>VYZM01006861.1:510-21685 GCA_013398915.1 Dromas ardeola
CAAATCAGAGTAGGGTAATAAGAAATAAAACTAAACCTTAAAACATCTTGTCCCCACCCCTCCCTCTTCCTGGGCTTAACTTCACTCCCGGTTTCTCTGCCTCCTCCCCCTGAGCATCACAGTGGGGCGGGGAATGGGAGTTGTGGTCATTTCATCACATGTTTCTGTTACTCCTTCCTCCTCAGGGGGAGGATTCCTCACACTCTTCCGCTGCTCTAGTGTGGGGTCCCTCCCACAGGAGGTGGTCCTCCATGAAATGCTCCAACATGAGGCCTTACCATAGTCTACAGTTCATGAACTGCACCAGTGTGAGTCCCCCACAGGATCACAAGTCCCGCCAGTAAGTCTGCTCCATCATGGGCTCTTGTCTCCAAAGGTCTACAGGTCCTGCCACGATCCTGCTCCAGTGTGGGCTTCCCACGGGGTCAAAGCCTCCTTCAGGTGCATTCACCTGCTCCAACATGGGGTCTTCCATGGGCTACAGGTGGATATCTGCTCCACCGTTAACCTCCGTGGGCTGCAGGAGGACAGCCTGCCTCTCCATGGCCTTCACAAGAGGCTGCAGGGAAATCTCTGTTCTGCCGCCTGGAGCATCTGCTTCCCTTCCTTCTTCACTGGCCTTGGTGTCTGCAGAGTTGTTTCTCTCACATATTCTCACTCCTGTCTCTGGCTGCAGTTGCTGTTGTGACATTTTCTAACTCCTTAAATGTGTTATCACAGAGGTGCCACCACCACCACTGATGGGCTCAGCCTTGTCCAGCGGTGGGTTCGTCTTGGAGCCAGCAGGCACTGGCTCTGTCAGACACGGGGGAAGCCTCTAGCAGCTTCTCACAGAAGCCACCCTTGTACCCCCCCCGCTACCAAAATCTTGCCATGCAAATCCGATACACTGTGACATTTAAAAGAAGCAAAAATTGATCTCAGTTTTGTTTTTTTACAAATGCAAAGATTTGAGACGTCTGTCTTATAACTTCACAGAGATTTACCTGAGATCCACACCTGTCATAACAGTATGCAAAGTTTTAAAATATTGACACGATTGGTGATGATTTTTAACAATAATCACCAGAAAACAAATCAAATTATTTACAAATTGATTAATGTTTAAACACTGTTATTAATACATAAATGTATTTTTTTACTCAAAATGTTAATATTACAAAAAAATATTTGAATTTAGATCATAATATTAATATGCAAACTTCCTACCTGAAAGTCCTTATACAGGCGATACACAGCATCTGGACCTTATAACTGAATTTTTTGAAGTTTGTCATTTTTTGGAGTCATGTGTGAGTCAGTGATCTGGACACGATCGTTTACAGTGCAGACACAATTAATCAGCTCATTAAATATGGAAAAGTCAGTGTAAAAGCTAAAATACAGGTCACCTATTTATAAAAAAAACTTTTTGCCTTCGAGTTGCTGATGTAGCAGCTCTTCCTACATTTTATGTCTACCATTCACATACAGGGCCTAAAATAGTAGTCAATGTGTGTGTGTGTGTATATATATATATATAAAAAAAAACTAATAATTGAATTACAAAGATTCATTGTATTTATTTTTAAATTACTCTAGCTCATGGTTGAAAGAATAAATTGTCAGTTTTGAAGAGAAATCAACATAGTTCAACAGAGTTCAAACAAATATCAATAGTACTTCGGTTTGCATTTTATCAGTTTGATAAAGTGCGATAGCTTATGATACCCTCTGCCTTACTGTTCATTTATTAGGTTTTGAGAAAGCCAGTAATGGTCACAAAAATGGGAGCTTGCTCCTTTTCTTTATGAAGACTCTACTTTAGAGTAAAACCCTGAAAAAAGAAAAAAACTTTGTCTTTAATGTGGCCTAGGTAGATGGAGAACAGGGATGAGACAGAGCAAAGGAGACCTGTTGAACAACAGTCAAGGGGAGTAAGCCACAATGAGTAATCACAGAACAATATTCTGTTTTCTCATTTAATTTAGTGAAGTAAAAGCAGCAAGCAGAAATCTACTGAAGGTACTCAAATCCACATGGTATTTCCAATTTTTCAAGCCAAAATACAAGGATGCCTTAGCATAAAGCTTATATTTATCTGTTTTAGAGAGCCTCCTATGTATTTATATAAGCACGCATTTTAACTATATCTCTAGAAGCCTTATGTCTAATCTATATATAAGAAGCTATTGTTAGTAATATTTATTCTGGAGATATATTCAGACTAATTTGCATATGGATATCAGAAGCTAACCCCACATAAGCTTAAAAGTGAGTAAATAAACCAATAATTGCTAATAACACTAGTAGAAAACATAATACAAATCTGTGAATCATACTATGAAAGCCTCAGAAGATTTATGGCATTTTAAAAGTTGTTGAAGAAAGTGAACATTTAGGGAACTGGGTCCGTATTTGTTTTGTATTGCTGCAGTGAGAAGCTATGCTGTCTAACTTTATTCAGTGAAAAAGATCTGGTAGGCTTTCAGAACTGTTACATCTTTTATCTTAACTTCCTATTTTGTATATCTAAGCATGCATTTTTGAGAGGAAGCGCTGGTAACGTTACTTTGTGGTCAGATTGTGTTGCATCTGCCATCTAATCATCAGAATGGTCTTCAAACAGACTAAAGACAGTTAATCAAATAAGAAAAGAAAATAATCATTTCTATTAGAGGCAGTTGAAGGAGGAGGGAAAGGACATCGTTATTGCAAATATTTTAGTGAGTTTTTCTTTGTTTCATTTTCTACCAGCTGTGATGTCAATGAATAGCTAGTCCTGCAAAATTTCACACATTAGAATAGTCCTCATTGCTTTTAAATTAATTACTTGCATAATAAAGCTATCAACAAAAGAAAGGCTATTTGGGATCAAATCTATACCTGTGGCTTCATTTCTGTTTCATAGTCTGCCAGGAAATGTAACCTTCAGCTGGCTACGTGAAATGGAGCTTAAGCCCCTTTTTGACTCTAAAAGTAAGCAGACTATTTGGTGTTCATTTGGTATTTTTAAAATATTATCATTATGCTCATGTTTGTTTCTGTTTCCTTCTTATTCCTAACTAAATTGTGCAGAAGTGATATTTCAAATTTTACTCCCGAGAGATGAGAAAAATTACATAAAATGGTAAGGAAAAAGACTAATAGCTGAAAAATACTCTTTAGCAACATTACCAAATCACTAAGTGGATAGAGTAGACTTGATTATCAAATATTTAGGAAGTGGACTTCTCTTATCCTATCTTGTCCTCATACATAGGAAGTTAATTTATCTTAGGAATGGAGTTCTATACAAACTCAGGCTGTCTGCATACCTAAAGCCCCCACTGTTTTTTCTGAGATTACTTCTGACACTGTCTATTCAGTTATGAGATACAAAGCAATTTAGAAAACAGGCTTTTGAGAATATTTTTTTTTTCCCAAAGCTCACATCATCAAAATTATGTAGATATACAAGCTGGTGAATTCTAGTGTGCTTGACTTTAGTAGGGTTATGTTGATGTACAGCAGATAAAAAGTTTAAGAGTTTGGCACTCCTATATTCTTTTCGCTTAGGAAATAACATCTAAACTTCTATTCTTTCCTAAGTAGTATGAATAACATGCTGTACTTTCATGAACGCATGGATGTATTTTTGAGTCATAAATTTAATTTCTTTACAAATCCCTCAAAATTAAAAATATGTGTAGTCATGCAGCAACTTATGTCTTTGAAAAGGATTTATTTTCTTTCTACTTCAAATGAAGGAGATAAAACTCAAGAAAGTGAATAACAGGCTCTGATCTGATCTCATTCCTCTCAGCATAATTCCAGGTCAGTTATGCTCAGCAGGAGAAAAAGTGCAAGTGAATAGGTTTTTTTTTACTCTGAATTTTAAAAAGGATTTATGATTGCAAAACTGAATGCTCTGCCACTGATAAAAAGATTTCTAAAGCAGATTAAGGGAAATATTAGTAATTTCAAATGAGTGTGCCTTTGTCTATTGTGAGTTCAATGAGATTTTTGATAATTTTATGTACACAGTTACTTATAGTGACCTTTATTCTTTCGTAGACTGCTTCATAACTCTGCACATAGCTAATCTCATTTCTAATGTTAGGTTTGAACCAAAGTATCTTGCAAAATCATTATTAGTCTCTTAGTAAACTTGTATTGCCCTTCTTTTTCGACATATGATCATGACCATTAATCCAGTTGATTAAGTCAAATGTCTAACAATTTAATTCTTAATCTCCTCCCATTCTCATTTCCTGCTTCCAGGACTCTTTTGGGGGCAACCTATCTCTGCAGCTTGACCAGAATGAGTCTGAGGACTGAGGGTAGGATAAGTCCCATTCAATTAGGACTGGCTTGTGAACAAAGTGTTTTTCCATTCTAGAGGAACACAAAAGTATCTTACCAGTTATTTTTGGCTATCTGGTTTGATAAGACTACGAGGACTAGTTCCTGGTTTTCTCGCCATGTGCACCCTCTTCAATTCCCACTGCAGCATAGCTTTCCTGATTTTTTTTTTCTTTTTTCTTTTTTTTCCTGAGCTCACATAATCTTTGTCCCTGACTTGGTCTGAAAGTGTTGAGCCACTCACCTCCGCTCCCCAGCTTTGACCGGACCTCAGAAGATGGTCTTCCTATAGTCTTTGAACATTCTTTGGGTTTAACATACTTCCTACCCAGATCACCATTTCAGAACACATCTTGGATTATCTGGATTGTAGTTCTGGCATGTTCTAATTAAAGTATCCAGATCCAGTCTGTGTACTAGTCTGATCCTCACCCCTGAGTTTCACCTTCCAGTTGTGATTTGCTTACAGATAGAAGTTTATCTTTGTGCAGAACATAAAAATGAGGGATTAAAAGCAAAAGCTTAAAACAACAACAAAAAAAACCCCAAACAAATAACAAATGACCATTTCAATACACGTTTTGGGGATGGGAAGAAGAAAAGTCATAAAATGAGAGATAGTTGAAGCTGGGTGAACAGGTTAAGAATAACTTTCAAAATGTGTTGCCCAGGAATTCTGTATATGTAGCATATTAATATTCTACTAGTCCGTAGGTGGGAAGAATTTGAATGCTACTGATAGACATAATAATAATTGCAAATCTAGTAACACATGCTGATCTTGATTACACTTCATAAAAAAATACAAAGCGGAAAATAAAATCTTTTTCTAACTGAGGACAAGGACTATTGTTGATTTCAGATGACTAAGACATAATTCAAAAAGTTTCTGAATTCTGGAAATGGCGGAGAGGAATCTAGGATAAAGGACAAGAAGCCCTTTGTTACAGGAAAAGTTTCTCTTGTTTGGTAGGTGAAACTAATAGGATTATCCAAACTTCATTGTGAGTAAGTATCAGCAGATAGTGAAAAATAATATGAAATTGGTTGTAGTATCACTGAAGTAATTCTCTTTTTGACTAGAAAAGAATAATTTTCTAATAATGGTCAGTAAGTCAGTAATATACATTGGGGAAAGCAATTAAAAATCCCTTCAGCACAGAATTTAAGGATCAGGGAGTTTCACTGTGCCACTGTTAAAAAGTCCTTTCTTGATAGTGAAAAAAGAGAAAGGACTGCTGTGGAGTTATTGCACCCTTCAACTAGAAAAAGCTATGGGAAATTCTTAAGGATTCACTCAAGGTGCACCAGCAGCTCAGAGAACATTATTCCTTATGTATGAGGGCAATCATTACATACGTTACTGGGGTGGGTGAGGGAGAGGAAAACTGAATTATTCGTGTCCTGTTTAGAAGAAGAGTGGTAATTTAAATGTGGATTCCCTGTTTATAGAGATTTTCTCCCTGTAGAGGAATTTAAATGCAAAAAAAACCTTAGTAGGATTTTTTAAGGTTTCTCTGTCACATTTAATAATAGTATATGTTCTGTCAGCCCGTGGTTATTTTAATCATCCCACAGATTCCAAGAATATGCAGGTCTATGAGTGTCCAGAAACTGTATGACTATCTGTATCCTTCAGACCTCCACCAATAAGCAAAACAACATTACATATGTGGTAGATGTTATGCTGGAATGTAAGAATATACATATCAGACCAGCGTTGACAATGTGAAGATTTTTTATGTATTTGGAAAGTTACTGCAAGATTAGGGTCAAAGAGAGGTAACTCAACCAGCTCCCCTGCCTGTATATCCAAAATAGACATTTCTGGGTTCCTTTTGATATGACAACCTGAAAAAGAAACATGTGTTTAAAGAACGAACAACAACATAGAAATGAAAAAGGAATTGGACTATGTTTATAAAGGGTATCAGTATGGACAGTGGCTACCTATGCACTGTGTTTCAATTTGCCTTATGAAAATGATAGACTGTTATTATATTCCATAAAAATTTATTCTTAAAAGTGTGTTCAGAAATGTAACTCAATATATGGATTCAAGGAAAAAAAAAAAAAACAAACTGATAAAAGCCTTATCTATTGAGCTGACAGGTGCTATGTACTTTGAAAGTGTTAGAGAGGATCCATTTGTGATTTTCTTTTCTGAGATGTAACAGCATAGTGATCTTAGCAGATGATGTCAAACATTTCTGTGACACTGCCCTTTCCTCTTCATCTCATACTCTTGGTAAACTTGCATAACTTAGGTTACCTGAGTCTTAGGAGTTTTCCAAATTGTAGTGATTTGCTTTGCTAAGAAAGACACAACAAGAAACAAAGCAGTTTCTGTTTGCCAGATCTCTATATAAAAGAGAGTAACAAGTATCTACTGGATATACTTTACATATTTATAAGAATTTTCACAAATTCTTCACAAACATTGAGGTCAATATTTGAAAGTTAAAGAGTTTCAAACTTCACTTAGACTTTGGACATCCCTAAATCCTATGCAAAATATTACTTATTTTATGAAACAAAAATACTATGACAAAAATACTAATTTGTAAAACAAAACAAAACACTTGTGAAAAAATAGCTTTATAAATGAGGAACATAAAAGAATTCAGTCCAGTTAAAGTCTGTCTCTTAAAAGTTACAGGGTAATTTATGTGAATTGTAAAACTATACAACTGTAAAGAACTACTCTCAGTTTCCCTTATACCTACAACTTACACAATGTAAAGATTTTCCTCCCCTCCTACTATTTTTTGGGGTTTGTGTATTTTGTTTCAGATGTGCATATTCCTCTTTTTCTGAGGGAGACTTATGTTTTCTTGTACACATTTGTCACATTATAGCCTTTGGAATACTGGTAGTTGCAGTGCACCATTTTTTCTCCATGATTATTGTAGAAGTACGATTCCTGTAGAAACAAAGATGACCGCTTTTATATAAAATATCTGACAGAAAGGGAATTTACACTTGCATGTCTAGAAATACTTTATCATTTTTAACCTGCCTATGGGTATGTGAGAAAATCTGTTGCTGATACTAAGGAGAAATATATGGAGAAATATTTTCAGGATTAGCATCCCAAGCTTACCTCTCGAAAGTACACATTTTTTGAATTGAAAAAGTACTGAGAGAAAGACTGATAATTTTCAGTTAAATAAAGAAGCAATGAGGTTGTCAGAGAGCAGAAGTGTTATGGTCCCACTTCTTATACAAGCAAAAATAGCACTGCATTTTTTCACAGGTTGATGTCTGTAGAGTTGAAAGTTGGAAAGGTCACAGACAAATAGTTTTCTAAAAAACCCCATCTCCTTGCTGAACAGGACATCAGGCTGTCAGTTTGGCACCTTACTTCTAATATCTACTCTACAGTTTCCCTGTCTTTTCAGTAGCTTGTTTTTACTAGGGAAGGTAAAAATCTCAGCGTAGATGCTGTACATGTTTCCAATGCATTTGGCAACTTTCAAAATATTTCTTTCAAGGATTGGAATTACATCAATGGTATTTGTGATTTCAAACTCATTTCCCTGCAGACTCCCGAACCCTTATATTCACAAACATGTTTCTTCCACCTCTCAATTCCTTCTTCTGTGAAATCTCCTTTTGCTCTCTTGTTGAAAATCATTTGATTTCTTGTGACTGCTAAACATCTGCAGAGGCAAATCAGCTGCCACAATGCTTCCACAAGCAGAAAGCTAAAAATCCCCTAAACCCCAGAAACAGTCTTGCTTGAATGCACCTACTACCTATATCTTGATTCTCTTTCTTTCTCCCTCCTTGAATTCTCCGTGAAAAAACTGCCTGAGAACTTATTTTGATTTGGATGAAGAAGTCTGCAACAAGGGATTTGCTAATCTGTTCTTTTACAGTTTTCTCACTCTCGTCATTAGTTAATGTAGCCCTGCCAAGTCTAGAGCAAGTTTCTGTAGTTTTGTTCTGAATAACTTACAACTGTTCTCACATTCAGTTCCTCTCCTTTCATTTTCTTTAAAAGCAGAATATTAAACCAAGGTGAGCACTGTGCTGTAATTAATATGCGGGTGACATTCATAGGAAGCTGCCGAGCAGGAACATGTAAGACTTGATAGAGTACATTTTTTACCATTGAGTCATATTATTGTAGTAACTATCAATTAAGTAGCAGAAGTAACTTCCCATAAAGATACTATCCCTTATTGCCTTTCCTAGGAGTAGAATGTGTTATCAAAGCCCAACAGCTTCTGCTCAAGAAAAGACCAGGCAGGTTTGAAAGCCAGGAAGTGCCACTGTAGTCAAAACTGGAAAGATGTAAATGAGTTCTCTGGGACTGGTACTTTTGCAGCATTAGCACCCAGGGGGAGCAAACAGAAAGCAGATTCCATATAGCCACTGTGTGAGTAAAAGTGGGCCTTGCCTTGGGAGCATTTTTGGCATGTGTTTTCCATAGGTTTAAACGCATGACCCATTTGTCCAATAGAGCAAGAAAAGATCCTTTGAATTAGCTATAGCAGTAACACAGTCTGAAAAACCATATCCCTGAACAGCTAATTTAAAAAATAAGGGTTTTCATTCTACAGGAAACTCATAATATACTTTTTGTTTGTTTGGCTGGTTGGTTAGGGGGTTTGGGGGTTTTGTCTGTTTGTTTGTTTATTTGTTTTCTTTTTTCCTTTCCCATTCAGTTGCAAATCAGAAAGGTTTGAAAGACCTTGTGACAACAGTAGTTAGCATCCTTTAACATTTTGTCAGAACCATTCTCGTGCCTCAAATGAATAAACTTGGATAGTCTTGCTTCTAATAGCCTAATCCCGTGTTCATTTATTGAAATTTACTACATGTAAATTAAATTACTAATTCTAATAACTAAATATTTCCTGTATAGTTGTATATAATCTAATCAGCTAAACCACTGCTATAGTAAGGGAAAGAAAAGTATCACTAGGCATGAGTCCATTCATGTAGGGTAGATGTTTGAATTAGATCATATGCCTCACTGTCTAGAAGTGCAGGTCCACAATTACTGACTCATTTACAGACCTACCTGCACAGATTTATGTCCTTGGATTGAGATTATTCAAATTTCAAATATGTATGAAGAACAAATATTATTCTGCAGGAAAATTTGTTGGATTTATGGAAGTTTTCAATATTTTTGTATGCTTTTTCTCATTTAGTTTAATCCAATTTTAATAAACATCTCAGACATTAAAAATATATATTGTTAACATTGGTATAAACACATCTTTATTAGCCAAAGTGATCATTGCTTTTTCTGCTCTTGTTAATGTTAAAATTAATCTAAACCCAAGTCTCTTAAAAATTGTTAATTTTGTGTCATAAATGTAGTATTTTTTTATACAATACTATGCTATTGCTGGATATTATTAGGTTCCAATTTGGTAATGGAAAAATTCCATATTTTCATGTAATCTGAAGTTTAAGCAACAATATATTGTTGAAGGAAATCTGGGTTAAAAATATATTTTAAAAATGCAATTATATTCTGATATCTAATATATTGGAGTGGAATTATTTCTTAACATATTATGAATTCTAGTGGGAAACCTTCTTAAAGATAGAAATACCAGCTAATTTATTTTTCATATTATGAATGCAATATTTCTAAATTAACCTTTTTATCTGTAGCTAATATCATCAAAGGTAGTACCCAGAGAGCGAATAAAGGTTTTCAAGAGGTAAGGAGACCTTTCATTTATGCAGCATTTGGAATTAGATTTTTCATTTAATCTGTATGAGTACAAACTGTCCACCTGTAGAAGATCAAAAGCCTGAGGACATATTTAGTGAACATCCTTTTTAAGAAGAATAAGCTAATGCCTACCTTATTTTTTCCCCCTTTTTGTCCAGGACAAAAAAACCCAACCCAGCCAAGACCTCTAGTCTGCATTTGTAGACGCTTGTGTTTACATCCTGGTTGTCAGAATGTTGCAAGAAGAATTATGTTGAACAGCTTCAGTTTATTGTCACTTTTATTGTCTACCACCACAGCAGAATTTGGCAGTTTGCCTGAGACAGTAAGGACCACAATTCCAGTACAATATGTGATTACAAAACTGAGTTGTTAGTTTGGTTTGCTCTAGACCAGGGTCTGGGTATGTAGGGATTTTTTTTTTTGTTTATTTTGTTGTTTGTTCTTGAAGGGTGTTTTTTTTTTTGTCTGTATGCGTTTTTAAATGGAGAATCCTGCAGTCTCAGGTCTTGAGCATTGTATCATTCACTTAAGGAAGAAAAACCCAAAAAGGGCAAGAGAGGGAGAGGGGAAAAAAGATAAGTCTGTCATTCATAAGGATCCAGCCAATTACTATAACAAATTACAGTGAAGAGAGAAAAGACAGAATGATTCTGGGACCTTAAATGTCACTGAGATAAAATAGCTAGAAAGTTTGATCTGCTAGAAGCAATGGGATCATAGGATAATTTGGGTTGGAAGGAACCTCAGCAGGTCTCTAGTCCAACCACCTGCTCAAAGAATGGTCAGGTATGAGGTTAGACCATGTTATTCAGGGTTTGATCCAGATAGGTCTTGAAAACCCTTAAGAAAATTATAGTATATGTTAGACAATCCACAAGCAAAACAGTATTAAGCAGTTACTCATGTAATTCTTACCTGTATAATAGAATACCTTAAAATAAAACACTAGTAAAAAGGAACATGCAATACCACATTTATTTTCTGCCATTTGTAGAATATTGCAGACAAAAATTATGACATTATTTTTAGAACTTTGATTTTTAAATAATACCAATTCTACTAGGAGCAGACTTTTGCAAATATAATTCCAAAGAAAAGAGTAAAAATATCTGGTTTTTCTTGCTTGTTTGTTTGTTTGTTAATTTGTTTTGTGGTTTGTTTTTGGTTGGATGGTTTTGGTTTTTTTGTTTTTTTTTTTAAATAAGGAAAATAAAAGCTTATTATGACATATTGAAATAAAATAAAACAATAGAAATAGGATAAATTATTCATTGCATAGTATTCCCAAAAGAAATCTTTTACAGCTCATTGTACCTTTTAAAAAAATAATTTGTGTTTCACCTTGAGAAAATAATAAGGATCAAGTCAATGCTGCAAACCTGGGTAGGTTATGGTGTTCATTATAACTACAATTACATTTAAATCAAAATGTCAAGGGACATGTCTCAGTTGAGTTCAATATATATTCACATAGGCAGCATGGAAAGATACCACAATGAAGTGAATGATCACAAAATGCTTATTAGTGAGTTAGGCTGTACATCACTCGGGCTGAAGGATTTTGTTATGCACTTTGTTCTCCTGTTCCTTTTCCTATAGGCAGAAGGATGAAAGGAAATGCAGAGCTGGTGTCCTACCTATACCTCCTAAGTATAAAAGCGTCTGCACCACTAGAGTTTGATGGACTAATTTAGTCTTTGAGATCTCACAGGCATTTAAGTATGAAACTTTTGCCACAAAACACTTGCATAAGGTGCTTGGAGTGTTTGTGCTTATTATTCTGGTAAAAGCATTGAGTTAGTGAAGCACTACGAAGTGTTGCTTGTCATCTGCATGCAGTGGCAGATTTCTACTCTGCTAAATCAAACTACTTCAGGAGAAATAGGAGAATATCCTGGCCCATTTGCCATGCTTCCTTGAGAACAGAACTGCACCAGTATCATACACAAAATAGCGAAATGACAGAAGTTGTACTGACAACATGTTACTATCTCTGTATTTCAAAAGAAAATTCAGGCCTGACAGAACTGGCTTCCATCAACCCACCACAAGATTTCTTACAAATCAGGAAGAGACACACACAAGGGAAAAAACAAATAAACAAAGACAATGTATGAACTTGAAGGTGAAATATTTTTAAGAGGAGGAAGGCAAAAAAAGTTTAATTTTCTTTTAGGCGCAGTTTAATTATTTAAAAAGTACCTTCAGAATTGTGGTGAAACAAATTGTATGCATTTTAACATAAAGTATAACCTTTACAACTTCCTCACATCTTTTTGATTTTTTTCTTTCTTTTTTACACTTTTCTGTGGAATGTGTATATATATGTGTTTTTTTTTTTCTTTTTGATGCCCATTAAACTTATGTAGTGCTACATTGGAGCATGGGAGGATGACAGAATACAGGAAGGGGATGGATTTTGGTAACATATCAACCAGATTACATTAAAACTTCATTTTCTCCTACATATTTTAGATCAAAAAAAAAGGCAAATTAGTATTTAATTTTGCTCTCCATCACAGTAGATTCATTCTACACAGAAACTGTTTTCTTGCTTTGTCCGATTTCCAATTAATCTAGCTCTTGTCTTTTTTTAATATCACTTACACACAATGTCATAGGTTCCCTAAGTCTGCAGAAATGTACTAGATTTGACTAAAAGATATTTTCCTCTATATTCCTTTGTTAGTCTTATTTTACTCACTTGTTTTATTTATAGAAGAATAAACTTAAGTTGTTTTTTGCATTAATTCTTGATATGCAATTTACCTTTCCAAAACCAAAACTGTTTGTTATTAGCTGTCTTTCTATCACACTGAAAAAGTTCCAGAATCATTCTTACTACTTTTGTGTGAACTTCATTGAATTTTAAATGTATTCTTACTAATAAGAAATGAGCCATGATTTTTAATGGTTTCATTGACACTATGAGATCACCATGTAATTCCAAGCCTTCAAGACTGTTTCCTTTATTCTTCTGTTTGTTTTCTTTTTATCTACAGATATATCACTGTTTTAGCCAGTTACTGCAGAGCTAACTGTATGTATTTAAGATTTCCTACCAATCCAGTTTTCCCTCCCTTAAAGCTTTATTTGAATTACTTTTCTTGGATCCTGCCAGAGAATTTCTGCCAGAATTTGGAAGGGTATGGCCAACATAACCAAGATTTGAATTAATTTTATCATACCCCACAAGTTTTTATTCAATTAAGCTCTTATTACTTGATCTGTCTTAGTGCTTGAATTTATGAAGTTCATCCTTTGGTAAAAATGTGTGCTCTGATAGATAGGTGAGACATTCAATAGTTTTGTAGGTATTGCAAGACCATTAAAGAAATGTCTGTCGGTTACATAAAGTCACAGAGCAAAGCACAGACGAGACACTGGTCCCCTGTGTGCTCACTTCATGTTTAATAGTGCTAATTACAATTTAATTTAATTACAATTTAATTCATACACACTTTATCAAGAATTCATCTGAAAATACTAATGTGCATACTGATAAACAATTAGAACATAGTAAAAGTGTAGTAAAAGAGGTTTCAGATGAAGACTATCAATGTATTTAAAACGATGAACATATTATTTCCCAGCAGACATAGCTGGAAATAAGAGTGCTATCCCCACAAAATGGGAGTTTTGCTTTTGGGCTTCTATTCAAACAGTAAATTTGTTGGAATTAACTAAGTGGGAGTACATGAATTAATTAGAATATTTAGTAAAAGTGTGATGAAAAAAAAATATTTTTTTTTATTTTAAATTTTCATTCCTAAGCTGAATATCAAAGTCTGTCCCTGAATCTTCTCAAGACTAAATTTATTTCTCATTCTCGTTTTCCAGAGGTTGGACCTGTTCTTTTGGTGAACTGCTGTAGGTAGAGATGGACCCTTGCCTAGACAGACTGACAGTCTGATACAGAAGAGCAGTTAGACTAAAATTTATTTGGATCTTGATCAATCTAAGGACTGCTCAGAACAAATCCAGCTAGATGAGTTTTTCAGTGAAATTTTCCAAGGAAGACTGGAACTGCTATATCAGATGAAAGCTGCAGTGCATTTAGGCCAGTGGCTTGTTTCTTACAGTTGCAATATTAGGAAAGATCTGAAGACTTAAAATTTATTTTCTGAATAGATACCAACATCAAGTTTTAAAATAACGGACAAAACCTGGAAAGGTACATGTGCAGACTTCCCTATCCTGTTCCAGTGCTTTGAGGGGGATACTTACAAGCCAAGACTTCGGTGAAATGACAAGCAGGACTTAAAAGCAATCTTGATTAATTCATATCAGGAATTAAATTGATAATGAGGAGTTATGTATGGAATCTGTCTGACAGTAAGAGTAGTATGGGCTTTCATCTAGAGAACAGGTAAAGAACAGTGCAGATGAGACTCATGAACGGGGACAGTGATAGACTATGGAATAATAGCATTTCAGATTTAAAATTCTTGTCCAAAAACATAATTGAACAATGCATTTTTTCTGCTGTGAAAATGATTGAATCAGAGTGCATTGCTCTCTCTATAATATTCATTATGGAGGATATCTATGAGGTAGCAACAATGCTGATTGTGTAGTATTAATTGTGACATTGGATATGAGCTACGGTGGAAGAAAATTCTGAACTGTTTTATTTTTTTAATTTGATTTTTTTTTTTACTTGACACAAAACCAACCATTGCAATCTTGGTTGCACTTAATTGGACTTACTATTAATTTATGGTCTTTAATTGCATATAATTTGTCAGGTGTAAACATCCCAATAATAATGGAATAAGCCTCACTTACCAGATAACATTTAAAAACTTCAGACTCTGAATTGTAAACAAAAATAAAACATAACCCCCCGCACAATTCTTGCTTTTCAGTCAGTGTCTCTATTTCCATCATTTTGAGCCTAGTGAAGTAGTATTTTAAACTAAATGAGGTAATCGGGAAGATGAACTAAAAATCTTAAAATAATTGATTTAAAAGTGAGTTAAGCTAAGAAGCTCTGAACTTGATTTTAAATATGCTTTAGCAATTTTTTTTAAAATATAACCTACTTCGTCTAAAAATGTATTTCTTTTGTTTTACAAAGCTTTCCAAACCTCAGAATCCTTCTGAATCCTTAAAATCTTAGAAAGATCACTGAAAATCAAAAAAAAACTAAACTCTTATATACTTTTAAAATTGGAAAGTACTAAAGACATAAATCTTCACCATAAACTGCAGAAATCACCAGGAGGAGGGCTGCTCCACATGGGATGGTGAGTCAGGAGCTGAAGGCAGCAACAAGGCTGGCAGGCACAGCTCCAGACTCACTGCTGAGGAGTGTAGTCTCATAGAAGCCAAGCAAGAAGAGCACAGTATGCCTGGTGGTGGAAATCTGGTTTAGCAAAGAGTCCACAACACCAGAAAAGTCCATGGTGATGAGGCAGGTTTGAGGTCAAGACTTCAGGGTCCAGATCAGAAAGGTACATGGCCAGGCATAGACATGACGGCAGCATCGATCAAGCAAGGGCCCCGGGCAAGGACTTGAGCTTAAATGCAGCTCCTGAATGAAGGTGGGAAGTTCCCAGGGTGGCTTCTCATAACATTTTTTTACACAGTTCATTTCACACCAGTCAGATCTGAGGTTACACAACCAATGAGTCAACGGATGAGTTAAGGTAAACACCACTGTTTGTCACTTGTGTTTTGCAAATGTTTGCTACAGCATAGGCCAAGATACATGTTTAATAAAGTCTCACAGAGTATTGTCCCAAATAAACTTTCTTTTGTGTGTGTGTGATTGAAGACGTTAGACGAATGCAGTTCACATAGAAACTTTTTTTCTACATGAAAGATGAACTAAATCAAAACTGTCATATATTTAAAGAGATGTGCTTAAATAACTTTATATGGTAGCCAAAAGGAATCAATGTACGTTCTTCCAATATGCAATGAGGAATGTATATATGGAAGCAAAAGTGGAAGCCTTTTAGACTAAATTACAACAAAAAGAAGAAAGAAAGCATAATCCTCCCAAATTGTTTTAAGTAATGAAGTTTTTCCAACAATTGTTTGGATAAATATGTTAAAGTTTGACCGGATCTCATGAGTGTTTTGTTGAATGAGCCTCTGCCTTGGCATATGTGTTGTCTTGAAGGTGAAAGGATTAAACTTCTGCCGGGGTTAACAGTATAAGAAAAACTCCCAAAGACCTCTATCAGTTCCACCTTCTTTAATGGTCACCTGGCAATCCAGCAGCACTGGGAATCATATACAAGCCTTCTGGAGTCTTGTTGCAATGTTGTCTTCAACAGAAGTTGTTGCATTTCCTCATGCATCTGTTTCAAAATCATTGCATGAAATCTTTCCTCAACTGAAATTAATGGATATTTGGATATTATTTGCAGGACTTGGGACTTAATGTAGAAACAAATCAAAAGAAAGAATCCTTATCCTCAAGCTAATAACAAAGTCCCCAGATACCTCCTTCTTAACATGAGAGATCACCCTGTACTAATATAATTTAAACTACTTTTTTTTTTTTTTTGGACACAGGTATTTCAGTATATATTCTCCTGTGAATTAAAATAAGATTCTTTGGTATGGTATTGAAATGGCTATGTGTTTTTCCAAGTTGGACCAACCTAATTCATAAAGGTGTGGTAGAGTGATTCTTGTCAATCACTTGTTTTGACTTGTAATTAAATTTTCATTGTTGCATATTAGAATAGCATTTAACATAGCAATTTTTTATCAAACAATATTTGTTAATTACACATGAATAAGATTTGTTTTGTACATGTGAAAAAAAGTATCAGTTTGTGCCCATGCCCTGTGTAGCAGTCAAAAATCCTCTTTATTGCCATCTGATTGGGGTCCAGTTACATTGTATGTAGGGAAGTCTCAAACACATCAGATGATGGAAATATGCAGAGTAAATAATACTGATTATTTCAGACGCTTAACTTAAATCAGGAGGACAAGCGAAATGCATTGTGACCCATGTTAATCTGTCACACAGAATAGGAGACAAAAAATTGACAGGTAAGAAAATCTTTCCTCAAAAAGTTTAACACTGAGATACAATTTGCTAAAATATTGGTATAGTCTTAAAATTGTGTATAAATAAAAATAAAAAAATATGATTAGTTTATGAATTATCTGCTAACAACAATTGGTAATACTCCTAACCAAATTATTCATAAGAAGCTGTTACAAAACAATTCAGAAGAAAATACATATTTTTTTTTCTCACAGGTTACGATCTACAGATCTCAGTTCCTAACAAAGCTTTCCAATTTCTTGATGTCTTAAGCAATACTTTGCAGACACATATTAGTGGCAGAAAAATAAGAGATTTTCTCTGCACGTGTGCATTGGTTAGAGCAAGCGTTGCCTACGTATAATTATAAATGTCTGCTTTGCAAGAGGTTAGAAGGGACAATGTTTAAACAAATAAGCATTTGATTTCTAGTCTCCAAAATAAGATTACAGATGTTTGAGTAATATTTTAATTAGTGACGGTATTTAGTAATATGTACTTAAAAAAAAAAATAATACTGTTTTGCCAGAAGCTTATCCATTGACAGGGGACGTTTCACTTATTTTTGTTACATATAGATCATACAAAAAGCATAAATTGGCAGCGTGCCACTGCAACAATAAAATAAAACGGTGTTCTGAGCTGCGTCAGCAAGAGTATAGTCAGTAGATCAGGGGATGTAATTATCCCCACTCTGCTGTACGCTTGTTAAGCTACACTTGATATGCATCAGGTTTTGGTTCTCCCAGTTCAAGAGAGAACTTGAAAACTTGACAGGGAGACTGAGATGACTGGAGGGTTGGACAGCATGGCGTATGAAGAAAGGTTGAAGGAATTTTGGTTGTTGAACCTACGCAAGAGAACCATGGGGGGGATCTCATCACAGTCTTCCAGTACTTAAAATCCAGCTGATTGTAGGCCTTCTGTTTTTAAATTTCTTCCTCATTCCTTCTATTCTATTTCTCAGAAGGCATAGGCATACCAGCTAAGCATCGTAGCATCTTTGTAGTGCAGTCTTCTAGCTCTCACTTCTGATATGTGGATGGCCAGTTCTCAGTAATGGCAAACCCACTTAAATTCAATCTTTATTTGAATTTCTCTGTCAGTTCCAATAAGAGTTTACTTGATGATGTTCTGGATTTAAAAAGCCCAACAATCTTATTGTATAATGAATTCAGAGATACATAATTCTCTGTGTGTGTGTGAGCATAATCTAAGAAAAAAAATTTCTCTGTAACTCTTCAGAAAAGGAAGCATAAAGTCTACTTATTTTATATATATATATCTATATATATGCCAATATGAGTCTATGAGGGGTCAATATGGGTCTATGAGGCTGTACTTCTAAATTACCTCCAGAGAAATGACAGTTAATATTTGTCATTTAGCTAAAATTATATATTATAGTATATTATAATAGAAGAACATTTTTTGTTACAGTTTCTGTTGAATATTTACAGCATCAATCAACACGGACTTTAGACATGCAAATTCAAATGCAAAAAAGAAATGATATGAAAAATAAAACAGAAATACTGCTGGAATATTTTCAATAGCTTCTAAATTGTTCATCAACATTTAAAATGCATTTTGTTTCAGTATGAAACAGTTCATTTTCCGGGAAGAAGTAGTGACTTTTTTTCAGAAATTAACGTTCAGCCAACATTATGCCTTTTATAACCTTTCCAAAATATGAATATGCTGATTAATTCACAAGACATAGATCTTGAACTACCCTTCTAAACATCAAGAGCTTTCATTGAAGGCCAACCCGCAGCAGCGTATTCCAAAGAGACAAGCTTTGACTTTCAGATTTTCATGAGGTCTTTTAGTTTTCATTTATGCTCATGCTGTATTTAGCTTATCCCATCTGCTTCCAATTACTGTGACTGCATGTGTTTTGTTTTTCGTTTTATTTTGGTGTGTTTCTCTGTTTTTGATAGGCCTGTCCTTTCAGATGAAGAAGAATTGATTCCCCTGGAATTAAACATTTTCCAAGACAGAGCAGGAAAACTAAATGCATAATTATTTACAGCATGTTAATATGGGTCACATATCAGGTTTTTGTGTCTATATAGTAAGCTAAACTCTAGATGTAGGGAAGGTTACTAGAAAGCTTATTGTGTAAAAGAACTTTTAACTAAGCTTTCAACATCTGTTTCAGACTCTGTTTAGGAGGATAAAATAGTTGTCGATTATCTCAGTGGAAAGTAACATCTAGGTAAATAACATTCATATTCTGTTGATACATTTTTCTGCACTATAGCTATATTAGCAGTTATTTTTGTCTTTATACTATCATTAAAGAATCTATGAGCACACTGGAGCTAGTTACAAAAAAATATTTTTATTCAAGGAGAGTTAGTGTTATCTGGAATAAAAAGCTAAGTAGGACACAAATTTAGAAAGTTGTCTCTTTAATAATGTAATTTGTTACACTGGGACCCCATATTGTCTGTTTACTCAAGCAGGTGGATTTGCTGAAGAAGAGAAGTGCTGATGATGCAATGTACTGACCCACATATCAGTTCCCAACAGACTGCACCAGCTGGTATAGTTTTTGCTTATAGCTTAAACAAAGTCAACATTTTTCCCTTTCCATTACCTCCTGCTGATGGAATACAAAACAATATAAATATTGTCAAGTTATCTTCTAGGAAAAGATCTGTAAGCAAGATTATACTTACAGTTATTTATGGGTTTCTTTCTTATTCTGTATTATTTCTTATGTGAATATCAAATAAAAATTAGATCTGGGAAACTCCACTTATATACTTATTAAATTATCTTCTTTTTTCGTATATTTTAAACACAAATATTAATCCCTGACTCTTAGTCTACAAATGAAAAAAAAAATATTACTCACTCTTTTATTGTTTCCTGTTGTTTCATTTTCACAGATGCCTAAAATGGTACAAGAGCAGTAGTAAGATATCTTAAGTTTTACTTCAAAATTAGAGTTGTACACCTTGGCAGCTATCTTTTCTGAGGCTTTTGAAAACATAACAAAAAAAGAGTACCAGGCTTAATGTAGTCAAAAGGTTCATTTCTGTTGTATCTCGGATGCTTTAAATCTTAGATTGTAATCGTGATGTTTGTTTAATTAACAATACCATTTTGTCCACTCAGATCTCTGTTAAACAGAAAGTGAAGAAAAAATCTTCTTTACTAAGCAAGATTGTTGAAATGAAAAGCTTTAATTTCTGTGGGAGTCAGAAATTTTTCTTGTGCAAAAGGTTCTCAACATCCAGAAATCTCCAAGGTCAATGCTTACTCTCAACAGAGAGATTGGGCCTAATGCTTTTTTCATTTAAAATTAAAATACTGTCTCCGAGTTCCTAATAACAGAGTATTGTGAAGTTATTGTATTTGCAGTCCAAGTGTAGTTTTTTGCTTAACCAAACTATATATGCTGACTCCTTTCATGTTATACCAGAAATTGATTATGACTGATCCTCATGTGTACACTTTACAGCCATAAATCATTTCTGTATACATTTATACACAGGCAGGGAATTGGATATTGACTTAGATGGAAGACATAATGCTTACTGTAGGATATCACTACTTCATGTAGATCTAGTTGAGGTGGTTTTAAATAGCTGTCTCAGGTATAGATAGCCGAGAACATTGTCATGGAATTGCATGAGGGCTAGTAGCCTTGTATCATGAAGGTCCTGGACCCTGCATCTGACGTTATAAAGACACAGTTTATAAATAGAAGACTCTTCTAAATTTGACTCATGTCTGTGAGAGTTCTAATCAGTTGATTGACTAGTAATAAATGTGATTAATGAGAACACAGATGTGTCCTTGATGCAAATATGGATTTGTTGTTGCTCATGAAACAATAACAGGAGAAAGCAAATGGTTAATTTGAGTGAATGGTGATGCACAAGGTTCGGTATATCAATAGCCATGATCTAATCTTTGACGCTGAAAGTCAGATTATCTTTTAGCTAGTTTTAAGGATCACGGTGGAACAGTATTTCTTGATTGTAATAAAACTTGAATGCTCATCCTGATCAAGGCTTTTGGAAGTTGTGAAGTGTCACTCAAATTTCCACGGTTTTTCAGACAACTCCATGATGTCAATGACTTTTAAAAAACAACCTTGATTTTTCTTTTTCTTT
>VYZM01006861.1:21745-40186 GCA_013398915.1 Dromas ardeola
TTTAATGCACTGGCTTGCTTCCTTCTAAGAACCAAATAATCCGGGAAATATTATAAGAAATATTAGTCTTTAGAAAAAGTATTCTGATATTAAATTCTCATTGTGGAAGAAGCGATTTAAAATTTACTAGATAAAATGATTTATTTGTTATTGTGCACTGACATATTCAAATAAAAATGTGTATTGATCACTTTAATCCCTGAGACAATGTGTATTTTATTGTGTTTAGGAACCATGACAACACAAAGAGATGTTTCGTATTTAAACCAGATCCAACACTAACATGAGAATAAGAGTGCTTACATAGTTTTAGAGAGAATAGAACTGATTCACTGTAACAGTGATTTAGAATTGATGAAAATTTTTTTTGGTATATGGTTATGTGGAAAGAAAATATTAGCGCCACTGTAGGTAGATATGCTTTTTAGAGTGTCTGCCCAAACAGTAAACATAGTAGGAATGACAACAGCATCTTTTCTAATGAGGCCAAATTAAACATCTGGAATAGGTTTGCCAAGTTTTGTGTAGCCATTTTATTTAGAGAACAGAATAGTTTCTAAAAGAATGCAGGTCTTTGAAATAGGTTTTCTCAGAAAAATACATGGAAATCTCTAAATTTCACTATCTCTGAATATAACTAAAATGCAATAATGCACCTTCCTACAGGGGATGCTGCACATACTGTACGTTCTTCAGAAGCTAATCTGTACATGACCTTGTCACCATATCGTAATCTTTCCCCATATCCTTTTCCTTGGTAAACTGATATTTTCTGTACTTACAGGTTTTATTGTGTAAGCAAATTATAGCTGTTGGATAAATGATCTATATTTGGATCATGACTCATCAGAATGGCTTATTTGTCATATCTGCTTTTCCTTATCCATGGGAACCCTCTCATAGCATAAAAATGGTACAGTAGCTTTTCTATCATTAATTTTGGCTCTTTCAGTAAGCAGTGCAGCTAAGCAAGAGGCAGTACATTGCTGCTGTATCTAATTAATCATCCATTTTCAAATGCCTCCTTAGATTACAGCAGCCATTAGACTACTCAACCAAATGCCTTACTAATTGTAGCAATCAAAAAAATACAGTTGCATAAGAATAAAAGAAAATGAACAAAGCTAAAAATCCAACATGTCCCAGCGTTTCCTACAGCAATCACAATTCCGCTAGACTAGAAAGAACTAATTATGCACTTAGGCTACATATTTTCAATTGGGATTTCTAGTTTTCAATTCTATGTAAATTTGCTTGGTAGAAAACTAAATTAGTGGTCATTTTATCAATGTAATGAGCATCATACTAAACATTGTTAAGCTCCATTTTAAGAACCTGTTTCGATCATGAGAAACTAAGTTTCACAAGAAACATTTACTCGCTTTCAGTTGTAACTTGAGCTCAGTATCTTTAGTATAAAGATAATTCCAAATTATTGCAGGTCCTCTGCAAGAAGGTAATTTCACCCCAGAGAAATGCCTCAGCACACTGCATCATCCCAAGAGCAAATTCAAACCTAAACTCAGAGTGACGAAGTGCAAAACATGCAAAATTGTCAGAGATTTCTTCCATAAAAAAAAGAAATCTTTCACAGATTTCTACAATTCTCTATGTATCTTTCTCTCTTACAGAAGAAATCATAAAAAATATTTTTAATCAAGCTGAACATATTTGGACATTATTAAGGATTTGTGAATTTGTGCTTTGTTTTTCTGAAGTATTTTTAAATCAACTTTTTAAATTAACTTTACTAAAAGATTCTCTCACTAAAAAGTTCTAAGTCTAAGTGCATCTGTAACTCTGTAAGATCATTCCATGTAGCCGTCTAGTCTTGCAATGTACTGGGGATAATTGGAAAAATGGCAATACTAAGACAGACAGATCTGATCAGATCACATTTTGCTGTTCATTGCAGGGGGATTGGACCAGATGACCTTTAAAGGTCCCTTACAACCCAAACGATTCTATGATTCTATTTCTTGTCAATCTAATATCACAGTAGAAACAATGTCATGTCAGCTCAAACAGGGAAAAAAAATCCTCACTGCATATATTTTCTTTCTGATAATATTTTTCCATTATGGGTATACTATGTGTTTAATCCTCTCTGGTACTTTGAAATGAAGTTTCTTCTTGAACTTTCCACATAAAATCTCAATATTCTGATTCTCTTTTTTTTTTATTATTTTTTTTTTCTAGAAAAGAAACTAAGAAAACATTTCCCAGAGTAATTATAGGAAGTTAATTCAGCCCCCTTCTTTTTCCTTTTTCCTATGAGTGTTTCCAAGTAAAATTATATTGCCCTCTTTCTTTGGAAAGCATTTTTTGTATGTGAGTACATAAAGAGCATAAATACCTGGTACTTACAGCTTCTACACTTCTTTTCAAATGTTCTACCATTCTGTTATTACAATTCCTCTAAACGGGGAATAACTGAATTTTTCCTCCCGAAGACAACATTTAAATTAGTGGTACTGTGAGTTTGAGATAAGAAGGGAAATTCATCAGTTGTTCTGAAAAAACATAGTCTGTCTAAGAAAAACCCAACCAAAACCCCATTACTGTTTTTCTATGGGTTAAACATAGTTTTGTTAAATGTGGAAAAAACTGTGGTTTCCCTTGCCCAGCTTCAGTGTACTTAACAGAGATCTCATTAACCTGCAAGATATTTTCTAATTCAGTCAGAGATGCAGTCATGAGTAGTCAGCTGGAAATGAGGTAATTGGGGTGTGACAGAACTCTTATTCTGTATCCATAATTCATAGTTCATAATAAAAGAAAATGTGAAGGTGCCCTATGAAAGAAAGTTCTTATGGCAAGTTAAGTTTCGTAAAAGTTGATAAAAATTAATTGCTTTTATGGTTTTGATATCAATGCACCATCTTTCGATATGGAGAACAAAGCTCATGTTTTGGCAATGCAAGGACCCATGGAAAAAAAGGCTGGTCAGCCTCACTTGATCTCTGGAAGGTGACAGAACTAATCCTGGAAAACCTTTCCAGACACATGAAGGACAAGAAAATCATCAGGAGTAGTCAACATGGATTCACAAAGGGGAAGTCATGCTTGCCCAAGTTGATAACCTTCTATCATGAAATTATCAGGCTTGTAGAGAACAGTGGATACTGTCCTAGACTTCAGGAAGGCTTTTGACACTGCCTCCCATAACATCCTCACAGAGCAGCTGATGAAGAATGGGTTGGATTAGCAGACAGTGAAGTGGATTGAAGATGGGCTCAGAGGTTGGTGACCACTGGTATGAAGTCTAGCTGGAGGCCAATTTCATATTTGAATGAATGTAGAATGAGAATTCTAAATTTTTTGAAAGAATGTAGAATTCTTCTCGCTTCTGCAGAATCTTATTATCACAAACCTTTGGAGATACTCAGCCAAAGAATGGTTACTCAGAAAGAAATGCAGTAAAGAGTTAGAGAAGTCCATTCTTGGCTCCTGATAATATTGGGTACTTCCTAGTATATTGCCCAGACAGATTTGAAAAGATTCAAGCAGAATGTGCTTCATGATTTCCAAAAAAGAAGTATTTCACTGATGAATATGGATGACTGTCTCAGGGGTTTATTTTATGTCTATCATCTATCCTTACGTCTCTGGACTATTACATTATAGGGTTTTTAGAAGCCATGATTGAAATTATTCCTTTCTTTTATCTGCTACATTTCTATTTGGAGAAAGTTGATCCTATTTTCAGCACCAAGAAAAGATCTTCTAACAGAAATCATTATAGCCACATTATACCCTGTATAGGTCTATAACAGCTCACTGACAAGTCCTTCTCTGTTTTCCATGATGTTTATGTTAGGATAACCACACTGACAACATTCGCAGCTCTCAATACATAATAATTAGGAATACTGAAGAGAAGACACTTTAAAAAGACTAAAGAAATAGAAATACTAAGTGCTGTACCATAGCAAGGGTGCTCTTAGGTGTACCTTCAGAAGAACCATCTTCCTTTCTGCCTCATAAACAAGAGACTCCTTAGCAGCAGAGCAAGCAGAGCAGCAGAGACTGGCGGAAGTGACAACAAAACAGCAAACACGCTAGAGATTGTGGAAGAATTTAAAATAAAATAATTACCTTTACTAGCTCTGCAGAAGTTTCAGTAAATGCTGAAGAGGAGAAAATTGCAGGTGCTGACTTCAGAGAGTTGTAAAAAATCTCTGTAGAAAATATCCTAAACTATACATTTAAAGTTTCTGATTGTTTTTCTCCTATATTGCCTCCTGCTGCTGGAAGCCCACCTGGTCTCTGTTACATCTCCTATTCAGCATATTTAAAGTTTGCTAGAACTGCTTCAGGGCTGAATATTTTAGAATAATGTTAATGCGGCAGATTTTGACATTCTATTGTTCAAATGGTGACAATTTTTTTTTTTTTTTTATTTTTTGCTAGGTTGAAATTTAAGCTCCCTTCAGGGCAGATGATGCTGAACTCTAGACTAAGAGAACTTGCAGAGCAACAATTTAATTTTTTCCCCAGTTGCATCAAGCAGTGGAATAGAAGACTTTCCTATTTAAATCAGCAGAGTCACATGAAAGAAAGAGCAACATCTGGCCAAACCCCTACAAAAATTATATTCATTAAATACTACAACACTACAAAGCTGTTACACTATAGAGATAAATGTTGAAATTCCAAAAGCTACATTTCTCAGAGGTACTCCTATATGCAGCAAGTGAATGGTATGAATCTCAGAGGTGTTGAGCATATCTCAACTGTCTTTATATTTCATTCTCTATTCAAGATCAAATTACATTACAGATTGGCTGTAACCTGCATACTCACTTAGAAGTCTGTCTTTAGACATCTATGTTTTAAAATATTTGCCATAGACAAGAATCTGTTCCACAATACAAAACATTTAAGAGAAAAATATATTCAAGATGATTGATTTTAATAATGAAGTAACAATCTTTTAAATTTGCCTTAAATGGAATCTATATGGAATATGGATTTAAAAAGTCTTCAGATATAATATGCTTTAAAGAAGACATTCTTAAATATTGTTTTTTTGTAGATTGGTCAACAGATGCAAATAATTTGAAGACATACTTTTTTGTCTTTGGAAATACAGAAGGAACACTGCCTACATTCTGCAAGCTCCAGAAATGTTGCTGAAAGGGAGAGGAAATAACTGTTGACAATAATTTGACAATGTAAGACTTGTTTAAAGCTATCAAAGCTGCATAGATGCTTTACAGATCATTAGCAGCAAAGATTTAGTTGGTTAAAGGTATCTGGCCATTTATGATTTTTTGTTATGTAAACAGTGAACTATAAAGCTCAATACATAGTCAAATACAATTGGAAATATATTTTGAAACTCTTTACAAATGAAAACAAAAGATTAGGACACCTCATAAGGATATTGCAGAGTGTAAGCATCACCTTTCTCTGATCTACCATGCAGATCTCTAACAGAATTGAAGGCGGTATGAAGAATAAATGTTGCAGCTTACACAGTAGAAATACGTTGCCATTTCTCTGGAAAAATGAGAATCTGACAGTGGGATCAAGTGCATCCTCAGCAAGTTTGCAGATGACACCAAGCTGAGTGGTGCGATTGACCTGCCTGAGGGACAGGATGTCATCCAGAGGGACCTGGACAAGCTCAAGAAGTGGGTCCATGTGAACCTCATGAGGAGCAACAAGGTCAAGCGCAGGGTCCTGCACCTGCATCAGGGCTTCTGCTGTCAATACAGGTTGGGGGATGAAGGGACTGAGAACAGCCCTGATAAGAAGGACTTGGAGCTACTGATAAGATGAAAAACTGGACATGAACTGACAATGCGTGCTTGCAGTCCAGAAGGCAAACCGCATCCTGGGCTGCATCAAAAGAAGCGTGGCCAGCAGGTCAAGGGAGATGATTCTGCTCCTCTGTTTCACTCTGGTGAGATCCCTCTCAGAGTACTGCATCCAGCTCTGGAGCCCTCAGCACAGGAAAGACATGGACCTGTTGGAGAGGGTCCAGAGGAGGTCACAAAAATTATCAGAGACCTAGAACACCTCTCCTGTGAGGACAGGCTGAGAGAGTTACGGTTGTTCAGTCTGGAGAAGAGAAGGCTGTGAGGATATTTTATTGTGGCCTTTCAGTCCTTAAAGAGGTTACAGGAAAGATGGGGACAAATTTTTTAGAGGGCCTGTTGCAATAGGACAATGGGTAATGGTTTTAAACTAAAAGAGGGAAGGTTTGGACTAGTTACAAGGAAGAATTTCTTTACAATAAGGGTGGCGAAACACTGGAACAGGTTGCCCAGAGAGGTTATTGATGCTCCATCCCTAGAAACATTTAAGGTCAGGTTGGAGGGGGCTCTGAGCTACCTGATCTAGTTGAAGATGTCCCTGCTCATTGCAGGGGGCTTGGACTAAATGGCCTTGAAAAGGCCCCTTCCAACCCAAACTATTCTTTGATTCCGTGATTCTATGATTCCAAGTATCCAGATTATTGTAATCATAGAATCACAGAATGGTTTGGGTTGGAAAGGACCTTAAAGATCATCTTGTTCTGAATGCACTGCCATGGGCAGGGACACTTTCCACTTGACCAGGTTGATCAAAGCCCCATCCAGCCTGGCCTTGAACACTTACACAGAAGAGGCATCCACAACTCCTCTAGGCAGCCTGTTCCAGTGTCTTGCCACCCTCACAGTAAAGAATTTCTTCCAAATATCTGATCTAAATCTCCCCTCTTTCAGTTTAAAACTGTTACCAGTCATCCTATGGCTACACTCCCTCATAAAGAGGCCCTCCTCATCTCTCCTGTAGGCCCCCCTTTAGGTACTAGAAAGCTGCTATAAGGTTTCACTGGAGCCTTCTGTTCTCAGACTGAAGATAACTCCTTGATGTATTTTGATTAGATTTTTAGTTAGGCTGACTATAAATAATACTTGATTTCACTTGTGAGATGTTCTGTTTGCCAATAACAGGATTTAAAGTGTAACACATTATATTAAATTCTCAGTAAGAGAAATGGTTAATTACCTAGAAGCAGTTCAGCATTTTGGTAAAACTATTCTAGGAAGATTTAGCTTGAGGCAGAATTCTGACATAAAACTTTGACCTAAACAGCATGTTTCTTGTAGCTGTTTTTCCTGAAAACAATATTTTACTGTGAAATTTCAGATCAGCGTTTAAAATAGCTAGCTTCATATAGTATGGAGGACATACATTCCAATACAAAGTATTTTTCTGAAGATGAAATTAAGATAGTGTTAGACTTGTTCCAGTTGTGAAATAGGATTTTGTCTTCTTCTTACGTAAAACAAAATGAAGAGAGTAATTTATTTTTTTAAAGTTTGTGCATTTTAGGCTCTGTAGAACTGTCTATCAAATTATCCTTTCTTATTAATAAAAAAAATAAATTAAGTTTAGCACCTTTTTATTTGCATATATGCATAGAAAAGTCTTTTCTGTTGTATGACTTTCACATACAGTTACCTAACAAATTAATATTGTGAAAAACTTTGAAATCTGTAATTTCTGTCATGAATGAAAGGCACAAGAGAAATTCCTATTGTTTATTTACTCATTACAGTTTAATATCATATGTAATACTTGGGTCTTTTAATACAGTTTAGAATCTTATGCTACAATAACAACATGCAAATAAATTACTGAAAGGATGCAAATATTCCTGTAAATACATAATCTTATTATAATCTAAATGCCTATTCTTACTATTTGCATGTGTAAGAAATAGACTGAATGCACTTTATGATCCTTCAAAACACATTTCCAGACTTCTTAATGAATCACCAGGAAAGCGTCTGATTTCCAAAGAATGTGCAATATATACTCACATAAATATTGCTTATTAGAAATTTACCAGCACATAAGATCTGAGATGGGATTAGGCCATCATTATACCCATTGAAATTTTAATCACATAAATTAAAGTGTTTAAAAAAGTAATTTAAAATTTTTTCAGTACTCAGTTACAACTGTTGCACTTTTATTTACAATTCTGCTGTTTCATTTTGTTGGCATATGATATTACTGTAACTATCTGGTTTAATTTATTTGCTTAATATGATACAATACTACTGATAATTTATAAAATCCTGTTCCTATAATCTTTGTTTTACAGAAACTAAAGGCTCAAGCAAATTTACATTTTTATTATCTTTAAGACTTGGTAACTATTTTATGTATTGGGGTTTTTTTCAGGGTTTATGTGCATTGAGAACCTGCATGCTTCTTCTTTCCTTTCAGTAACATCAGACAAATACTCATAAAAGCAGATAAACATATCTATTTATGGATTCCTTTTCTGTAACTAAATAAATACTAGAAATTTAGTACAACATGTGTGTAAATTTTTTTACAGTACCTTCACTTATATATAAAACATGACAAGAGCACCTACTAAACAAAAGAAAAACTAACACAACTATCAGAAAATGGTAATATGAGTTCTTAACCAACAGCTGGTTACAGTTTTCAGTAATAAAGTGGTTATTTTAAGTTTTATTTCAATACTCCATGATGGAAACATCAGATGCCTCTATAGAATAAAGTTGCCATTACAGCATATATTATAATGACGGACTGTGTCAAGAGGTATTCATTTCTTCTTCCACAATGTGGAATCAGCTATGCCTTTGGCTACACTGATCTTAAAAGATTCTAATGTTTGCAACATGAGAAGTTCTACAGGCAATGACTGAACGATCAAACAGCTAGTATCTGGTAAAAAAAAAAGGCACAGAAAAATTCCAGGAGCTATGGAAGGTGGCTATTTATGCAAACTTAGTGGTATTTTTTTAGGTAAAAATGAATTCTTAAATTTGAAAAGAATTAGAAATTGTAGGTAACAGTTACACTAATACTGTATCCATAACCTTGTGACCAGTAACTAACTAATAATCTTGTAAATTTGTCATATTTGAGTAGAGTAAATCTTAGAGAGAGACAAGGATAGTGTTGAAAGGGAAAATAAATGTAATAAAAGATAAGGAATTAATAAAATATTAATAAAGAAATTATATACCGGAAAGTTCTTACAGCTTTTATGAAAATAAACCCAAAATTATTATCACAGTTTGGAAGAAAAATAGCACAGGATTAATAACAAGCTTTCAAGTATGTCAGTTAAATCGGTTAAATTCACATAGTTAAGAATAAGCAGTAGGTGTATAGATGTATAGATGCTGAAATACGTAACTAAGATCGGAACAGGATGAGATAATAAAGAAGACCTTTTGGTCTTAGTTGCATATTTTCTAAAATTATTGAAATTACTTTTTTACTACCTTTTTTCCACTGAGCCTGTAGATATGAATGTATCAGAAGTCTTAATTCTGTCACTGACATCAACAGTGACTGTGAATGACTTCATTGGGTGCTGCATTAAGCAGTCTATGATAAATACTAAACAGATGGTCTATATGAAACATTATATATTCTATTTTATTTTACATTAATTTGGATTTCTCAAAAAAGGGCAGACTGCTTAACTGAAAGAGAGAAGGAGATACAACATACCTAACACAGTAAATAATTTCTTAAGGAAACTGCTGTTTTGGTCTTGTGATCATAGTTTGACAAGTACTATTCCCACAAATGCTGAATCTGCTAGTCTAAGACACTCCCATTTTCATTACTGCAGAGGTTTTGTTCTTCATTAGGTTAATCATCAGGATTACAAGGTTCCTTAATCGATCAAATAAAAAAAAAAAGGAAAAAAAAAAAAAAAAAGTTGTCCAAATGGCTTGTGTGATGCCGCACAGAAAAATTTAAATGATTACAATGCTACATAGCTAGGATTAAATGAGTGGAATGAGTGTATGTAGGGATTATAGTATCATAAATTAACAGAGAAAAAAAAAAAAAGAAGTACAGAAATACCTTTATGCATTTTCTGCTTTCTAAATAGTGCACTGAAAAGAAATACTTGGATCTCATTGCTGCCAAATCAAAAGAAGAAAAAAAAAAAGTCTGGAGGCCAAATCACTTCCTTTAATTATTCGTAATAGGATATAAACAAACACACCCTATGTGTTACCTTCCAAATTATGTACTTAGGGCTGTGAAAGGAAATAGAAAAGTGTAACACAAAAGGTATTTAAAAAAGCAATCCATTGCTGGTTCATATAGGATAAAAAAGTTTACTCATATAATAAAATTAGCTAATAATGAATAATTGTAGGCCTGTTTTCAGTAAGTATGTTTGATTTACTATGAACAAAAAATACTTTTTTATGTACTATGGCAAAAATATACTTTCAGGTACGCATATTTTGATACAATACTTAGCTTCTTTCTTTCTTTTTTGTGTGTGTGGATATCTAAGCTCTTTGCAAAAAAATGAGTATTGTTACTCCACTATTACAAAAGGAAAAACTGCAAAGAGTTGAAATGCTTAACTAAAAATCATTATACAAGCAAGTAATAGATTATGATTCTATTTCTGCTTTTGAAAGAATCCTAGACTTCTGCTCGGCTAGGTAGAGCGGTTAGTAGTGTCTCCCCCTGTAAAATATAAAAGGTCCATGGACTGTTCGATATAGAGGAACACATTTCTCAAGTGTCTAGCTCATTCCTTAAAGAGCAATGGATTTTAGTTAAGCAAATTGAAATGAATTAATTAGAATAATAACTGTATTAAATGTCTGCTAAGGTTCAGTGTACAATTTATGAGACTTCCTTCTGTTATATAAGAACCATTCCAGTTAATAAACACTTTTCATCTTAAGAAATAAATACATGGGTCATGACAGCCTGAGCTAAGCAGAAAAGGAGCTCTTCAGTAGAGAGCTGAAATGTAATTATAGATTGGCAGCTCAAGAGTAGATGCCAGTCACAATACATGATGGCTCTGAGATACATTTCCTGCCTAAAAGAAAAGATATTCTTTCTATATATCAAATACTAATGGACAATTAGTTAAGCCTTTGAAAAAATTTCCCATTATGAAAATAGTTACCCTCAAGCCACCTTCAATAGTTTACCTTCAAGAGGGACTTTAGGATGCCTAATATGCCAATCTCCCCCACTGCAAAAAACCAAAGAAACTGAAAAAGAACACCACAACCTTTTAACTTGTAAAAATGTACTAAAATATTTAGTCTAATAAATTGTAAATTGTGGCAATGACTCAGGTGTTCAAATAAAATAGATCAGTCTTTCAAATGCTGAACTACATTTTGAATATCATTCTCTGCAAACTTAACTAAGCTTAAAACTTGTAATTTAATTATTGATCAGTGTAAGCATGCCAGGAACCTGAAACAGAGACAACTGCTGTAGTTTAGAATGCTTAGTGAATGAATAGTTCATTCATAAAAATTATCACTATTACTGCAAATTGGTCCAACATCAGTAAATCTTTACTAAAAAGGTTGTTTTATCTAAAGTAAATCATGCTTTTGTTCCATTCTTTTTTCTGTAGCCATAGGATTTGTCAGCTGCAAGAAACTTACATGTCGTTTCCAAATCTATAAGTGCGAAGGTCACATACAGTACCTCAAGCCACCTATAAAACTGAAATATTTTTATCCTCTCTACAACCAGGACCTAAACACCTTCCTCATTTGTAAATGTAGGTGGTACCCAGTGATGCACAGCATGAGTCTTTCATGGATATTTGCCCTTCATTCTGTGACAGCATGGTCAGAGAAGTATTATCTCTATCCTCTCAAAGTTAAATTTCTAAACTGCTGAAGGCAGAGGAAAATCCAGACAGTAGCCAGACGAAGGGGAAATTTCTTTTCTGATCTCTAATAAGTGTATAGCTAAAAAGGAAAATACCTGAGAAAACCATGACAAACAGTACTATCACATTACCCCCATTAAGAAACTAAGGGGTTTGATGGGAGATGATATATGATCTGAAGGTTTCTCAGTACCTGGAAAGCTGGGTTTTAGTTCAGGTCTAAAGAAGATAAACTGATGGACAATACTGCAGATAATTCCTTGCAGTCTATTCAAGTTTCTGTGAAAGATAAGAGGTGTTATTGTCATTCCAGTTTTACTTGATTCAAACAGGATGGAGAAAGACTTCCCACGGATATATCTATGAAGATTTAGTGAGGACTCTGCTCTGCAAACCAATCTGGTGATGAAGGTATATAGTTCTTTTAAAATCACCTTGATACTAAAAGTCAAGTTTATACCTTCTGTATTATCTTTAATGTCCCTTTTAAAAACAGATACAAATGATAATGAATAAACTGCAGAGGATAATTAGCGTGCATTAAAACTGAGTATAATATTTAGTAATTTTGTGATGAAACTGTTCTTATTAGTTAAATGTCTAAATACTGGATGCAATATGTTGTTTTGAGTCACTTCTGTGACGCAAGGTGGTGGTAGTGAATCTTTTTGACAGGACATTATTACGATTAACTTCATTTCAGATGAGGTGTTTTCTGAATTTTTAATTGTTTGCTTTGGAAGTGAGCTAATGGATCCTTTTCCTTTCTATAGGGCATATTTTATTTAAAATTTCCTTTGCATATACAAAAGTAAGGAGTCTGATTAAATATGAATGCAACAGAAGCTAGAAATAAAGAATTCAAAGGACAACCATGGTGAGGTTTGATTGGGCTGAGCACTTCACAAGCATTTCTGTAGGGTACTGTAGGTACTCTTTTGGATTAGAAAAGTTTGTGACTAGGCTATAATGACTTTTTATTCCCCATGAAACTGTCTCTCTTTTTGTCTTAGTCACTTTTTTCTTATATGACTAATGATACCATTCAAATGAAAGCGATGAATTTTTCACTCAATAAGTTACAAAAAGAAGAGTATTTCAAGCTTTGAAATATTAACAGACTAAAGAAAAAGAAGGCATAAGAAAAAGAATGTGACCACTTTGCTCTCTTCAGTGACCAAATAACCATCTCAAACTTAGTTATTCTAGTTATCTCAAAGGCTTGCTTCAAAGAAGTTTTTTTTTTGAAGCTTGAGTATTTTGTGACTGAGAACAGAATAGATCTGTGGAGCCTACAGTCAGAATGACGAAAGATTAGAAAATACCTGTCTGGATAGAAGTCTTCTATCTAAATATTTCATAGTTCTTATCTTATTTTAGACTCTTTTCATTTCAAGTACATATATGAACAATAGACTTGGAAATCTAGATGTTTAGCAAATGTTTTGTTTGAGAAGTGCCTCCAACTGCCATAGAACTAACACAAAAAGCAGCCTAATACTAAAAGTTTGTACATCACATTAAGACAGCTCTAGTCTAGATTTGTGCACTTGGTCTTCCTTTTCTCTATTTTTATCATATTTCAATCATAGAATCACAGAATACTAGGTTGGAAGGGACCTCAGGGATCATCTGGTCCAATCTTTCTTGGCAAAAGCACAGTCCAGACGAGATGGCCCAGCACCCTGTCCAGCTGAATTTTAAAAGTGTCCAATGTTGCGGAATCCACCACTTCCCTGAGGAGATTATTCCAATGGCTGATTGTTCTCACTGGGAAAAAAATTTCCTCTTGTGCCCAATTGGAATCTCCCCGGCAGTAACTTGTACCCATTACCCCTTGTCTTTTCCATGTTACTCCTTGTACAAAGGGAGTCTCCATCTTCTTTGCAGCCACCCTTGACATACTGGAACATGGTCTCCCCTAAGCGTTCTTTTCTCAAGGCTGAACAAACCCAATTCTCTCAGCCTTTCCCCATACAGTAGGCTTCCCCGTCCTTTGATCATCTTGGTGACCCTTCTCTGGATGCTCTCCAGACTGTCCACATCTTTTTTGTATAGCAGGGACCAAAACTGAACATGGCGTTCCAGGTGTGGCCTGACGAGCGCTTGAGTAAAGTGGGATAATGACTTCTTTATCTCTACTGGGGCTGCCCTTGTTGAGGCAACCCAGCATCCTGTGGCCTTGCTTTGCCACAGCAGCACACTCTTCACTCATATTGAGCTTGTTGTCCACCATGACTCCAGGTCCATTTCCACAGAGCTGCTCCCCAACCGGGTAGATCCCTGTCTGTGCTGCACTCCTGCGTTATGTTTTCCCAGGTGCAAGACCTTACACTTGTCCTTGTTGAACTTCATAAGGTTCCTGTTAGCCCACTCTTCCAGCCTATCCAGGTCTTCCTGCAGGGTGGCTCTCCCTTCCAACTGTCCACTTCCCCACTCAGTTTGGTATCATCAGCAAACTTCATCAGGGTACACTTGATCCCATCATCCAAATCACTTAGGAAGATATTAAACAACTTTGAGCTTAGTATTGATCCCTGGGGTCCCTGATCATGACAGGCTGACAGTTTGAAAAGGAACTATTTACCACCACCCTCTAGGTGCGGCCTGTCAGCCAGTTCCCCACCCATCACGAAAGCCTTGGAGAAGTCCAGGTAGACAATGTCCGCCTCTCATCCCCCCTCAACTGAGCAGGTTACTTTGTCATAGAAGGCACCGTTTGTACCATCATTTCAGGGATGTAGCAGTATTTACATCCCAACTCCTTGATGGCATTAAATTCCAAGATATGAGTTTCTCACCCAAACTCCCCAGACAATGAATCTGAGAAAGTGCCTATACTGTAAATTCTGTTGGGAGGCAAAGGAAATGAACTATGAACATCAATACACTTTTTTTAATAAGGTGAGCAACATGGGTTAATGTAGTTTCTCTTCCACATAGGAAGAACAACACTTCTATACCTCATACATAATGCGTGTCAACTTATACCATGTTAATTAGTGGTAGACAAATTTGACAGATGTAAGCTAGGAAAGGCATCTCTCCCATCACACAAGACAGGAAACAAACTTGTTTTGAGTGCAGAGTGTGAAAGTTCCAATTTCTGACCACACTCCTCATAAAAATTTCTTCCTTAGATCCAACATAAACCTACCCTCTTTTTGTTTAAAACTGTTGTTTCTTGTCCTGCCATTAGAGGCCTTGGTAAAAGTCTCTCTCCATTTTCCTTATATACCCCCTTTATATATTGAAAGGCTGCTAAAAGGTCTTCCCAGAGCCTTCTCTTCTCCAGGCTGAACAACCCCAACTCTCTCAGCCTTTCTAGTAAGAGAGGAATTCCAGCCCTCCGATCACTTTTGTGGCCCTCCTCTGGACACACTCTAACAGATCCATGCCCTTCTTGTGCTGAGGACTCCAGAGCTGGATGCAGTACTCCAAGTGGGATCTCAAGAAAGCAGAGTAGAGGGGTAGAATCACCTCCCTCGACCTGCTTGCCAAAGAAGGAGAGCTAAGAAAATTCTCTTTTTCCCTGTCTCGAAGAAATAGAAAATGATTATAACATCCAGGTTAAGGTTATAAACCTTGATATATCTAAAAAAAAATTTTTAAAAAATTACTATTTGTATATATAAGAATAGTACATGCAGCCTGTACTTCACAGCATAGTCAGATGGGGATTTAATTTCTACTCCCACCTCCAAAGAATACCACAGTGTGAACAGGAATAGTCCTATGCTTAGACTTTCATTTGAAATATGAAGTATCCGACAGTCTTCAACACTAAGAATATGAGAGATAATATTATGGGCTGAATGAACCATTACTTTGTTTCACTTTGATAATCCCTATATTCCTAATTTTTCATAGTAAATTTGTAAAAAACCCCACATTAAATATTTGCAGCATTTTCAAGCCAAACAAGCTGGAAATCTTCAGCCTAGAAGCTATCTCTCTGACCTAGTACTTCCCCCACTGAATTCTGAAGTTATTGTGGACCTTGGAGGTATTTTTGTTTTTCAGCTGTAGTATGCAACATTGGTGACATTTTAAAGGTTTAATTAAAGAATACTTATCATAGCAGAATTCCACAGAAGTGCTAGATGACAAAACCCTAGTGTTGTAAAATTAATTGCCCCACTAATGTGTAGCTGAAACAAGTGGAAAGCTTGAACCCAAAGAAACAACTCATTAATCTTCAACCAGCTGTACTGTGGTAGGTGAATCACTTCTGTATTCACATCATTATAAAAAAAAAAAAAATGCTTTATTTAAAGCAAGAAAAATTACTTTTCAGACCATTGTATAAAAATGTTTACCACTGGAAAATATTTTATGAGTTTATTCTTTAAAGACATTAAAATTGAGTTCTAAAAATACTTCATTTTCCTAAATTTTAATAATTTGACCTATTTCAAAGATATTGCATATATAATAGGCAACAATAAGCATAATAAATTAGGAACGGTAAAGAGAGGTAGATTTAGATTAGATAGTTAGGAAGAAATTCTTTACTGTGAGGGTAGTGAGGCACTGGAACAGGTTGCCCAGGGAAGTTGTGGCTGCCCCATCCCTGGAAGTGTTCAAGGCCAGGCTGGATGGGGCTTTGAGCAGCCTGGTCTAGTGGGAGGTGTCCCTGCCCATGGCAGGGGGGGTTGGAACTAGATGATCTTTAAGGTCCCTTCCAACTCTAACCATTCTATGATGACACAAGTAATAGCACTTGATGACTCCAGTTACTTTTAGAACTCCATGAAGTTCTAAAAGTAACTAACCAGTTAAGAAAAAAGTCTATTCTAAACAACCATGTAGCCTTGTGACGACTGCTGGGAGAAGCAGCTCCTCAAAGGCGCAGAGACCTGGAATTTATGTATGGCAGTAGCAAGGAAGGAGTCAATATGTAGTATGGCACTGGTCATAAAGGAATCCTTAAAGTATGAGTGTTGGTGCTCATGGCTTAAATCAGATGTGGGCACTTCTGAACTTGGTTAGCTGGCTCTGAATGGATTTTTTGGAGCACCAGAACAGAAAACAGCTGAGAGGAAATGTGTTGGCATTGAAGGGACAACAAAAGCAAAGCAATTGCAGCACTAATCTTTAGTAGGAGTGTCATCACTGAAGCTGAGTGGAAAATAGGAGTAAAACAGGAAGTTAACGAGAACAAGCAAGGGGAAGTGCACCATAGACCTGAAGGACCTCAACAGTGTGGACTTCAAGCTTTACCTAAGAGTTGTAAGATTCAACAATATGGTTCAAAGTGAGGATTAGAGTACAAGACTGATGGTTCAGGATTTTTTTTTCCTTCGGTATTTTTCTAACGGGGGGTCATTGAATTGCATAAGCAAAGGACATGACTGGTGTGCCACGTTTGAGGTATTGACTTTTAAAATATATAGTGACTGTAGGTTGACCTTGAAACCCAGGTAGGGAAAGGAATACCAGAAGAAATGTTTCACTATATGGCCCACTCAGAGTAAACTGAAAATATTGTCCATGTGTGATAGTGAATATTCTTTATTTCAGAGGTACAATACCTATGTATACAATATAGCACTGGAAATCTATGTTTACAACTGCTTCATTTCTCTAAAAACATAGTGTTGTTTAAGATCAACATATAATCACAAACAGCAGTTCCTTACTTTTTATACCATATTTAAAATCAAAGAATACAAAGGTTTTCTTGATTGTTGTTTGTTGGTTTTGTTGTTGGGTTGTCGGTTTTTTTTTTTAAGATTTTGTATAATAATAACTTTACCATCGAAATTGAAAAAGATACATTTGAAATATATTTACATAGTATCTGTGGTTTAACTAACAATTTCAAGTTGGATTACAATATAGGTGCAATCTTTTAAAATAAGTAATACGTGGATAATAGTGTCCAGGTATATTAAGTTAGTGCATAAGTACAGAACGACAAAAGGATCACAACCCGTAGTGTGGGATTACAGTATTAAGTGGACATCACTTCCACAGTGATGACTGCAGTAGTAATGTTCCTTTCAAAACTCAGGTGAAAGCTCCAGAAGTGTAATTTTTGTAGGGCTTTTTTTGTAAACTTCCCAGAATGGAAAGGATTTTGCATGGGTCGGTAATTTGCATGAGCATTGTCTTGAGAAGATATTTCTTTACTATTCATAGTGACTTGTCACATATAAGACAATATAGAGATAAAGCGGATCACAAAAATATTTTTAGCATAGTTTCCAGAAACAAAACTCTTGATGCTTGTTTTGTGGCTTTCTAGAAAACAAGGCTGCTGATACAGAAGCGACAAATGTACTATCAGTGCTACCTGTGCCCTCTCACACTGTTCAGTTAAGTAAGTAATGTCGTAATAACTATCAGTAAAAAAAAAGAACATCTTTAAAAGGGTAAAAAGGTAAGTATTTGACTGAAAAGGAGATATTTTTCTCTGGCCACTGATCTTTAAACTGTGAAAATAACAAGTGGTTTTATTATTTTTCTTCCTTAATATAGGGCTATTCACTTCACATAGTTTAAATCAATTCAGGATTGAAGCTGTTTATTAATGGCACATAAACAACTGGCAATCAGTGAACTACACATTCAAGATCAATTTCATTATTAGAACAGACAAACCACAACACCTGAAATGTTAATAAATTTCTAAACACCTTTCTATAATCCCAAAAAATACTTATCAAGACACACACAGACATGCACACACACACATGCACACATGTGCTCTTACAGAACATGTAGGGGCCACAGAACATTTAGGGCCACAAAGATGATCAGAG
>VYZM01006862.1:5350-38529 GCA_013398915.1 Dromas ardeola
GGCCCCGCTGACAGCCTCCCCCCGCCGCAGCCCAGACAGGAGGCAGGAGAGGGCACAGCTCAGGTGTCTTTACTGCAGAGACTCGTCGGAGCCCCCCCGCGCTCCCCCAGCCCCAGGCGGGAGTGGGCGGCAGCGGACACTGGGTGCCACAGGTGCCCGCACCGGGAAGGGGGATCCCAGCTCGGCCAGGGGACCCGCAAAGTCCCGGTTCTCCAGCCAGCAGTCCGGGAACACCGTGCTCAGAGGGTGCTGCTGCCTCTCAGTCCCACGCCTCGCACGAACTGCTCGAGGAGGCCGCCGATGGCACCCGAGGGGCTGGGGGGCACGGCCTTCAGGCCGATGGTCCGGCTGTAGCTGGCCAGGAAGGCAGAACGCACTTCTTCCAGCCGGGACTCGCGGTCGCTCGCCGACACCAGCCTAGGAGAGAGCAGGGGGAGGTCAGCAACAGCAGCCACCCCTCTCCCCATCCCAGCTCTCACTCCTGATGTGGGGCAGGAGGGTGGCAGCAGGGCTGGGGCTGTGGCTGCGGAGCACCAGCAGGGCCATGGTGCTCAGCGGGCTCCAGCGGCCAAGGCAGTGTCAGCCCCAAAAGGCTCCGGTTAGAGCAGCTGGTGCCGCTGCCTCCTTGCCTTGCCTTGCCTTGCCCAACCCAACCCTCTCCCATTGAGCCTCTCGCAGCCCCAGCCTCCTGCTCTGCCCTGGGTCTCCTCCTTCACCAAACCCCCCAGTTTCTCCCACCACCACGCTGCTTACGAGGCCACAGTTCCTACAGAAAGTGCTGCTTTCGCCAAGCGGGCGCTGGCTGACGTCAGCCCCTGCACCAGCTCCCTCCCCTCCTTGCTCAGCATTCCCAGATGGAGCCTGTCCACATGTGCCGTGTCCGGATAGTCGCTTCCAACCTATTTGCAAGCATCCCTCACTTCCACTGGCCCCAGCCTCTCACACTTGTGCCAGCACAGACCGCTTTGGGGAAGAGGTGGGGGGGGGACAAGAGGGGGCAGACAAGGTGACAGAAGCCCCAAGGAGCGCTCCAGGCGTGGAAAGAGGAGAGGCGAGCGGCATTTTACTTCTGCTCCCCAGTACGGCTGCTCTCTGCAAGCAGGAGGGCTGCCAGCAGAGTAGGGCACAGCATCCCCGGGGTCCTGCTCTCCTCTCCAGCTGATCCACGCACCTGGTTAAGGGCGGGGGGAAGAAAGCAGAGGGAAGGCAATATTTCCGCCAAGGGAGCAGGGGATAGCAAGACTAGGGTCCAGAGGCAGCTGTTCCAAGCGCTCCGGCCTGAATCGGTCCTTGTTGCGGTGCCTCTGCAACGTGCCGGTGGTTCCCAGAGAGAATAAGACATTCCTCAAAGGTCACTCCAAGGGCACAGCGCAAACCTTCCCCATAAAAAATTCTCTTTAATCTCTCCAGCGCCCGAGCTGGCTATAAATTGGCACAGCTCATTTGAATGGAAGTGTTAACCACCCACAGCCAACAGCTTCGGTCCGGAAACAGCAGCAAGAGGATATGGTGGGAAGCCTATAAACAGCAAGCGATGCCGAGGCAGCCAACCAGGCCGCTGTTTACAGTGCCTGATAATAAAGAGAAGCCAGAGGGCGAAGGAAAAAAGGCAACATATCTAAACACATTAAAAAGATGCTTTTTTGGCAACCTAATTAGGACGCGGAACTCACAAACCTGCTAGCATTAAAAATAAGCGACATGAAAGCAGGACTTACTTGCACCCGAGTACAGTGATCTTAGATGTCACACGCAGAGGTAAGCGAGGGTGTGCAGCAGTTACGTCCCGCGTCTTCTGCCTCGCGCGCCTCTTTACCGGGCAGATTTTGTATTTAACTGTTTAGGTTTCTTTCATGGAGCGAGACACCCCAAGGCGCAGGGTGGAAGCAGCTAGCCACTGCCCGACACCAAGCCCTGCAGACCGGCTGCACCATTTCACTCTGAGCAGTTCAGCCAGGGAGGCAGGTCGTGCTTCCTTGCCAAATCCATGGCGCTCTGCCCCACTACACTTCCCACAGCCTGCCCGCTCGCCTGCAGCTCGGGGTGCAGGATGAGAGGAGGCTGTCAAAGCCCCAGCTCAAAGTAAGCCCTGACAAGCCCCACACAAGCACAAGAAGTAGGCTGTGAAAAGCGTACCTTCATCGAACTGCTGCCAGCTGAGATGTAAAGTGGGAACTTAAATGGAATTTAATTTTCCAAAAACTCATACTGTGCTGGGCTGCAAAAAACTGGGATGAAACCACAATGGGCTCCTGAACAAACAAGAGCTGATGCAGAGCAGAGAGAGAGTGGAGGCCCTGGGTCAAGCTCAACACAACATCCTTGGGAACTCTTCGTCCCTTCCAAACAGCGCCTGGTCCCAGCACCCGCAGTCAAGCGGTCTTCAGCCCCTGAGCGTCCCACAGCTCCAGTGAAGAGCTCAATGGGGCAAAGCACTCGCAGCCAAGGGAGAAGCACCACCGCTGTTCCACTCCCCTTGAACCCGGCTGTCCCAAGCAGCCGGACTCCAAACTGCATGAGTCTATAGCCTCAGCACAAGCCGATTCAGACCTCAACTTCAAATCACATTTCTCTACCGAATTCCCTATTCTGACATTAGATCCAACTCCAAGGGCGGCAACAACTTGCTGGTGACCAGCAGCCACCAAGCACAGCCAGGTTCAGGGCACACTAAAGCGGTCATTAATTCAGACGCCCATCCTTCAGTCCCCTCTGCTCCCTCACCCCTCTCCAAATGTCAGGAGCAGCTTGGCACGTCCTCATGAAAGGAGGAGAGCGAATCCCAGCCAGGCCATGTCCAACATCTCTCATGAATTTTTGATCTGCCAGTTCATGGGTCTTGTAGCTTCACCATAACAACGTGGGGGCAGCCGCTCTGCTCGGCAGCACAGCACACAGCCCCACGAGAAGGCAAGCCAGGGCAGCCAGCCTGTCTCACAGGAGATGTTGATTTTCACATCGCTCGCCCTCTGCCTCCAAAGCACGTACTTGGATCGGGCCCAGTAAGGGACCGCAAGTGTGTGGCAGCACAACTCTAGCACAGCTAGCTGCTGGCAGGCCCTCATCTGCCATTTCAGTTTCTTGATTTGAGAGTTTGCAGCCTGAAGGCACAAGCCAAGGTTCTCCTCTAACAGCAATTAAAGTGCATCTCCTGCCTTTCAAGCTTCCACAGAGGTGGCTTTCTATATGGGGAGGAACATTTGCCTCCCAGCCATTCGATGCAGCAGGACGCAGGGTGTCTGCTGCTCTGCACTGGCCAGATGCAGCACTTGCAAACCATGCTGCACGTGGTCAGAAAAAAATTGGGGTGACAGAAGGAAAGTCCCTCTCTTACTGCAGCAAGGATCTGACCCCAGCGGGGAGATGGAGATGAGCAAGATTCAAAAGCAAGAAAATCTGGGTTACCAGTCCTGTCCTGACAAGCATGCATCCTCAAATGCACTCAATTATGCCCAAATTCAGTGTCTTCAGGGAAGAGAGAAAAGCCTCTTCTTCCTACAGAAAGCAAAGTGCCCCCCCGTCATTAGGCAGAGAAGATGCCGGTTTCTTTCTGAGTTCAGCATAAGCAAAGAGCACTCAGCAACTGAATTTGTGGACTGAAAGCATCAAAGAAGAGAAGACAGGACAGCTTGTTATGGGCTCCCAGGCTTCTTCAAAAGTGCCAGGGTGATAAAGTTCCAGCGCTCGCTGCCAGCCGAGAGACCCAAGGAGAGATCCTGCGTTTGAGACACTTACAGGCAAGTGCTAGGGAACTCATCCGGGAAGCTGCAAGGGAGAGAGGCGTCTGCGCTCAGGATTGCCTGCTCCCGAATACTGCCACACCCTGTCACCATCTGCCAGCTGCCAAAGTCCGTGGAAACGGAAGATCCGGGCAGAGAATGGTCCGCCGATCTGGGGCAGAGAGAGAGGGAGACGGTGTGATCAGTCAGGTCATTCAGCCACATGCCTTTCGCTCACGCTGGTGCCAGGGACCTGCCGGGCTGACAGCCAGCAGCGCCTGTGCCAGCGGCTTTGACACTCGGGGACCAAGGTGCAACATGCAGCTCTGGCTGGGCCCCAGGCCAAGCCTTTCCTTTGAAAGCAAGGGGAAAGCCAAGCTGGCCAGGGCCGACAAAGCAGCAGGAGTGCACCGGGAGCCAGACAGGACAGAGCCAGCAAGAAGCAGATGGCCATGCAGAACCGTGAAGCCCGTTAGCGAGATGCAATGGCACGTCCTGCCCCAAATCCCTCGCAGGTGTGGACATAGTGTTGTACAAAGGGCATCCCCCTGTTGCTTTTTGTAGCTGTTAGCACATTCCAGGGCAGCGGCAAGGCCTGACGGAGAATGAAGCTTGTGACTTGGTTAGTGCCGAGGAAGACTTAGAGATCCTTGGTCCGGTAGCTGTTAGAAAGCAGATCACTCCTGAGGCACGAACACCAGATCTGAACAGAGCCAGTCACTGCTCAAGACATCCCCAGGGCCTCCCCCCAGCATCTGAAGACCTTCTCATTCCTGTGTTAGAAAAATGGACTGTGCCAGAAACCAGGTGGGAAAACATCTTTAGGATAGGAAAAACAGCCAAGGGAGTTTAATTGTTTGATGTATGCAACCTCCCACCAGGTCAGGAAGAAGCATGAAATCTGATAAGCGAATCTGAGTCGTCCCTCCAAAATCTCAGAGAAGAGGGCACAATCACTTGAGATGAATCCAGAGCTCTTGGTTTCTGGGGAGCAAGCAATTACCGTGCCCTGCTGCACAGCAGAGTGTACATAGCTGGAAGCACAGCCTGTGGCAGAGCTACTCAATTACACACTCCCAAGATCTTCTGGATAATTTATCTGAGATCTGCTGGGCAGATAGCAGTGCACCAGCTCCAGCTCTGCTGGGCCAGGTACTTGCACGCTGTCTTCACAGCTAAGAATAGCAGTGGCGCACTGCAGCTGCTCCCCAAGAGACCAGGAGAACAGCCAGAAAGACAGGATCTCCCACAGCAAGAAGGACCTCAGCGAGACTGGAAGGCAAGGGTTGGGGGGAGATGCACAGCAGGAAACCTATTTGCAATCTCCATCTAATTCCAAGCCTGCCATTTAACTAGTCTGATCAATACAGCCAGGTTTGAGAAGTCTGAAACGTGGTCCTGTGCTGGCTGTATGAGCGGAGAAGGGGAAGTCACACAGCTCCTTGTATGTCAGCGTCCCATCACAGTGCTGACGTTCCCACAGCTGCAGTTCGGGGCTAACGCCACTGTCTGGAAGTTCAGGGTCTGGAAAGGCATCACAGCAGAAAATGGGAAGAGCAGAGCTTCACCTGCCGTGTACAGCTCTTGTTCTCTGGCTTCCCGATGAACTGAGGAGTGGGGCTCAGAGAGGTGCTGCAAGAGTTAAGTATTGGGAGAGGCCCTGCTTGCAAAAAGCTGTTTTTCCCAGAGCACGTAACACCGTGAATGAGGGCATTTCATTGAAAGTGGAGCTGCAGCATATATTCTTAGAAAGGCCTTTCGGAGATCAGACAGGGATAACCTTCCCTGGGATGCAAAGAATTCATAAGGGAAAGGGAGCAGCTGTTCAGTGACACCTACCCCTCCCTGCCTTTGGAAGATAAAGCTGAGGAGCATGATGGAGGAGAGCAGGCAGAGCGTTTGGGCCCAGAGTATGGTGCCATGCTGGAAGCACAGGGGGAACAGTGCAGGAAGCCAGGGAGAAGTATAGAGGAACACTGCTTCCGTGCAGAGGGAAGAGGAGGATGTCACTTCCCTGAGAGTACAGCACAGCCAGACAGGAAAAACAGGAGTGTCACACACGGTGACAAGAACTTGAGCTAAAGCAGTGAAGAGATCTATAGGCAACGGGCTTGGGCTGAAAGTAGTCAGGGACAGGATTCTGTCAGAAAAGTAATGAGCTGCTGGTCAGAGGATAGGTTTGGGGCCAGGCAGAAACAAAGGTTTTGAAGAGGGGAAGTCTGGACGGCAGAGGAGGGCTTGGCCTACAGCAGGATCTCCAGATGAAGGTGGAGAACTCAGCAGAGCTCTGCAGTTCTCACAAAGGGAGAGTAGTATCAGGAGCCTGTCCAGGAGACTGCGCCCACATGGCAAGTGAAGGAGTAAGACACGATCTAGAGCCCCAGGGACAGTAAAAGTGTCCCTTTGCCCAGTAACAGCCACACTGGTCAATAAATATGTGCTAAAGAAGGTGAGCAGAAAATTGTTTCCTGCTTTGGGTGTGTGGCCTCAGCTTCCAGCCACTGGTCACCTTCCATGATTGTCAGCTAAGATTAGACTGATCTTACACCACCTCTTGGAGATGGATCAAGTCACCTCTTGAATCCTTTCTTGGACAGGCTGGTAAGAGCATCGTGTACCTCCTGCAAGACTGACTCAGTGTCTCTCTAGCCCTCTAACACTTCCTGGAGTCCCTGACCCTGTCAAGCAGCTCTGCAAACTTAGTCAAGTTACATCTAACCTAATAGCACAGGAGTCTAGGAGTTCAGGGCAGCCAATTCTGTGTCTTGCCTCCAGGCAGCAGAATAAACACTTGTTGATTAATTGAATAAACTGATTGACTCTGCAGTGAGTCCAGGTCATCTCTCTCCTGGCTTAGATCTCCAAGCCTAGCCAGCAGAGCTAAGATATCATGGCAGACTTTCTCCTCTATACCCAAACCTTCTCAAGGGAGGCTCCCGAGGAAGTGTCACAACCAGCAAGCACCTTGAACGGCCTCAAGAGACAGCGGGGCCAAGGCTGGGTGAGACAGGCAGGGCAGGCATGGCACGGGAAATCTTGTGTTTGCACTGCAAGGGCAGCAGAGCTTCTTAAAAGCTGAGCTTGGCTTGAGACCAAGACCAGACCTCTGGGGTGACTGTATCCCAGTGCAATCCAGTCAGTGCTAGAGGTGAAAGTCTTCCTGTTATTTCTACCTCTGAAGGCTCCTTGTAAAGTCTTGCTGCAGAGGCTCAAAAAGGGCTTCAGTAAGGCCCCCAGAGCAAGTTGGGGCTGCTGGGACACCAGGACCAGTCCAGAAGCCTGTAAGAATGGCTTGTTTGCAACACATTACAGCCACGCCAGAGGCTGGCTAGCTGTGAGGGCAGTGCGGAGGCTCTTGGGAAGCAGCCGGACAACTTTAGCAAAGCTGACATTGTTAGAGAAGATGAGATACAGCAAGTCTCCAAGTCACTGTCTCTGCCACAGACATCTAATAGCAGACAGAAAGAGAACGAAAGTGAGCTTCACACACCCACCTCTTCACGTCCACGAGTGGGAAGAAACTCCCTCAAAAGTGCAAGATTAACAAAATTAGATTAGCAAAACAGAGATGAGCTGCAAGCTGTTCCTTCACACAAGGAAGGACCTCTAGCAGGCCATAAACTGGCAACTCCTAGCCTGGAACAGCTCCTTTTAATTAGGTCAGTGCTTCCCATGCAACATGCTGCACAAGACAGAGTATTTCAGAGCACACGGACACTCGCCTACCAGAGGAGAGCTAATACCGGAGGCAGAGCAACAGTCAGGGATCTTTCCCTTTCTTAATATGTAACGGAGATGAGTGCCAAGTGCCAACAGCGAGGCTCTCATCCTGCCCTGCGCTGCCCCCGCTTACCTGCCATAGTTCTACACACCTAGGACTATTTGGGAAGCAGCTTAATTCGCCAGCATATGCTCTGTGCCTCAAATTGAAGCGTTAAGTAGGTACCGTACACACAGGCAGACTGCGGCAACCTGGAGTAAAGGGCAGCCCTTCCCACCTTTGCGTGGGAAATGTTGGCAAGGAGTAACTTGGCAGAGAGCTGTGCTGAGAGCCCTGGCTTAATCCCAGGCAGCTATCTACAGGCTGTGTTAGTGCCGTAACAGCCCGAGCAGCCAGTCCTCTGCAGGCACAACCATTTCTGATTGCAGCACAGTCGTGTGTCAGCCAGCAAGCCCGTTTTGTGGCATAGTCGTGCAATAATTCCAGAAAACATTTCTCTGAACAATTCCTGTCTTGCTGCGGTCACTATCCCAAGTTGTCACATCGCAGATACAGCTTCCAAGCCAGGTGGCTGTAAGGAGCAAGACACATAGCAGACATGCAGTCTTATCACGATCAAAAAACACACCCAAAGCCAAGGGACAGCAGCTTCTCTGTCCCTCTCTGCGCTCACAGCACTCCCTCCAGACCCACAGCTGACCCATCTGCAGCCCTTTCACCACGGGAGTTCTCTGTGGCTGTTGACCAAAGCAAATCCTCCACAATTTAACTCCTACAGATCTCGACTCCTCAGATCTCAGTACTTTGGGTTTTGTTTAATTGACTTAGCAAAAGCACATTCAGACAAAGATTATCCAACTGCTAATCCACATTAGTGCAATGTGCACACACGCTAAATCCCTGACACAGATACGGGGCTTTTCTGCAATGTCATGGGACGCTTAGACTATCAGTGTCAAATGCAAACACAGAACATAGTCTGCAAGCTGCTACCCACTCGCGCACAGGGATTTCCAGTCAATGCCTGCTATCTGCCATGCTCAGAGCTCTCAGTTTGTAGAACAAGAAGCACCTTGTACAAATAATCTATGCAGTATCTTCATGCATGTTTGCCCTCAGCAGATGTGATCTTACCATCACGTTGGGATAAGCTAGAAAGACTGCTAGGAATTTGCCTTTGTATTGCTTTGCCTAACAAGAACCATCCCGGGATTTACGGGTACCTCTGGATCAGAGCAGGACTCAGAAGATGGGCTGGTGAGACGATGGAAGCAGCAGACTGACATGGCCCGGCTTGGCACCCACCCGCTGGGTTAGTATTTGTGATTCTTTCCTTTAGGACACCCCAGTTACCTTCCCAGGCCCTGCTCATCTCTCTCTGCCGGCTTGCCTTCCCTTTCCCTCGGGAGCTCCCCTGCCTGCCAGCACACAGACCGGGCTGTTTACGTGAACTACCTGAAGGGTGCCTGCTGGCATTTTACAAGCAACCATTCTTCCTCAACTGCTGCTGCAGTGGGTAAGTGTTTTGTTGCTATGGCCACACAACCAGAGGATTAGGAAGTCAAGTACAGTAGTTTCTTCATCTTAAGAGCCTTGGGTGCTAACCTGCCAGCAGCACCGTAGAGATAAAGGTATTTTTGGCACCATGATCAGTCTCTGCTTCAGCCCTTCCGTTCCAGTCCCGTCTTGTTTCAGGGGGTGAAGGGAGAGAATTTACCCCTTTCTTCCATCACAGATATACTCCTTCTCCACCCAAAATGGGACTCCTCCATTCCTCCAGGATGGAAAATGGTGGCTGAAGGTACTGTGATATCCGTTGCCTGCATGGAGCTCACCAGACAAATTCAGACTAACATAAACCGAGCAGGGAGCCCAAAGCCAAGTGGAGTGCTACACAGCCTTTCTCTGGAGATAAAATGTACCCTGTTCAGGCCCCAAAAAGCACAAACCATGTCAGCATCTGACAAGGCAACGCGTTGTTTAAGTCCTTCGCTAGCAAAGCTGTTAGCAGTGTTACCCCAGGGAAGGCAGGCAGGGCACAGACCACAGTCTGGCTGATCTGGCAACGGACCAGGAGGCAAAAGAGCACAAATGTGCCAGAAGACTTGGTTTGAAAGAGAAACTCAATTCGACCGCCGCCTTGACAATTCCACCCACTCCCTGCAGGGTCTCTCGGCTCATTTCCTCCAGCCTGTACACTGAGAGGAGACGAGGAAACCCAGGTGACAGCAGAGATGGAGAGCGTACAGGTGTACACAGTCCCCAGCCCGCACGAGTGTAGCAGCCTAACCATCTTTGCGTGCAGCTGACTTCACCGCTTTGGCCTCACAACTGATTCCCTTCTCCTGTCCTCTTGTTTCATAATGCGCAAGGGATTTGTTCTCCTTCTATTCCCGCCCCCCTCCCCAAACTTTTTTCCACAGCCACACAACTTTCAAAAAAGTTAACAGGGATTGGGGGTGAACTGGTGCAACTTTGCTGTGTTGAAGGGTTGTAAAGGCTTTGTGCCATGGTAGAAGCTATCAAAAAGGTCAGAAAGAAATGTTCATAGTGGAATTCACAGAACATTTACCTCTTACTGCAACTCCTTCTCAAGCTACATATTGGGCATAGGGAAAAGCCATCCCCAGGGACTCTGGCCTGGCAGTAACAAACTTCCTCACCACACTTGCCTGCTGCCTCAAGCCCTTGGGGTGCCAGTTCTGAACGCCTGCCACCATTGGGCGCTAATAATCCAAAAGCTTATAGACAACTCACCCAGATGCTGCCAGAGGAAAGATAATTGCTGGCTTTATCAACTCTGAGCCCCTGAAACACAAATCCCAGGGACTGTGTGCTCAGCCCCTTCCTGTGGTGGCATTCTGCCTACTCTGTCTCTCCCCTTCGCTCTCACAGAGCAGAGTCTGGCTGAAGCGTTATAAACAGCTTCTTCCCCAGCACTGCTGCAAGCTTGCTGCCAGCCCAGCGCGGAACAGCCTGTCAGGTCTTGGGAATGGCTTGAGACCATACATAGGAACTGTGGCATTACCATCGTGAACAAAAGCAGCCCCCAAGACAAGCTGCTTTTTCTCCCGTATTTTGTCCTCTTCTTGGGAGAATTGTTTCATCTTACAGGGAATGTAGAGGTGGGCCCCAACAACAACTCAAAAACATCCTATTGATCTCTTTCCCTGGGGAGAACAGTTCACATCATTTATGAAAACTGTCAGACAGCGATTCTTCTCTGTAATCAAGAAACTCGGTAAGAAAGTCTTATAAATTTTCAATGCTTTACTTGTTTGTCATTTTATTTTCCATGTGATGAGAGAGTACTAAAATTTGGCTGGTGGCTGTTTCTGAAGGGAATCACTAGAAAAAGCCTCACTGGAAAACCTGTGGAGACTACACAAGCGTTTGATGCTCTTAACAGCAACCTCTTATCTAAGAGCCTCTTTATCCCCTGTTGGCCTAAACACATGGTGTTTGCTCCACAGGCTCTGTTCTTTCTTCCCTAGCCTAGCTCACCGCTCTGCTTTGCCCTACCACAGCATCAGACTCCAGAAGGGTGCCAGAATATCCTTTGTTATGGCATGAGATTAAGCTCAGGTCCAGGGTCCCCATTCCCCGGTTACACAGCGGGAACACACAGCCTTCCGGGCGAAATCCTTTGCCCCAGCACAGTGCTCGCAGCTTGCTTGCAGCAGATTCTACCTCCACTTCCCACCAGCACCCAGAGTTTTTCCACCCTGCAGTGTCAGGAAGGTCACCAGGTGGAAATGGGGACAGGACAGATGCAGACTGAGGTCCGCTTGGCTTGAAAGGCTTCTTCCCCCACGCAACACAGCCATTTCAAACCCCTGTGGATGCATTTGACAGAGAAAGCGCTGTGAGCTCCAAGCATGCAGGATGCAGAGATGCCAGGGCTGGTGGAGTTGAGGCGTGCACTGCGGACAGGCAGAACAGACACCTAGCTGTTATCGGCACAGTTCCTCACTCCTCTAAATGGGCTGAGGAAGGAGTTTCTGTGTTTAATGACTAGCATTTCACAAAAGGTCAGGCTAGAGAGGAACAGGCCTCCTGAGGTCTATTTGTAGATACAAACCCATGTGCTCCAGGGTTCTCAAAGCCACACAAGTGCAGCCCCGCACTCCCTTTACCAGACACACGCTTTGCTGAGAAATGCTCTACTCTGTCCCATCTCACCTGGATCTGGGCACTTCCAGTGGGCTGCTTCCAATCCTCAGGAAGTTATCTGAATGAGTTGACGAGGAGGAGCTGGAGGACTTGACTTCGACCACCCCCGTGGAAGGCAGCCTGTCTTCAGACTGTTGCGCCCTGCTCCAGAGCACGGCTTGTGGTGATGATGCACAACTCTTCCTCCTGTGGGATGGAGGACTTGGGTGAGAAAGCTGGCTTTCCCATGTACTGCAACTAAGAAGCCTTTCCACAACAGGCTGGATTTTAACCTAGCAGCTACAAGCTCTTGTTCCCACTGAGCCTGCCCTCCTCCCTTCCAAGGAACCATGAGTCACGGGTGGTACATTGAGCTCAACCCATCTTAGCCCATTCTTTTATAGATCACCATCCACGTGACCTGGAAATCAGAAGCAGGAGAATGCATCAGCCCACACACATACAGCGATTGCTTTGTTTAGTCTAGCTGTAAAAAATGCCTCAAGCAAGGGGCCTCCCAGCAGGGAACAACCATTTCGATCTGCTCTAAACTCTATAGAGTGTATCAGCTGAGCAGCTCAGCCCCGGTGGGTGTTTGTGCACACTGGTGAGGGTGACAGGGACACAACACCAGTGTTATTTTCCCTTTTAGTGACTCACTCCAGGCACCACTGACAACACTTCTGACCATGTCCTCAGAGCTGACAATCACTCCAGATGCAGGTGCGTTTCAGCCCTCTCCCTGTCTGTGCTGACAGCCCAGAACTGCTCTGGCTTCTCTTCCAGCCAGCACATCCAGACTGAGGTGTGATTCACTGTCCATTGCTGCATCAGGCCTAAGCTCACAATACCATCCAGCTACATGCCAAACCGGCACACGTATTTGGGACTAATTCACGTCATAGCTGCTCCATGTTCAGAAGATTTTCTTTCTTACATCATTTTTTTTTTCCCTGGAAGAGTCTCAAGAATTTTTCCTCTTCCAAACCCACAGTGAATTGGACAAAAACCTCCCTGTGTACACGAGTGAAAAGGAAAAGCCTAACGCAAACTCAAGGAGAAAAGATGCTGCTCTTCCTGGAATCTGGAAGGGCACCTCAGCTTTGACTGAGATCTCAAGCACTGTCAGCAAGTGCAGCTAAAGACAGGCTCATTGTACAGTGGGAAGCACAATATCCTCTCTTCACTTTTTGAAGTGTGTCCACCCTCAAACATCACACCACAGCCTCTCTCAAGCGTTATTCATCTCATGTTATCATAGCTGCCAACATCTCCAAGCACAGCCTGCAGAAACGGGCTTGTACAGCTAAAAAACAAACCCTTCTCCCTGCAAGGAGGCCTCGAGGCCACCTGTTTTCAGGACAACACAATGAAGCATGTCCCCTTCTCTCCTCACACTATGCACAGTCCAGCTCACCCAGCTTGTAGCAAGCCCTACCTGTTCTCCAGACTACACAGCCACAACAGCCTGCAGCAAGACATCCATGTCCAATCCCCTCGCTCAGCACTCATGGCAAGGCTCACAACCTTCCCTTCCCCAAGCTCATGCCCACAGCATGGACCCGAACCATCCCCGTGGTAGCAGCAGCTAACCCCAACACAATCCGATGTCTCCAACAGGAATGAAAGCAAACCAGAGTTAGAAAACACGTCACAAAATCAAGCCCTGATGCACATCAGTGCAGCAGATCTCTTCCAACATGCTCTGGCCACTTCACATCTTAGACAGATCATGCTGCAGGATCTAGCCTATATGTCCTGAGCACTTCGAGCAATGTAAATGTTTCCAGTTTACTACCCTGCAGCCAGGCAAGTGGAAAGTTGTTCTCTACTTGCTTCAGTCCCTTTGCTGTCGATAGGCAAGAGCTGCATGTTAAAGAGGACTCTCTGCTGCTCACTTGGCAAACGCAGTTTGGGGCTCCCCATCTCCGTTTTGTGATTCTGCAGGAAGATTTTCTCTTCCCCTTCTTCAGCACTTTGTAAATTGAATCACAATGTGCTTTAGAAAGGCTGCTGCCACTAGCATGGCTGCAGGCTCAGTCCCAGAGGACTCCAACTGCCTCCAGCACAACCCAGATTTAATTTAAAATAATTGCAATATAAAATAGCATCTTCACATGTGCTGAGGGAGAGGAGAGAAAAATTAAACTGACAGGGGCAACCCTACGGAAAGGTTCTGAAATCCCTAAACAGCACCAGAAACTCCACAAGCAAGCACAACGCCCGTCCCAGTGCAGCAGAGTCACCAGACACCTTCCCCAGTCCCCGCTTCCAGACAGCCACCTGCATCCCCAGGCAAGTCCTGTGTGACCCTCTATCAACGGGGAGCACCAAGAATTTCATATTCTACCCCAAGAAGTGTCTGTAAGCAGTGCTGCAGGCAGCAACCTGCTTTCAGCTCCCACACCTTGTGCTGTTAGAGGGGCTAAAGCTTAGAGGGGATTCTTGGCCACCCATCCCACCTTCCACTAACTGCAGACACTCCCCTGTACAATCTCTTCCATAAACTGATTAAGCTTCATTTTAGGGCAGCTAAACTTTGTCTCCGCTTTTCCCCAGGGAGGCTGCTGCCAAATGTCATTTTTTCTAGTAGTTTGGAACCATCTTTTAAAAGCAATGAAATCCTTTCTGGATTAATTTTAACAGTGAAGCTGGTGAAAATAAAACACAGCTGCTTTACTCTCATGAGGGGACAAACTTCAGGAGCATCCCCACAGAAGCCTGACACAGTCATTAACATGGGGTAGTCTCCAATGTTTGGTGCAGAAGTTCTGTAGCACAAGTTGCAGCAAAACCTCTGACAGCCGAATTCCTCCCTCCACTGTAAGGAACCCATGCCACAGAGCACCGACCTGGAGGGCAAAGGACTTCAGAAATATCTGTTTTCCTGTGCCCAGAGCCTGACCCTTTCATTCTGCAGCCCACTGAGTGGTTACGTCCTCACCATGCTGCTTGAGCCTGTGCTCCTGCTGGCATCAGCTCCACTGCTTCATAAGTGAAGCTCCCAGCTGCTCCAGGAGAACTTTCCATCCCCAGGGAGAAGTCACTGCTCAGACTTGTGGTGCTGCCTCGGTCTCTTTGCTCTAGAGAAAAGAAAACAGAACTACCTGAAGGCCAGCTTGGTCTTGCTCACTTTCTCTCCCTTTAAGCAATACATTTCCCATGTGCCCTGGGGCCGTGTTCTTGCGAGGCCCCAAGGGAAGCATACCCATTTGTAGTCACCTTGATGCTGGGAACCCAAGCCCCCAAGCGATCAACCATTACCAGCACCCAGGGGTGCTGATGCTCGGCAGCAGCACTCACTGAGCATGCAGATCTCTTCCAGGGTGAAGCCAGGTGGCAAACTCTTCCTTCTGCAGAAAGAAAAGACAAAGTTACCTCAGTCACACCTCAGGGCTGCGTGGAGGCTGGCCATAGCCAGATCCCTGTGGCACGCAGCAGATCAGAGCAGTGGGGAATTAGCTGTGCAGGGGCAGAGGGGATGGGGCCGGTGTGCAGCATCCAACTCTCCTAACAGTCCTAGCCCACATCCCCTGTGCTTTGAGAGGGTGGCAGCAGGCTGCGGGCACACATGTGCTTATTCAGAACCTGCAGGGTGGGTTTTGCTTCTTTCTGCCCCTCCTGAAATAGGAAGGGGTTAACGTTCAGCGGTCTGTTAAAAACCAGCCACGCCGCTCCCCCCAGCAGCCTGATGGAGCTTGCTGCGCAGCCTGCTTGAGCCAGAGCACACATGTCTGGGTTCACCCGTGCTAAAGCAGCCACGGACAGTCATTAAGCAGAGAGCGCATTTCAGCACGGACAGTTTTTCAGAGCACAATGTGGCACCTCACACGCCTCGGCCCCATTTTGCAGCCTTCAGAGTGCAGAATAAATTAAAGAAAACTGGGCCAGGACACCAGGGCTTCCATCTCCCCAAAGGAACAGCACTAACAAGCTCCCTGGCTCTGCAGCCCATGCAGCAGCAGGCAGAGGCTCCTTACCTCTGCGACTTCACAGCAGAGAACTCCTCAGAGGTGATGTGCTTCAGAAAATTGAAGCAGAAAAAGAAAATCTGAGCAAAGGGAGAGAGAAGAGCGGTTCAGGAACGAACCCGAGGCTCCATGCAGCCTCTTATCTTGGTGGGGAGGTGCTGGCAGGAAGGAGACAGCAAGAAATCTGCAGCTACCAGCCTCTGATACGCCATGGGCTGCCACCATCCCATCCTGGGCCTTCTCTTACACATTAAACTGACCAGCTGTTCCCTGCTACAGGCAGGCCCAGAAAGGAAGGTGTACAACACTTATCAATGCCTTGCACACATGCTGCAAGCACACGGCAGGTACTTCTGCCGTCTGTGCAGAATGGAAAAGAGATGGTCCCCAGCAGCTGCTTATACACCCAGGTAAGCAGCAAACCCAGCAGGGTTAGAGCCGCATGCTCCACCTCGGCACCACAGCTGTATCACAGCTGGAAGCACACAGTACCTGCAGCAACTGCGGTCCCAAGCTCATGCCCTGTGGCATTCACCTCGCTGTGCTGCTGACACCCTGGACGCCTGCACAGAGCTGAGCCCTTCTCCTCCTGCAGCGGGGAGCAGGGAGTGCTACGGGCAGCCATGGGCCCCCTCTCCTGTCCCAGCTACCGATTCCACCCTTGGCCAAGCAGGCACCGGAGCAGAACTGCCAGGAGTGAACCAGCAGACCTCTGGGGAAGGAATGAATTGGAGGAGTGACACTAATACAGGGGTCCTAGACCCCCAAGAGATGGAAAATAGGCCAGGGTCCTGGCTCTGCATTCTGCAGGGGGGTGATGCTGTTCAGAGGCAGGGGATTCTTTAGAGAGGTGAGTGTTTGAGGAGCAGGGGATTAGCAACAGGGTTACACGTACTCCCCACCTCTCGATCTCTATCCAAAAATGATATTGCAGTGAACTGCAACCATAGTTGGAGCAATTATTTTTTGCTGTTAAATAGTGAAAGATTTGAACAGAATTAGTTCCACTAATCTTAACTGCCCCCCAGACCCATCTGTGCACCCACAGATACACCCTGCCAAAATACACACACTGGAACCAGCACCAGCTGCTCCACGAGCCCGCAATGACATGCAAGCCACATGCAGCTGCAGCACCCAGGCAGGAGGGCTGGCACTCAGGACAAGCACGTAAGACTGTACAGCTTTATTTTCAAGCTTCCAGGAGTCACATGCCTTAAGTATCCCTCCTTGTTGGGTGAGTGGAATAGCAAGTCTTAGCATCCTTTCACCAGGGGCCTGAACACTAATGGCACAGCAGGGGAATGGGCGGGACTGACAGCCACCAACCAAACTGCAGCCTGAGAGAAAAGCACTCCCACAACTTATGCATTAGGAAGTGATGGGGCAAGGCTCCTACTTCTTATTTCCAGCACCTGAACAACCTTTTTAGAGCCCAGCCAGACCACTATTACCAGAAGCAGGCAGCGAACGCTGCTACTGTAAACAAGTACCCTGAGAACAAAAAGCAGTGCTCAGCCACTGCCCCAGACCAGACACTCACCTCTTCTCCTTTACTGAGTCGATCGGCTAACATGTGCCTGGAAAGAGAGCAAGGGAATCTCAGTCACATGCTGGAAGCCACAATCAGCAGAAGAGCACAAGCTGCCAAGAACAGCCACATGCCTGAGCCTCCAGGTAAAAAAAGGCATCATCCTCTCTCGTCCCAGCTCACTGGGAGCTGCCCCAACATCCACCTTTGGTTGTGAGCAAATACCAAAGATGACCTCCTGAAGGCTTCTCAATTGCTGCACAGGGATGCATATGCGAGTAAAACTTAGTGTGCCTACCCAAAGAGAAACCAGTCATAGGCCACTGTCAGATAGAGAATCTCAGATGGCTCCAGGGACGCGTGAATCAGTCCATCCTGCAAAGGAAATGAGAACACCCTTCAGGCAGCAGCCCTGGGGATCGAGACTTGAGAATTCACGATCTACTGAAAACCATCATGGTGATCCAAGACGCCCACCTGCCTGTGATACCATGCCTGATGTCAGGACAGCATGTTGGGCTCCACATCCAAGCCAATCCACACCCTCTCTGAAGCCAAGATAGTCAAAAGGAACATTAACTGCTCCACCACCACTTCCTGGTGACACACTCACCCTCCAAGCAATCACCCCCAGAAGCAAAGCAGGTCAGCCAGGTACTCACAGCCCATAAGGAGAGGCGCAATAAGGAGATGAAGAGAGGAGTACGATCCCAGCCGGATATACAGTGCACCAGGAGCCCGCTGTCATCTGTTCCAGGCAGGGGTAGGAAGGAGAAGGAAAAAAAAGGATGTTGCAACAAGAACAATGACTTTTCTTTATGGCAAATATGTAGAGACAAGCTACCCTCCGTCCCCACAGCCCAGGCTCAAGAGCAGAGCTCAGCCACCAAGCCAGAACATTTTGTCTTGAATACGGCAGCCAACAAATTGCTCAGAGTGTCCTGGGTTGTCAGCAGCCCCAGCTGATGTGCTGTCCTGGTCCTGACAGCTGCTCAGGACACAAAGTCACTAGCTATGAACATCACTTTGCTACCCAGAACATATACTTACTCAGTTGCAAGCCACACTCTCAGGTAGGAGAAAAACCTACTTCAACGGAATGTTTTTTCAGTCTCACCAACCTTCCTACTGATACACACCGAGCAGAGGCGCACAGACAGGGCACAACTCCTACACTCTCCAGAAAATTCACAGTGTGTCCCAACACAACTACTGCAGGAGAGTCTGTAGTTGGCTGTGTAGTTGCCACGGCTCCATCTATCCAACAGTGCTAGGTACAAAGTCACAGTGCTTAGAGGGAACAGGATGCCAACGTAAAGCAATACACCCCCTTCAAGGGGTTGGGGTGGCTGTAATGACAGAGGGTGAAAGGGGCTCTTAAATAGGCACCTAATGAGACCTTGAGACTGGGGGCATAAAACACAGATGTCCAATAAAATAAGAGCAAGAGTCAACAAGGAGAGGAACAAATGTTTCTTCCCTTCAGTTTTAACACAGTAAAACTTTAGGTAAAGTGTTCATATAGCCCTTCACTCTTGGGAAGAGAGGGTCTTCAAGGGATCAGCAAGTCCCTCTCTAAGAGTGGAGCTGGAGCCCTGAGGCACTAGGTCTATCACTCTGTTTTGAAGGGCAGGAAGTGAAGCTCTCTATAAAGAGCTGTACTAATACAATCAGCTGTTCTTCTGGAGACAGCAACTGCTCCAGTTAAATCACTGGGAGCAAGGAGTTTGCCTTACCATCACTATTGATGATGGAGATCAGCAGCTTCAGGTAGTTCTGTGTCTGTTGCACAAGGTCCCAGCTCTGCAGAAAGAGAAACGTTGATGGTAAGGGCCTGCCCACAGCAAAAGGCTGCTCTGCAGTTCAGAGCCCACCATGCTCTTGGCTTCTCTATCCAGAACAAGAGCAAACCTTGTCGCCATTCCTCAGAGCGACAGACTCCCTTGGTGCTCTAATCAATCCCCCCATCCTCTACAAAAGGCACTCTGGAACAAAAGACAAGGCAGGAAAAAAAGAAAAAAAAATAAAATAAAAGGGTATCTCTCCTGGCTGGCAACCTGCTTGCCTGCAGCCCCAAAGCTCCAAGCAGACCGTGCTCAGAGAGATTATTGTGAGCCAGCAAACACCTGCAGAGCGCTGACCCAGTTCCGCAGCCCCCCACATGCATGCACTTCACCAAACGGCCCAGCAGCCATGTTACAGCTGTGTATGTGATGCAAGTGGCATGATGGGGTGAGCAGGCCAAGGTCAGCAGCCCGTTCCCACAACCCAAGCACGCTGCTCAAAACACTCTGGCCCTCGTAAATGGCCCCAGCAGGCTGCCTGCAGAGGCCTGACCCACTCCTGCCTGCTCCAGACAGGCACTGCACTTCCGCAGTAACGCCCAAGTAGCAGCAGCGACACAGAAGGGCTCCAGCACCACAAGACATGCAGGTGAAAAACATCAGAAGAAGCTTGAGCATGCCACTCTCAACCCCTGTATCATGAGAAGATGCAGGGAATTTCAGCGGTCTGACCAGAGCCAGAACCAGCTCGAGGAAATAGGATAGCACTGGCAAGGAAAAGGCAAGGAGAGGGACACATGTTTCATCGTGACATAAGTGACATCTGACCGCCAGCAACAGAACACTTGCTGTGTGCCTGCCTGCATGCACATGTGCATGTAACCACACTTAAGGCTACTGTCAGACAAAGAACATACTGCTCTGCTGTGAAGCCTGCACAGCAACAAAAGAGTAGGGAAATGGGGAATACACTCAGCCTGGGGCAGAAAAACACATACTTCCAAAGTCCCTTATCTGCCCGATTCAACTCAATCTTGTGCTTATGCCAGAAGGAATCATCTAGTCATCCAGTCTGCTCTCTCTACACCACAAACCAGAAAGTTTTGTTCAGTTGCCCCAAATACAGCCTGAAGCTTGCATTTGGCAACAGTCCTGTCCAGAAAAGCACCTCAACTAGGGGTGACAGTTCATTGCTCCTTTAGCGGCATGTTCCAACAGATTATCCTCAAAAACAACATGCAAGACCGCTTTTCCTTATTTGAAGGTCTGATTTCAGACTGGAGACATTGCTTCCTGTGCAGCTTTTTTCCCCCCGATTGAAGAGTGCTTTAGAATCAGTATTTTCTCCCTGCAAATGTACTCACACATTAATCAAGTCAACCCTCCATCACCTTTGTGATTAGCTAAACAGACCAAGAACTTCAGCTTTAAGTGAAGCACCATCTCCAGTCGTCAGATCATTTCTACATCTATTTATTACACCCTCTTCAATTTTTAATATCCTTTTAAAAATACTGGCTGCTCAGTATTCCAGTGAACAAGTCTGTAGCCATAAACAAGCTGTGGTCCCATTAGTTCTGCTTCAACACTGCAAGCTACTTTTCTGTGATTCTGCTTATGCTGGCACTTAAACATTATTTACATCACTGACTAACAAACACTGGCCCAGCACGGGGTGTTCTGCTACTCGTGCAGTGCTTCCAGACACAGAGCATAGGAGCGTGACACGCTCCAGCACAGTCAATCATCACAAAACCTGGGTCCACTGATGTGTGAAATGGAGCACACTAATCAGCAGTGTAAGGCAACGCTCCCTGGTATGAACAAAGGTAAACCTTGAAGCTTGGGCAAACATAAGAGTTCAATTATCATTTGCGATGATAATGTCACAGTACGGTCGATTATGATTTTCTGCTCTCCTCTCATAGGACAGGTACCTTGCACACTCATGAAGAAGGTGTCTAGTCACTTGGCTACTGCTCACATAAGGGAAGGCTGATCTCTCTCAAGACTCTCCCCAGCTAAGGACGTCTGCCCACTGCAGGCATGTGTCTCGCTAAGATTGTGAACAAGTAATACTGCTTTCCGTTTGCTGGCATGTTCCTTACCTTCGTTACTGACATATCTCCCTAATGGATTGAAAGCTTTATGCAAGCTACAGAAAAAGATTTGATGTTACAGTCAGCTGCCTCGGGACATGCCAAGCCAGGAGGCTTTTGGAAAGAGGATTTCCACCGCTATTATGAACAATCAAGTCTGCAGCCCCGCTCCCACTGGGATGCTATGAAGCGAGCCAGATTACTGCAACAGGAGCAAGTCAGACTTCAAATCTTTACTGACTCTTCCTGACTGAATCTCTGACCTCTCACAGACATGCCTGCTTTGCTCACCTGGTACTCGCTCCAATCGATATTCAGAGGTTGGGTCAGAGAGACTGGGATGCTTAATGGAGCATCTACATAATCCTGAAAAAAAACCCAAACAGAATCAGTCAGATAAAAGCCATGACTTGAAGGCAGTGAGCTTCAGAAAAAAACAAATGCCGAACAGTGAATATCTAGAAGAAAGCACCTCAAAGTATCTTTGAATGCAAAAATCTGCAGTGGTAAGGATTAACTGATAGCCTCTTAGAAGGACTTGTGGACAAGAGGGGCTTTTCTGTGCTCCCAGCAGTGAAAGTCATGTTACTTTCTGAATTACTGTAGGGCTACTCATATCAACCACCTCCCTCAGCAGGAGACAGAATACGAAGACAGAACTGAGAACAGAGGCTATCAATAAGGTATCAGGTTCAAAAACACGAGCAACTCATACCTCCCATGAGAGGTCAAGCACCCTGTGCTTCAGGATGACGACTCATTTATTTTACATACAAATTTTACAATGAATGAGTAATCTAGAACATCCACTATCTGCTTTGTTTGCCCTGTTGGTTTCCTCCTTGTGATCAGAAATAAGCACACGATACGTACACCGTCGCTCAGGAACTCCGAGGCAAGACTTAAGCCCAGTAAAGCCCACAGCTCTCCATTTTGTAATATCCATGTACCTGTTTCCAGTTAAATATGAGACCTTCAGCTGTATAATCCCGGTCTTTGTACTCCTTAAAAAATTCACAGCCTGCAAGAAAAAGAAATAATGAACAACCGTTCAGCTAACTGATATCTAACAACCGAAGTGCCCGTGGGACTGGAAGTGCTGGCAGCCCCGGGCTCCAGAGCACCAAATCAATCAAAACCACTGCCTGCGGGAAGAGAAGAGCAGTAATCCTGAGTACAGCATGGAGCACGGCCTCGCAGCAGCAACAACCCAGAGCACTCAGCAGTGAACACACTCACAGAGCAAAGGGCAAACTCCAAACACAAAGCAAATTGTGGAGTTTGAGGGGCTGATTTAATTCTTTCCCAAACAAGAGGTTTCACCAAGGAGTTATGCTTTCCAGGCCCACTGGCTTTTGCACAGATCTAAGGCATCAGCCTGGCATGCTGAGTGAGAGGGAACCAGCAAAAGGAGGTGTTGGCAGAGCCCTGGGGAAAGCCAGCTTTCACACGGTATCTGCTGCAGGTAACAAGAAAGGGCCCTGTCAGAGGCGGCTGTGATTTCTCTCACATTTCAGTCTCCTCTTTCAAACACGCAAATTGCCCTATCCGAAGGAAGCAGGTACATAACCCCAAGCCCTCCCCTCCTGAAGTTTGTCCTTTGACTCCATTCTTCTCAAACAACTATTTGAAGTCTCTGCTGCAAACTGCAGTCACTTAGTCACGGCCGAGCAGCACCATTAGCACTGCAGCTGCCTGCAAGCTACAAGAAACACCCCTCCCAATGCAGCGTGTAAGCCCCGGGAGTGCCATGGTGCCCACATTACCAAGACACCCCTGCGCCAGGCACTGAACACAGGCAATGATTCCTACCCTGCAAGTCACAAAAAACTCCAATGTCAAAGAAAAAAAAAAAAAAAAAAAAAAATCTTTGTGCAAGGACAGGACTAGCCATCTAAACCACAGAGTCAGGAAGCAATCTGTCAGTTGAGATTTAACTCCAATTAAACAATGGCTTAAAGCAAAGAATGGGGTATTACGGCAATAAGTATTGGCATCGACAAACGCCAACTCCCAGTCAAATGGAAAAGAGGGCTTCTGCACTGGAGAGCACAAAAGCTTCTACAGATACACCATTTTAACACAAGTCTTTCACCTTACACAATCATCTCTGGACACTGCTTTGCTCACCTAAGACAACAGAATCTCAGAATAACTTTAAAGACAAATTACAAAATAGAAATTCTTTCAGTGCCAACCTGGGAACATCAATAAGAATGTATGATGGTATCTGGCCAGTCACTAGAGGGGTTGCTGATCCTTAGATGTGTATGCCTGAGATCTAACAGAATAACAACATTTCCCTCTGGACCAGCACTGCTGAAATCAGGCAACATCTGCAGGAAGAATTCCCAGTTTTATAAGGTTTACCTCTAGCGTGGCAGTGAAGAGCTGCTAAAAGACAGCAGCTGTCCCAGATGGCAGAAGAGGAAGGGCCATCACTGCGTACTGCATACAATATGCAGATCACCATAAAGTAACAACTCCACAGCTTAACTCTGTAGAATCACTTCTCTCACTCTTTACAAACTCAAAGACGACCTGTGTACACTGCCTCTCCCATGGTCTAAGTTTGACGAGGCACACGGCTGCAACATATACCTGTGGCACAGAAACCAGTAATAGTCTTATTTCTGTACGCCTCGGTAATCTGCGTGGCAAAGCAGATAGAAATATTGATGCAGATTCTCTGAATTTTCACTAATTCCTGTACGAAAGGAAAAACACCTCTTTTAAAAAAAAAAAAAGAAAGAAAATATGTCTAAGGGCAACAACACCTAGTAATCAAGGAAAAGTTTGGGTTTGGATCATCCATAACAGTTTTATTGTTTCTCTTTTTCTTCTTCTCCCTTTCTTTGTGCGCAAGGGAGAAAGAAGAGTCCTTTCTTGCAGACAGACCTCAAGAACAGCAGCCTCACATCCAATCCCATCACCGAGCCTGACATCAGCAGGCAGCAATATTCAGCTCATCTTAAAGAGTGCAGCAAGTGACCCAGCAGCGGTTGCTAGGCACAGGGACTAATATAGCCAGGGAGACGGGCTGGAGTGGTCTGCATCTCAGTTGCTCATTGCAAGCTCATGTTAAAAATTCTGTCTAGCACTGAGAACACCTTACAGCGGTGCTCTGGAACACGAGGACTACAAAACACTCTTAAGAATTGGGGTTTTACATAACAGAGAGCAAGGTATATATTTGCATCGAGCAGTAGTTTGGAGTTGCGGGGGTGTCAAAGGCCATCGTTAAGATGGGTTAACCCAGCTCTACCTCTGGGACTTTTTCTCCACACTTGAATTCATTAGAACTGCTGAGAAATTATTTTGCCACCTCAAAGAGTGCCTAATGCTGACTCACACCGCCAGAGCATTCAGATTCATCGCACTGTTCTCAGTTTGAAAGAGCTTCGCTCCAGAGGGAGCACAGGAAACATTCAGCAAGCCACAGCGATTTCACCACACATACACACACAGGTAGTTCCCAGTCCCCAGAAACGGATTGTCACCTGTCCCTTGGGAGTCCCTCTGGACATCAGTCCTGTACCTGGGTATGGGATGGAGAGAAGCGTGAAATCAGCATAACGTTGAGCTTTGTCCACCTTCTCAGAAGACGTCACACTGCACAGAACAAGAAAAAAACAGCAGACATTTGTGGAGTATTTTTCATGGGACACTAGCACCCAAAAAGCTACCTGTTGCATCTCCCTGCACCATCACTTGACTGAGGAGTGAGCAGGGGTAGAACTTACTCAACACATCCAAATAAACAAGTATATGCCTCAAAATACTAAAGCTTTTCTCTAGGAAGGACAAATACCTCTATTTGTTCCTATACACACGTGGAGGGCTCCTTTACTCTCTCCTTTCTGAAAGGGTGACTGTCACATCACCGCAAGCTCTACAGAGGAAACCTACCCAGACTGCAGAAGACAGATGAAAGCAGCTGTCTTGCCCATTGATACAGCTTTCTCTGGCCTAAAACCTTGGGGTTCTCTTTACAGCATTGACTGACTGATCCTGCTGCAGGAATTTTCCAGGGACTGCTCCCAGGTTGCTGAGCGCATGCCCAGTAAGGGCTACTAGCTGCCATCCAAAGCCTGCAGAAAAAACAAATGAAGCCAGACTCACTTCAAGCCAAACTTCACCTTCTTGTTTTCCACCATCAGGTCACAGATATATCGGACAGACAGGTATCGAAGCAGCTTGATGTCATGTCCTCTGACCTTGTCAAACAGCTGGGAGTCTGCATTCCTACAACACAGAACAAGGCAAAACAAGATGAGCATGGAAGACTGACCATGTTGAGTCTGATTTTTTGCACAACACTGGCATGGTTCTCTCCTGAACTGCTTCAAGGCATAAACCGCAAGCACAAGCCTTGTCTCCACAGGTCAGACTCTGCAATGAACTGATACTGCAAACTTCATGCTTAGGGTCCCTCCCCACATCTCACTCCATTCTGCGGCAAACACGTAAGACACAGAACAATTCACCAGCCTGGAGATCTACTTTTTGATGAAGTAAACACGCCTGTGTAATTCAAACACCTTTTTAAATGGCCTTATATATTCCTGTCTCCAGACCTTCCCTCGGGCAATAGATTAGCAGGCTTGAGTTACAATGGGTTCAGCCAGCCATTAGCATTCAAGAGTCTTTTTCAAAAGCAAGGGAAATAAGACTTGGTGATGGTCTCAAGCCTGTACCCAAAGCCCAGCCTAAGAAAGAGCAGAACTGAGTGGCTGAGCCAGTCACCTTTGGTCTGAACTCCCTTTTCCCTATCCCAGTGGTGCATACAAACCTAAGTGCAGAATCTTCCTCTGAAATGTCTTCTGCATCTGCCCAAGCATCATCAGAACCCCCTGCAAGGAAGGCATTAAGAACTGAAACTTGTGTAAACCAACACAATCCCCAATCTGCCAAGACATGCACACGCCTGAAAAGGTCATGGTTTGGTGCCCTCTCTCCACACGTAAATGCTCTCAATAGTTCCCTGCATTTCCTCTTCCTGAAGAGCCCGTTTTCTAATGTAGCCCACCTTTCCTTTGTCATTGCAAAGGACCTACGTAGATCAAACCCATGACCGTCAGCCAAAACAACACCCCAAGAGCGCTACACAGTGCTTTGTTAAGCCAAGCTCCAGGTTCCACGCTGCAAACACCCAATACTCCCCCAAAGAGCTTTCCCTAGCGTCTGCTATATCGCGCCAGTAGCAGGATTTGATTCCCAATGATTAGCCAAGCAATAGCAAGTTCTTATAATCTTTTTTACAGTATTTCCATCCCCAATGTTTGGGGAACACTAGCGTGACTCCTTTGGGCTGCCTTACGTGCTTACATGCTTCACATAACTCATTCTTCAGCCTCAAGTTCTTTTGCTGCTGCTCCTTATGAGGTATGGTACTCTGTCCAGTAGTATGGTGCTTGGAAATGGACAGATTTCAGGCTTTGCCTTATTATCCAGGGCCTGATACACATGGGTCCACGCCAGAACTCTGCACCTGCTCTCAGGAAGAGTCTGGTCTTGCATCTAGGACACTGTCCCAGCCTAACCAGGCAGCCGGCCACAGATGGCTCCTCACTCACCTGAGAAGATATAGTTGTAGCCAGTGCGCCCATAGAGCTCTCCCCAGCCGGCCAGCGTTGCTGATCTGCAAATATGCTGGAGGAAGATTTTGTTATTAACCAAGCATGCTCCAGGAGTCTTTCCCTTAACAGGTCTCTGGCCTATTTGCTGTCACGTTACATAGAAATGGTTGGTACCTACAGCTACCACCTCTCAGTAGTCTCCCCTCGAACCCTGGTCCAGGTTGAGTTCTCCAAACACATGAAACTCCCAAGTGCCTTTATCTGTAGCTCATTTTTAAATCACATTTTCATCTCCAGTTGTCCAAGTCACTAATATAGTCAATTCCTGCCAAGTTAGCAACGTCCATGCTCTGTTAATACCCTGCTTGAGCCTTATTTCCACATTACTGTGGATAAGATTATGGATGGTCCCAGTATGACTCCAGGCAGTTCACTCCTGCAGGAAAGGGTCAGCAGGTTCAGCCCACGATGGCTTCAGTCAAGCTAGATTAAAATTGTCACAGGTACAATTTTGCTATTCATACAGTGTTTCTAAATTAAACTAAGAAAACTGAATTAAGCTACTTAAATTCTAAATTAGACTACTCCTACAGGGCTCCAATACAGTTTAAGTAATCCACATAAAAACGAATCTAATTTCACTTTCTTATAGATCCCCTTGCAGACAAGCCCACACATTCACAAGACCATTTATGCCATCTTGCGTCCCCAGGGAACAGACAAGGGAAACTTCTCTTTAGAGAGAAAAGTTATTCAAAGGGAGCTCACTGCTGGGAAGAAGAAGGGGCAGAAAGTGACAATATTTGTCTTTCCCCTCTCAAAGACCAAATATCTTTGTCCTTCAGAAGGAAGGAACATAAATATGGAGAAAACGTTAGCTCTTTGGTGCAATGCTCATGACGTGGAGGGGTAAAATAGCCTGAAGCCCCCACAAATGACTTATGCAGCCTAGATAGCAAATGCTACCTACTATTACAGGCTGCCAGCTTGTACCCAAGAACAGATTTTTATAGCCTTCGGAAAGATGACAACTCACTGAAGACATGGCTGCACAGTCCAAACTGCAGGGAGAAAGGTCTTTCTCTAAGTTAAGACAGGTAACCCATGAAGCTTTACCTTTCCCTTGTACAGAATGACTGGGCAAACAAATCGTCCTCTACACCTCGCCATCTTACTTCGGTTGATAAGGTCCTGCAGTTTGCCAACCTGCACAGTGCTCTCGAACCTAGTGGAGAGAGGTTCAGTTCAGTACACAGAGCATCTTCTCACACGTCTTTCAGCGAAGCTGCTAGAGACACCCTGGGCTGCAACCCCCATCCCTTTTGCCTAGAAGCCAGCTCTGAAGTTAGCAAGCAAGAGGAAACTTCTTTAAGAATTGCTTCTGCTGCTATACAACATGTCTGGATGCTTTTCTGTCTCCTTTTCTTTATTTTAAAAGACCAGCTGCACAGTAGGTGACAGCAAGCATCTTCAGAAGCTGGCAATATGAGTAGCATCAGAATGGTCTGCTACAAACTGACATGTGGATTACTAACAAAGGACTACCAGAGCAAGCCAGTGTCTACAAAAACGTATGTTCTGCTTTCCTCCCCACCACTTTTTCATCAAAAAGCTCAGTACTACTATCAGAGTGAATTCCCTATTACAGTGCTATTTTTCCAAGCAAAAATAAATAAAATGGAGAATCAAAGCTTGGACACTCAATGAGCCTTAGTTCCAGTCACTTAAGCATGTGTGTTGCCAGGTAATTAGACAATTGTCTGTAAATCAGCTAATGGGTTGAACAGGGCTGTTAGACTGATGTCAACTGCATCTGCATAACTACATGTTGTTAATCTGGTTAAAGTTAAAATTAAAATGTGTTCCAAGTTGGAGACATTTTGGAAAGAAGTTAAAATTGCTGCAATTTGTCCAAGTACCGGTTTATGTTCGTTAGGAATCCAAACTAACTTCTGAACTACACAGACCTTCAGGAGGTACAGCCAACGCAGGGAGAAGTAGAGTTTCCACAAGGAATTGGAGAAGCATCCAGACTGACATAAGAGAAACCAGATGAAGTGTGGGAATACAAAGCTGCACGGTCACACGCTTAGAGATGATTAATGAGAACTTCCAGTTAGCCATTTCCAGCAGCAGAGCTCAGTACAAGAGCCCAGATGAACTGGTTGATCTCTAGATGCCTGTACGTTATCAATATGGTAAGTCTGAAAACAGGGACAAATAAGATCACGGGAAACTCTCCAGCGGGATGGAGAAGTACCAGCATTACTGTGCAGAGCACAAGATCTCAGCTGAGATAAGGTACCTGATTCTAGTGAATCTGAAAAGGCACAGCAGGATGATTAGGATGACCAGGGGACAGCCTATGCTGCAAGAGAAACCACCACAGACTGGTTGGCAGAGCAGATGAAGATGAAGTGAGGACACAACAATACACACGTTAGGGTGAAGGAGGCAACTTAGCGACGGAGGGGGAGAAGAACTCAAAGGCGAAGGACAATGCTGGCCTAAGAACAAATTAATACCTTTATGGTGGAAATTAAAAGAAAGTTGCTAAGCTTCAGAATCAGTGAGAAGCAACCTACCTGCAGCTGCCATTCCATGAAGGATTAAAAAAATAATCTATTATTAACATGGAAATTGATCTGTTTATGGAAAAGATTATACAAGGTGGTGCCAGTGGAAACAGGGAGACAGTAACCAAGACCACCTAATCCTATGCTTTTTTTTCGTAATAAAAAAGGACCCAATTCCCAGAATTCATATTCAAGGCTTAGTGTTTTTCGTAAGTTTCGTAACGAATTCATAACTATTTCGGCTGTCCAGTTCCAAAGAGCTTTGACATGTACCAGAATTTAAAGAACAAGAACCCAAGCTAATCTGATCTAAATGTTGAAGACGCAAGGGTGCCAAGTGCAAAGACAGGAAAATGCTAACAGACCACGAGAGATTGTGTGCAGGCACCCGATGAACACAACCCGAACTCCGCTCATCGCTGTCACTGCAACAGCCAAGAGCTCCGCTCCGTAATCTGCTTCCCTCCTCAGAGAGCATGTGAATAACAGATGCCACAGGAATGGCCTGCGAGCAGTGAGAAGAGAGGCCCTCGTGTATAATTCCCAATACCAAACTGTTTTGAAACTTTGAGAGATTCTGATGTACAGATTTGGTCACATGAAATGTACCAGATTTGGTCGTTTTTAAATGAATGCACACAATTAAGAGACACGCCCCTGCACTACGCTCCAGCTGTCTTTGTGTTTCCTTCGCAAAAGCAAATACAAAGAGAAACAAGAACTTTAATACGGTGTTACCAGAATAGCTCCGTGGCACTACTTCCAAGTCCAGAAGATGGGATTCAGCAAAAAATCAAATGCCTGGAAGATCAGAAATTACAAGAGAAGTGCCTGCTCAGGAGCTGAGACAAGCAAACATGTTTCACCTCTCAGCACACTAAGTGCGTTTCCCCGGAGAGACATCACAGCACTGGGGAATGAGTCCGAGCAGCTTGGCAGGAACGTGGGACACGAGGCGAGCAGGAAGCCCAGCGCCCCACTGGGGACACAGAAGAATGAGCCCCTCTCCGAGGCTCCCGTGCCCATTCCCTGGGAAGCCTGCACAGGCACCGGAGAGACCCGCTCCACTATCCGTCACAGCTGTGCTACAAACAGGGCTCTCGGACCTTCTCATCTCAAGAACCATCATCAGTAAAGCTAGAAATAAACATTGAAATAAAGATAAACATGGTAAGTAAACACAGTTGTTCTGAGATTATTGTAGTGAGGGGAAAGGCTGCTCTGAGGAACGGGTGCAACACTCTTACAGGGACAATAATTAAATGCAGCATAGATAGGAATAAAATCTACCAAAAAAGGTTTCGGAAAACAGAGCACTTCAACAGCAGTGTGAAACAACATCATTAAGTCTGCTTGGGACAAGATAGAGAATGAGGTGGAAGGAATGACGTGTATCTTAACTCTTTATTTTTTTAGACTTTCGAGTGTGTCTTGTTTTTTCAGAAGTTTGTCTTCCAGAAGATACTACTGGGCAACCTTACCTCTGTGTTAATCCCCTCGGCCCTCTCCATCAAATCAGCCCCCAAACCTGAATTCACCTGTTTAAATGCAAGGGAAACACTTCCTATAAGAGCAAGCAACTGTTTTACCAACTGCCTATTTTATACAGGCCTGAAGCAGAGATGCTTCCCTTTGGGTAGCCATAACAGCGCTGGAACCAGAGCGTTCCTCTCGCATTGTCAGATTGCGCGCAACTGTGATCGTATTTGTTTGGAGTGCAGACACATAACAGGATCATCAGGTGAAACCAAAGGCATGGCCGGTGCCTGAGATGTAGGCATTTTCATTAAGCGCAGTCACAGTAACTCTAAGACAGCGAGCAAAGAACTGAGCACGTCCCTCCATTTCCATTCCCTGCAGCATCTGTCCGCTCCTTCTGGGGGGACGTCAGAGTTCTCCAAGCACACGGAAGGTGCTCCCGGCTGTCAGACGCGTCCTGATACCTTCTGTGGCTCCTTGCAAGCAGCGCCTTGGTTCACAGCCAAAAATACACATCAAATTCCTCCCACTACCTCCTGCACCTGCCTGGATTTCAGAGTGCTATTGGCAAAGTGTGATGAAGCAACATCCTTTCTTGCCCAGCTGCCCAGCCCCAGAACGAACAGGATCAGGGAACCAACCTGGGTTAAAAATACCCACTTTTTGCTGTTTCCCTGCATGGCTTCAGAAGCAGCTGTAACAGCAGAACCGATGGGGCAGCACGGAGTTCATGTAAGCGAGAACTGCTTCCAAAAAACCTTGGTATTCTTAGAGGTGTGAAGCGTCCTGCACACTTCAAAGAGACCTTACGAGCTGATTAAGAACATTAGAAAGATGAAAGGCAGCCAAAGATACTCGGTCTTAGAGGGAGTGTCCCGTTCACTGGGAGAGGTTCTTGTGTTCTGTAACACAAGAAGTGCAACACTCTCTATTTCATAATTATTCCATAGAGTACAATGATGCAACTAAAAACCGGATTTGTCTAAAATTATTTTGCGACTTTTGCAGAGATTATCACTCAGAAATCAGGAGAGGGATGATGAAGGGTAGTCTGTTTCCGTGACTCCCTGGGAGAGCAAATCAAGACTTGAAAAGAATTCGTATTTAAAATGTCAATTGCCACTGCTGGCTTGCAAAAGTCTCAGAAGAAAACGGGGCACTAAGTGTAAGTACACTTGTTTTGAATACTCATCAGAAAAATTAAGCATCCTTTGCTCTTACAAGAACAGGAAAAGCAGAAGCATTCGGTTTCTCTTCCCTAAAGACGCTCCTAGTTACATTTACAGCTTCAGACTTCAGCTTCCCCTTTTTTGCAGCAAGGGGTTTAATCTTTTCTAATCTGATCTAACCATTATGCAGAAGTTCTCCCACCTGACAATGAGTTGTGGCTGTTTTCCAAAGACCCCCTCCTACAGCACCTGGCCCACGTGCCCGCTGATGGTTTGCCTTCCTCAGGCAAAGCAGCTGGAGAGGAACTGGTGACAACTGTCCTTTTGAATGTGGTACTCCTGTCACAAACCCACTTAAGGCTGCAAAATTGCACTACGTTTTGTTGGAAGAGAAAATAATAAACGAGAGGCTGTTGTTAGATCCACAGGGAGCAGCTAATGCTCAGCCAGAAGCAAGACCGACATGATTCTGAGCTTGTGGGTCAAAGTCCAGAAATGCGTTGGCTTAGACTTGCACTAAACTGCAACTAAAATGCAAGCATGCACTTCCCGTTAACTCACTAAACCTCGGCACCCACTGACCCACATACCACGGTGCGGGCAGATTATTTCTGTTGAGGCTGCCTCATCTGTCCAGCCCCGTTACCGCCCCGAGATGCTTTCCAGACTAAAATTTCCCTAATCAGAGGGTTTCCAGCATGACCACAGGCACTTCATGAAGACAGGGAGAGCATCGCACAGTCCTGCTCCCAACCACGAGCTCTCTCGGCAAGTCGCAGCACAGCAATCATCAGGATCTACTCGAAGACAGCATACAGCGGAGCTGGCGCTGCCCCGGAGCACCCCTTTTCCCTCGCACCCCCCAAGCTACAGACTTCGCTCAGCAGCTTGGAAGCCCCAGAGGCTGAGGGAGCCCGGAGGAGGCCCGCGGGAACTCGGCAGCGTAAGCGCAGCCCTGGCAGGCGGTGAGGGCTGCCCCGGGAGCGGCGCACCCCGCGGCTGACACCGCCGGCTATAATTAGCCGCAGCACAGCCCGGCAGGGCTTCCCCCGTCCGGCGGGAGCCCCGGAGCGGCAGCAGCTGCCGCGGAAGCTCCCCGGGGCCAAAAGGCGAAGCCACCGCCCCAGCTGTCAGCCCTGCGGGGCGGGGACCGGGAGGGGACCGGGGCCTTACGGGTCGCGGCCGGCACCGGCGTCGCGCTCCAGGAGGACGATGTGCCGCGGGTAGTGGGCGCAGACCTCGCCGTGCGCGTTGGGGATCACGCTGTACCGGTAGTCGCGGCCGAAGAGCTCCAGGCACCGCCGCTCGATCCGTTCCACCTGCGGACAGCCACCGGTCACCGCCCGCCGCACAGCCACCGGGCCCCAACCCCCCGCTCCCGTCCCGGTCCCCTCACCTT
>VYZM01006863.1:0-11804 GCA_013398915.1 Dromas ardeola
ACTCTGAAGATTCGGTGATCCCTCTGTAATGTGTCTGCACGTGTATTCTGCAGGGAAAATAAGTATCTCAAATGGCAAACCTGCACATGTTTCAAATATCCTCCTTGCAGCTAGTCTTCTGTGTCTCCTTCTGGCCTCTCCTCTGCAATTAGAAGCACTTTGCAGAGATGTCTTTAATGTTTGCTAAATTATCTTGTTTGTTTTCCTTCTGAAATGGATCTGTTTGCCAACACACACCGCTTGTTGCTCCACAGTAGCAGGGACTCTTCTTTTGGCAGTTTTTATGATGATGTTTGGTGTTTTTTTTTTTTTTTTAGACAAGTGGATTTCCAGCAACATTTCCTGTATATCGATAGTGCCTCCGATGCTCTACGAACTCAGAATATGTGTTTGATTAGATGCACGAACTGAAAGTTATCAGTTGCTTTTTCATTTCAGCTGAGCTGGGGTGTAAGAAAGCTGCACTAATGCTTACTGGTTTCTAGGTATCAAAGTTTGCAAATCTATCATCTAAAACTTGTCCACGCAGCGAAATGACTTTCTGCAGCCTGGTTTGGTCTGTGTCCCCGCAATCCATTAAAACTAATGCTCCCTGTCCCCGCTTTAACTTCCAAATATATTTCTCCTGCTGTGCAGAAAGCTGCTGCCTTTTCCTTTACCCTTACCAAGGCTGCTGCCTTCTTTACAGGCAAGTGGCCTGAAACTAAGCCCATAGGGGCGCTGGGGGTGCAGCTGCCCCCGCTGGGCAGGGGCTGGGGAGGAACGGGGAAGTCTGTGTTTAATGGATGCTCCACGTCACAAGCAGAAACTGAGTGAGTTTGTCTTAAGAAGCTCCCTGTGGCTTCCGCACATATTCATGGCAGCAGGAGACCCCCAAACCCAACCCTGAGGTCTGTTACTGGAGCACAAATCCCAGCGACAGCCCTCGGGGGTGCCCGTGCTGCGGTGCCCGCTGTGCCCCCTGTCCCCAGCCCCCTGTGCTGCTGAGCCCCCCACTGCTGCCGCGCTGCTGAGCCCCCCCAGCCTGGGCCACAAGGAGACCCCCAGCCCTTGGACCCACCAGGCTGGGGGCCAGGCACCATCTGCTTCTCTGGGGGCCGGGCACCATCCCTGGCAGGGAAATAGCTGCCGAACGCGGGCAGCCGCTTCTGGAGAGGAAGCAAAGGTCAAATGCTGAGTTTGGGGGGGGGGGAGGGGGGAGGTTATTGCATTAGGGAGATGTAATAAAGCGGGAAGGGGAGAGGCAGTGCGGAAAGCTAATGGCAATAAACCACTTCTGGCAAAATGTAATAATAGCGCTTTGCAGTTATCTGGTGTCTTTCACCTCAGGCTTTCAGAGCTCCTTAGAAATATTAGCTAATTAAACCCCCTGTGTTAATTAACCACACTTTGCTGGATGAGAACCCATTTTGGAGAGCAGCTGTCTGTTCTCCAAATGTTGCCGATGTCCTCCTCATCCCACTTTGTTGCGGCGAGGGGGACACAGCCGGGAGGATGCGGCCGTGTCCCGGTGCGGTTGTGGCCCCGCTCCCCCCTCGTCAGCAGCAGGATGGAGGTGCTGGGGCGGGATGGAGGTGCTGGGACAGGTGGTGGGGGCCTGATTGCCCGTTCAGCCTTTTTCTGTCCAGGGGGAGCAGATCCCAAACTGTCTCTCTGCATTTCCCTGGTTCCTCCCGTCTGGCACCTTAGCAGCTTTGTTAATGCAGGAAAAACAAGAAAAATAGGCAAAGGACGTGTTCAGCATGAGCTTGTTGACGGCAGGGTAAATCAGAAGTGGAGCAGATCCCTGAAGGCTGGGAAGGAGCTGGGATAAGGGCGAGGAGCTGCTGGTGCAGCACCGGCCGTGGGCAGGTGGGGAAACCTTGGGGACAAATCAAGGATGACACGAGGAATGCCAGCTCTGCCTCCCGCGGGCTCCCTGCCCCTTAGTGCTTCCCCAGTGCTTATTTGGGGAGGTTTGGGACCTCTGAGCCTTCCCTTTGCTCTTGGGACCTTCTCCTGGGAAAGCTGAGGGGTCCCCATGCGGCTCAGCCCGGTGGAGCCTGGGAAGAGCCCTGCGGCTAGATGGGAGCATCCCTCCGGGTGGTCTCCAGTGCGGAGAAGTCCCAGGTTAATGCTCTGAAGATATTTACTGAGAGCAAAATTGGATACAAGGGACTGGAGAGGGAGATTAGAAGGTCATTTGTATGAGATTATTCTCAGTCTGTGCACAGTGACTTATTTTTCTCCGCAAGGTCTAGGTTTGGGATGACATATATTATTCATATAGCAAGAATGGGTGTCTTCCCTCCTGGTTTTCTTATGAAAATATCTTCTATTCATAGCTCTGCAGAAAGCGTGATATAATTTATCTGAAGGTACAATCAGAATTTTTAAAATATTCCAGAGCTGTAGCACACGGGGACTGTGGTGGTTAATATTCAGGGCCACAAGCCTCCAAGATTTTGGGTCACAATAATTTCTTCAAGTAGGAGGCGAGAGCCGTAGCCCTGCGACAAGAGTTCCTGGAGGTGCAGGCACAGCTCAGGGCCGTCCCTCGGGGCACCCCAACCAGCCCAACGGTGTTCTCCTGCCCTGGGCTTCCTGATGGGACTTCACCAGGGGCCTGTTCCAACTCTGCCAGGAACACGCGGCTTGCAGAGGTGTCCAGGGTGGGGGCAAAGCAAATGGAGGCAACGTGTTTATAGGCTTGGTTGTCTGAGCTCCTTTCTGCTCTGCTCCAGAAGTCGGTGGCTGAGGCAGCGGAGGCAAGAACAGGGTGAGGAGTGTGTTTAATGGAGGTTGTCCATCTATGAGCCACTGCAGAGCATCTCTCCGAGGACATCAGTGGCCGGGGACCCCGCTCTGTGCCGGACGGGGACCCTAGGGAAGAGTGGCTGGTGGGGCTGGTGGGTGGAAAAAGGGCCATTTACATGGGAGGAGCACCCAGCAGCAGTAATACACGGGAAAAGCAAAGACTAATCAGAAATCAATCTCTCGCCAAGCAAGGCAATAGAAAGTAGACAGAGACAAGCTGGAGTAAGAAGTATTTGGTATTTCACACTAAGCTCTCTGTAGATTTATTTTTCTGCTGTAGAAATTTGAGGCAAGAATGAGAGTCGAAGATCCCTTGGGAAATAGCAGTAGGTTATTTATTCACCGTTGGTGTTTATTCATTATCTGTCAGGAAGGTGTTCATTTCTGTAGCCTGGAAATACGTTCCTTTCTCCCGGCCACTAATGAACTCCGGTATCGCCTATCGCTGCCTGCACAGCCGGGGCACGCGGTGCTGCCCGTCGCCTTCCCGCAGCCGTGAGGAGCTGCCAACCCTCTGGCAGGCGGGAGCGTGCCCTGGGCAGAGCCTTCCTCACCCCCTCCTCCTGGGGTGACTGTCCCCGCCGTTCCCTTGTCCGGGGTCAGGGAAGCCGTGGAGCAGAATTCGAGGGAAAGTAGCCTGAAGCCATTAATTTGAATTCTTCCCGGCTCAGGGTTTTCACCGCTGCCTCTCAGAATTTCAGGTAAAATAACGTGATCCACGAGCTCTGCAATAATCTGCAGTTTTCCCCTCTGCCTCCAGTTATGGTGTGACCTCATTTTGAAAGGTCTGAATAACTCGCGTTTGGCCCCTGGATATAACTCAGTGACACTCCTTCCCTCTTTATTGTATCTTTAGCAATGATTTTTCTTCCTCTCCAAACACAGCATTCTCCTCTTTATGAAAATTTGTTCTCATTCTCATTTCCATTCTGAAATGATGGTTTCTGTTTTATTTTTAATTGAAAGGCTGGAGGGCAAATGCAGTTGAACTGTGGTGCGTAAACTGTAACTTGTAATATGTTTTAAAAAAATTATCACCTTGCCATTCACAAATTACTTCCTTTCTAATCTGGACTCTGTTGTAAGGCCAAGTTTTGGTTCTTGTGATCAGACCGAACGAGGCCGAATCACAGAGGAGTGGGGGGAAATAGACTGCGTGTGTTTGTGTTTCTCGCTGAGGGGAAGCGAAGCTCCGTATCCTGGTGGGATGAGGATCCTGCGCCTGGCAGGGGTGTGTGGGGACCCGCCGTCACGGCAGAGCTCGGTGCTGCGGGTCCTGGATGGAGCCAGCGGCTCCTGCCGCATCTGGCACCGAGGGTTATAAAGACAAATGTGCCATCGCCGCCTCTGCGAAGGGCTCGTTCTCTCTGCTCCTGGCTAAATGCACTGACTAACAAGCGTTTTAAAGTTACTCTTTAAAGTAGCTGGTTTTCAGAGTAGTGAAAGGATTTCAATTAACGCTGAGAGACCTTGGAGACCCCCCCCCTCCCTGGGCCAGCTCTGGCTGCTTCCATATTAATTGTCAAATTGTTATAATTATAGATTTGGAGGGTATTTACCTGCTCTGTTACTGGTAAGCCCCAGCTGCAGGGATCCTTCTGCTGACACCGTCCCTGTCCTGGTGACCCTGGAAAGGTTTCTGCTGACCGGCAGTGGGAATAACGCTCTGTGTACAAACAGGGATGGCACAGCTCTGCTTTAGTCGCCGTTGGCCACAAGTGAGCACCTCTCAGAATAAACCTCTCCAAGGCTGCCTGCCCTCCGCCGTGCAGCCCACGGTGCTCCAGCAGGGGATGAGGGAGGCAGCTGGGGAGGATGGAGTGTCCTGCCGTTATTGCTAATAGATAGAATCAATAATATGAACCCTATCATCCTTCTTCATTTTCTCGTCATGTCGAAATCGATACCCTGCCTTGCACAGAGGCTGCCGCTGAAGGCCGAGCCTATTCGTTATTGCACACCTCCGCCCGGATTTACACCAAATGCTACATTTCTCTCCTGTAAAAAATGGGCCACATGTCGGTGTTGCTGATAGCACCTTGGGCTCGGTAACCTCGGAGCAACTGCACCAAAATTATTCTGTAAGAGCGTCTGTGTGCATTAGCGATTTATCCTCAAATCGTGTTCTCTCCCGTGATGACTCAGTCTGGTTGTTTGTCACTGGGGAAGGTGAGAAGAGTGTGGCTGCCTCCCCGAAACTGTGCCTTTCCATGAAAAAAGTGTGAAAGGGGGAGACACATTTAAATAACAGCTCAGCAAGTGCTGGAAAAAGCGTATCCATTTAAGTTATTGCATCAAACTTTTGCTCAGTAGAATAGATGAGATCTTGTGGGGAAGCTTCTTGTTGCGGGAGTCAGGATTAGGTGGATCTGGGTCTGTTGGGGACTGAACCGAGGGACACAGCTTGTGCAGTGTGTTATCTGGTGTACAGAGGCTCAGGGTGCCAGCTCTGGCCCCTGGCAACATCTGTGCATGTATAGGATGGAAAATATAAATCACTGTGCCCATTCCATGGTGCCCTCCAGCCTTGTGTGAAGGCTCTCCCGGAGTCCTTGCTGCTGCCTGAGTGAGCCCTTATCACCTTCTGTTTATAGGGTACTAATGGGAAAAGTGTGTTTGTTATAGTCAATATACTTTACTGCAGGAAAACAAACTTGTCTGTTGTCCTCTTCAATGAAGAGGATGGAAACTGCTTGTCACTTGGCTGGTTCATTATGGAATTTTGACACTGGAAGCTTCAGCTCCTCTATTAGCAGCAATTTTTTCACTGCTTTAATTACTCTTCAGATGCAATGCTTCTGCGGGAGCCGAGTCCTGCTTTCCTGTCTGTCTCCCCATCACTCTCTCATCTGCTTGCAAATGAGTTTATTCCCTGGAGAGACATCTCTGGGCTATGGACGAGGCACAAAGCAGAGACAAAGAAATGTCTTGTCCATCACTTGTCTTTCCTGCTTGTGCTTTGTGTGAGAGGAGGCCGGGCTGTGCATTTCCAATGAGCGCGTCCCAGCCTGATCTCAGGAGGGTTTGCTCCTGACGGCTCCCACAGCCTCCTGCCTGCAGCGATGCAGGTCGGACTCCGACACGTTTGGACAAAGTTAATTACAAATTCTCTAAAATTGTCCACATGAAAGGTTTAAGAATTGTACTTATTTGATAAGGAGTCACTTGTAATACCTTGTTACTTTCCCAGTTCTAATTATGCTTATCGGCCCATGCTGATAATTAGCATTGCGTGCGAGGCGGGTGCTGGTGCGGTGCCCAGGGAGCAGATGGGGATCTCGCTATTAAGGCTGGGGACAGCGCGGTGACAGGCAGGTGACAGTACAGTCACGTGCGGGGATGGTTCCAGCTTGGAGGACGCTTTCTGGGGTGGGTGACGGTCCTGCCCGGGGCACAGAGGAGCTGCCCCACCACCAGCCGTCCCAGGGCTCGTTACTGCTTGAAGCTAAGTGCCAGCCCCTCACATCAACACAGACTTTTTCTGATTCCATTAAGTTATGGAAAGGTTTAACGGCAACTTCCAGGATCTTTCACAGCCCTAAGATCTTGAGACCATTCAAGCCACCATCCAGTGTAACTGCTCCTGAGGGTGTCTGGGGTGGTCCCTCGCCTGCCCCCCTTCTCCCGGGGAGAGGCCGGAGCAGGTACCGGTGCGTACAGGTACAGCAGGTCTGTATGCAGCAAACGCACTGCTCTGCTGCAGTCTGCAGAAGGGTGGTGCAGGTGACAGGCAAAACTGCAGGAAGCTAACAAACTGCACCATTTACCAACCTATTAAAACACATTTTTGAAGCATGACGGCTACCCAGCCAGCAGAGAACAAGCTACAGGGGAATACAGCCTGAGACAGCCGCCCTATTGCCGTTCTCCATGTGTCTGTGAAGAAGTTGAGGTGCTGTTAATCACCAGTGTATGGTTTTATTGTCCTGGAATATGCTTCTTTTTGAAAGTTTTTCTAATGTTTATTAGACCTCATTCTTTACTTAAAGTTCACAGCATTTAAAAACTACGTTTGAGCAGAATAAAAAAATAACACTTCCAAAATGCCAGCTGTCTCCAGGCTGTGGGAAAGACCTCAGTAAACAGGAACATTTGCCTGTCCATCCTGCTGATGCCAGACTCTCCTGCTGCTGTAGTTCATGCCATTTCATTTTTTAAATGAATGGCTTATTGAAATTCAAAGACTGTGTTTGCATGTGCTGTCGCTATCAGTTAAGTGGATCACCTTTCAGAATTTTTCTAGTTCTCCACGGGGCAAACACTGAAGTAAATTCCAAATGATAATAGGTGTAGGAAAAAGATACCCCTGAACCACACACTAAAATCCTTCCAAGAAAACTGCTTTAGAGCTAACAGCTTTAAAAAGTCATCTCGGAAACCAGAGCAGTTTCCCAGGTCAGTTTACGTTTTTGTGCAGTAAATCAAATTATCTCAAAAGAGATGTGTTTAAATTTGGAAGCGCGCTTTCTTCTGTGGTACTGATTCTTTAAGATCTGAAAGAAAACCTGAAAGGTGTACATGGGCACCTACAGCTTAGCCTGCAAAGTAGTGATATCAAAGATATTTATTCATTTAACAGGCAGGATAGTTCCTCCTGTCATTCCTAATAAATGACTTCTCATTGCGGGCTACCAGTCTGTTGTTCACAATCAGGGAAACATGTATATATTCATAGCGTTTGTTGTGCTGTCCTCCTGAACACACAAAAGGGGTTGTTAAAAATAAATGCTTCCGGCGTTGTGCTCTACAACATCCTTACATTACCTGCAGAGCGTGTGGTTTTACCAGGAGGGCTTGTATCTGTTTAAAATAGGCAAGTATTTAAAAAAAAAATCTTTTTTTTTTTAAAAAATGCAGTCAGAGGCAAAAAAAATCTTTGGTGCATTATCCCAGTATGTCTGATACCAGGAAGATCGAGATTTCCCAGTGAAGAGGAGCCCAAGGGTCTGTTGTAACTTGTGGTTTCAGTCGTGCGAGGAGGGGGAGCTGTTGCTTCTGGGGGGAGCGGGAGGTGGGTGCAGGGGCTGGGGGTTCCCGAGGCTTGACCAGCAGCGGGCCAGCCCTGCATCTGCGCAGGAGCTCTGCAAACCCCACGGGAACCGTGGGATCACCCTCCGGCTCTGCAGGGCCCCACCGGCTCCCGGGCTGGGGAGATGCTCCGGGCACCAGGAGCAGCACTCGGAGCTGTTGGTCCATGAAACCCCCCAGCACCAGCGATTCCAGCACCCTCCCTCCCAGCTCTGCCCTGCCTGGGGCTGCCCGGGAGCGTTCCTGTGCCGGGGGGGCACCGGGCGATGGCGCCGGGCTCGGCGCAGCCTTTGGCATCCGCACAAGGGTTAGCAAAAAGCAAAGACAGAGCGTTGCGTTGGGAGGGTCTGTATGTGGCAGATATGCCCCAGCGTAGGCACTGGGGATTAGTCATTCCTAATTGTGAATTGGTATCCCTACCGCTTCGTTATTTATGTGCAATTGATGGGTTTTAACGCTGCAAAATGAATCCAAGTGTACCAGCACCTGGGCTTTGTTTGCTGTGAAATACTGCTTTACATTTCTGGATGGCACCTACTTATTCAAGTTTGTATTCAATAAATGCCTGACATATATGTGAAGGGAAACAAAACATTAATAACACTCTGTTTTGTCCTTACAAAAATGAATTATGTGAATACTTATTGTTAACAAACTACAGGAAAATGATAGGTGTGTGAGCCAGAGAGAAGCAAATTATACAGGCAGAACTGTGTTCACTTGCATTCATTAAATGTCTCCAGCATCATTGTCACAGGGCTTGACCAGAATATAAATTGATGGATGAGGCACTGCTCTAAATTCAGGTTTAAAGCATCCCCTGTGCCGTACCTGTGACGGTGGGTGTTTGCCCCACCGGGGGGGGAGGCTCAGTCTGCGTCTGGCAGAGCGTGTGAGGGAACAACCCTGGCACTCCTGACTGTGTGTGTACTCAATTGTTCACAGCACAAACCTCTCTATAATTATCCGCCAGTGGCCGAAAGGATGGAGAACTCCTCTTGGGTCTCCAGGGCTTGGCTGGAGAAATCCCTGTCCCGGGTGGCTCCGCACCCAGCAGCCTGCGAGCGCCCTGGGTGCTGCGGGCTCTGTGCTGGTGCCGACGTGCGGGAGCAGCCGGGGAGATGGACCGTCCGAGCTGCTGCCGGTGGCTCCGGAGAATATGCGAATTTGTCACTTACTGTCTGTGAATGCTAATGCGCCCTAATCAGCTGCGCTTCTGGCGTAGCGGTGGAGTTCAGCCCAGAGGCGAAGATAAAGCGTTGGTCTACAAGCTGCATCTCAGGAGAACTGTTGTAGTAAATTCAGTTATATTTTCTTGTCCAGATTAAATGCAAATAAGCTTCCTAGTGCTGCAGATCTTGATTATAAACTTCTCTTGCAACCCCTTTTGGCTGAACTGTATTTTACTGTCCTGGAATCTGTTTTTTACCACTTACTTTTTCAAACCTCTTGCTACTGTGTTTATATAAGTAATATCACCCTTGCAGGGCTAAGTACCGGATGCCACAGATAACAGATTTTGATTATCACTACCAAAGATTTCAACAGCCGCGGCTTATTATATACGCAGCTCTGCAGCTAGAGATAAACCGGGAAGAGGAACCTGTTGAGACCCAAATGGTTTTCAAATGCGCTTCTGGGTTAAGTCTCTGTTTGCTTCTGCCAGGACACGACGTCTTGCTGCAGGAGTGAATTATAAGTGCAAACGTCAGGTCTTTGGGTTCCTGGGTAACGAGTGCTACAGGGGCTTGTGGCGCAGTTTTTGTGTCTCTTGTTCTGGTCCCCCCGCGAGTGGTGCCCAGGGAGGGGGTCCGTTAGCGCAGGGATGGGCACAGACTGACGAGCGGGATGGAGGAGCGGATCCTTTTCCAGGCCCAGTCTCTCCGCAGAGTCTCGTTGGACGAGGCCGGTTGATCCCCGGTCCATGGCTGACGTCCCGTGCGGGAGCGCGGCAGGTGGTGGGTGTGCATTTTGGTGGCGAGTGCTGCAGCCACGGCTGCGTTCTCGGTGCCCCGCGTGTGCCACTCTTCCCCGGTGCACGCCTGCGCGGGGTGACAGCTGTGGCTGCCCGTGCCGTGGTGGTCAGCATGCTGGTGGTCAGCCGGCTTGTTCACTGCCACACTTCTGTCCCAGCCATCCCTGCCCGGGTGCCGTTTTGGTTGATGTGTCCACAGCAAAGGCCAGTTGCCACAGAAAAGCACTGTGTGCGCAGTAACTCCGGGGTATTGCATGGTTTGTGGGGGTGTGACTTTCTAATGGTATTGGAGCTTTTCACTCTGCTGCTGGCATTAGGACGTTATGGCCCCTAAAATTAATCTGTAAGCGTTGTGTTTCAAAAAAAACAAGCTCCCCAAACCCTCAGCCAAAAAAAAAAAAAAACCTCATTGAAAAAGGTGGCAATTAAGTACAGAAGGAAAAGCAGAGACAATAAAATGCAGACTGTGAAGACCGGGTGATGCCTTATCGCAGGGCTGCAGACTGGAGTAGGAAATGGACTGAAATAAATATGTGGAAGACAGAAGAGTGACAAGGCGTGAGTGAGGCAGGAGCTGCGTGCAGCCGGGGCTCCCGCCGGAGCACAGGAAAAGAGTGCGAGTGCCGGGAGCTCGGAACCCACCAACGTGGCCAAGCTCTCGGAACGGCTCAGCTCCTCCCGGCTGGCGCAGAGGAGCAGAGATCGGCTGCCAGGGGGCTCGGCTGCAGGGAGACGGGCTTGCTCTGCCCCTCGCCACCCCATCCTGCTCCCGGGGCCGGGCAGCGCCAGCAGGGATGGGGATGGAGGTGGGGATGTCTCTGTCAGCGCAGGTGCCTGGGTCACGCAGCACAGGGCAGCCCAGGATCCCTCCCCTCCCCTGTCTGCATTCCTCCTGGGAACTCTTTTGTGCTCAGCAGCAAAATTGGGAATATTGTCTAAAGCAGAGCAAGAACGGGAGGATCAGACAGTACTGGTATCTGACAGAGCTCAGTTTTTCCTGTTTGTTGGTCTTTCCTTCTCTTCCTTTTGCTCAATTGAATTCTAACCTTCTCACAACAGATCTTGGTTACCACTGTAAACTTAATTTATTCCTTTGTGAAGTTAAAGTAAATATGACTGAGAAAAATACATGCTGTACTTGATGTAAGACTAATGACATGTCCCCCAATTATCTTCAGTAGCGATATAGCTATAATCAGATTTAGAGAGAAGCTGTTCTGCTCAGCGCAGATGACAAGGGTGCAGTGAATTAGAATTTATGCCTGCCTTTTACGTTAATTTAACAACAGTCTGCTGGCCCCGGCCGTGATGTGCTTCCCCGGCCTCGGCACGAGACTCATTAACACACCAGCGCGGTGTCAGGCGTTGCCAAAGCCCGCTCTGCCCCGCACCTCGGAGGTGTTAATTGCTAATCCTTGTCCCCAGCGCTGCCAGCTCCGTCCTGTACATCCCTGAGAGGGGGTGGAAGCGGGACAGAGCTTCCAGGCGCCTTCCCCTGCCCCGCTCAGCGTCCATCGCCTGAGAAGCCCCTTCCCAACAGCTTCTGGGAGGCAGGGGAGTTCCTGTGTCAGGTTTTGAAGCAAGTAAATCCCCTGAGTGTGTTTTATTTTTATTTTTTAACTTTAGCACAAAGGGGTGTCTGTGCAGGGGAGTCATTTCAGGTGTCAGTTTTCTCAAAAAAAAAATTATATCTCACCGCCTTCCTGTTGCCCTGGCTTCAGCAGGACCCGGAGCGACGCGACAGACCGCAGCGGGGAGGTGCCATGCGGGAACCTGCTCTTTGGGTATCATTGCTACCTTATGTGATGCTGTTGGGTTTCCACAGTCAATCTAATAGCAGTGTTCAAAATAATTGCTATAGAGGAAAAATGTGCCTTATTGCAGAGAGCAGTGCTTTGACAATGAAAGCATTTCAGAGCATATTTTTAGGACAGAAAAAAAAAAAATCAATCTAAATCTTGTTCTTTTTTCATCATGTGCCTCAAACAGTGAAAGTGGGGGGGGG
>VYZM01006863.1:11830-51239 GCA_013398915.1 Dromas ardeola
GAGGGATCGGCGTTTTTTTGCAGTGCTCCTCCATCACCAGACAGTCTTTAGCTGGGAAACCTAAACTCGGTAGACAGACAGATTCAGTGCATCCCACCAACACGTGCGCTTGTGGGAGGGTAAAGCCCTTCGTGCAGACAGTGGGACAGAGCCCTTTTGGATGACTGCGAGAACTAACAGAACAAAAAGACCCAGCGCACTCCTGTTGGTAGCGGCTGGTTTACATTTCGCAGTTACGGCAGTGCCGGGTAACCTGGAAGCATTCATAAAGTGAAGCCGTTCCTGCATCGGAGAACAGCCGCAGGCGCCTACAGCCGCTAGTGAAGGGCCTGGAGAATAAATCTTATGAATTGAGGGATTGGGACTGTTTAGTTTGAGGAAGAGGAGGCTGAGGGGAGACCTCATCGCTCTCTACAACTACTCGAAAGGACATTGTAGAGAGGTTGGTGCTGGTCTCTTCTCACAGGTAATTAGCGATAGAACAAGAGGGAATGGCTTCAAGCTGCAAGAGGGTAGGTTTAGACTGGACATTAGGGAAAAATTCTTCCCAGAAGGAGTGGTCAGACCCTGGAATAGGCTGCCCAGGGAGGTGGTGGAGTCACCATCCCTGAGTGTGTTCAAGAGTCGTTTAGATGTGGGGTTGGGGGATACGGTGTAGGGGGGAGCTTTGTAGAGTGGGGTTGGTGGTTGGACTTGATGATCCCGAGGGTCTTTTCCAACCTGAACGAGTCTGTCATTCTATGAATCAGGCGAGGCGGGGCACGGCAGTGACCGTCCTGGGTACAACGTGCGGTAACAGCCTCCAGCTTTGGGCACAATTATATTCATTATTAGCAGAAAGGCGGTGACTCTTTCCTTGATGACCTGCCTACCTCTTCTGCCTCTCCTTAGCTCAAAAGAGGGATTATTGATACTTTAAAAAGTTAATTTACAGTGTCCCGGTCCAGTGCTCGGACAGCAGGGAGTCCTCGCGCTCCGGGGGGGGGGGGGGGGGCGGCGGCAGGAGAAGCGCCGTGCGGCGTTCTGCCTCTCCTTGGTGCCCGCTTGGGAAAGTCAAACCTTTACGAATAACTGAAAAGAAACGCCATTCTGCTAGTGTGAGCTGTTTGGCAATAAAATGTGGAAAGGCACCGCAGGCAATAAAAGTAAATTAATAACTGGAGACAACAAAACCCTGCTTCATTGACGGGCATAAAGCAACCCTTTGCTGCTGGAAGGAAAATGCGACAGTTTATGAGGGGACAGGTCAAGTCCAAGAGGAATGGGCCGCAGCATTTGGTGGAATATTTGTGACCAAGGTCTTTTTTTCCTAAAGCTGTGCAGTTTATTCCCTGTGTGCCGCAGGCAGAGCTGCAGAGCAGCATCCTGCTGAGACAGGGCTGGCCAGGAGGAGGGAAAGGGGGTTTGGAGTGTCGGTCCAGGTTTTGGGAGACAGCCCTTGGGCTTTGCAGCCCCGGGTGCTGCTGCTTCTCCCCACGAGCACCGATGTCTCGCAAAGCCCAAGAAAACCCTCCCGAGATGCTGATCTGGGGGTGCTCGGGCAACGCTGACCACACACAGCGTGGTGCCCGCGACCAGTGCTGGGGTCCGTGCCGGAGCTGCCCGTGTCTCCAGCTGAATCCCGGCACGCGCCGAGCAGCAGCAGCGTGGAGCGCAGGGAGATGGAGCAGCGGGAGAGCCGGTGCCGGCACAGCCAGAGCCCCTTGCCAAGATGGAGCACCCTCGGCGCGGTGTGGTGCCGCTGCGGGGCTGGCTCCCACCTGCCCTTTCGGTCGCGCTGCTCACGCAGCACAAATTAGGAGGCTTAATTATTTCAATAGAGGTTAATTACATTAGTCACTACAGCAAATCTCCAGTTCGTGCCATGCTTTCCACTTCATTTAATTCATTACCCTCTGTGAGATTCAATAGATTTCTGCATAGAATTGCTCATTTCTATCACACATGTCCCTTCCAACGGCTATCCTCCGCATCTCCCCCTTCTCTTTCTTTTGGTTTTGCTCCTCTGAGTGTTCCTGGCTGGCGGTGACGAAGCGGTGTGCTGGGAGCACCTGGGACATCCCCTGCTCCGGACGAAGGCGGTGGGTGGGACAGTGCCCAGCGTGCCAACAGGCTCTCGCTGGGGGGGTGGCGGTGGCCCCCAGCCGCTGAGCAGCCAGGGATTCTGGATTTTGTAAATCCTGCCCTTCCCTCCTTGCATCCTTGCTCAAAACCTGACACGTGCCTCGCAGGTATGCGTCCTGCCCGCGGCGGGGGAGTGGGGTGGCTGTGCAGGTCTCTGTTCGTGAGCCCCCGCGCTCCTGACTCCTGGGTACGGGCAGACACTCCATCATGGGAAAAATTAGCCGGTTGTGCATCCCTTGCAATTATTCTTAAGCGGCAGTTGCTCACAGTTTAATGTATTTCCGTAGTAGTAATAAATGGCAGTGCTAAGGCTCTTGGATGTTACTTAATTAGTTTTACTGTGCCTTCCGTACTCGGCAGAGATATATCTTAATAGCTGAAGGATTAATACAAAGGCATGCTTTAAACAGAAATTCAAACTCAGAATAATACACAGCGACAAAGATCTGAAAATAAACATGGATTTTAATAATAGCCCAGATGAAATTGCAGCGCAACAAGCACAGGGTGCCCCTGTTAAAATAAGCTGATGAATTGCTCTCCCTGGCCAGAAGCCTCAACTCTGACCCGGCTAATGCTGGATTGTGTGTTTAATCCTCTGGAGACACGCTGACATTGGGAAGGGCATTCGCCAAGCTGCTCCAAGGGCTCAAAATGACTATGGAGTGCTTAGTCCAGAATTATTGTTAAATGGGTGCACACTATCATTTGTTCAAGCACATTCATCATGCCCTGTGCTGAGCACAGAATTTAATATTTGACCACTTTCTCAGTGCTCATGGCAAACCTATTTCGGGGGTATGAAAGAGGAAACATGAAAAGGGCAGTGGAAAAGGCACGTTTCCCTTTAGAGGGGCTGCCAAAGCCCAGGGAACAGAAGCTCTCTGTGTTACAGCCTGGCTCCGTTTCTCCTCTTTCTTTTTTGTTCTTAACCTTAGTTCGTTCCTTTAGCATTGCGCCCGCAGGGGTTCGTCGTGCCTGTGCCTCCTTGTCCCCCAGCACTGCTGCGTACGGCACATGGATGGCGGTCCTGTGAGACACGGCCACGCACGGATTCCCATGGCATCCGTCAGGCAGCACTCCCGGTGACACCAGGCACCTTCGTTCCTTGGTGCTGCAGCCGGTCCAGCCACTTTCTGCCGGGTGACCTGTGCGTGTCCAGCGGGATCTATAAGTGCTCACAAATAAATGTTCTTTCTGACTCTCCATTTTGTATAGGAAAGGGAAACAAGCCCAGGGCTGGGATGAGACCCCCATCGCCATGTCCCACGGACACGGTGGCTCCCGCTCCCCAAAGGAAGGGCGAGACTCTGGGAAAGGAGTCGCTGACCCCGGAGCACCCAGCGCGGGAAGGGCAGGAGCATGCCCCGCAGCACGGGAATTGAAGCTGCATTTTACCTCCCTTCTCCGGCAGGGCTGTTAACAGACCCTAACGCTGAAATTCAGACCAGTCCATTAGCGCTACATCGTGCTACATCCCCTCCTTCAGCATCGATCTACCGTATTTGTTTGTCTCTTCAACTGTTAGCACGGACGATTGTTTGCATAATTACGCAAAACGATCTCAGCGCTTTCAAGAAGCCAGAAGAGTGAAATGCGAGTGCCTGCGCCACCAGCATCGCCAGACCTGCGCAACGCAGGGCTGTCCCTGCATCGTGCCGGCGCTGGGGAGGGTCTGTCCTGGGGGGATCCCTGTCCCCCACCTCCTGCAAAGCCCGGCTGCAGCAGCGCGGTGACAAACGCCCGGCCTGAGCGGGGACAGGAAAGCTGTCCCCCCGCCCGGGGCATCGTACCCGCTGCTCCTCAGGTGCACCAGTGAGGTGTGATCGGGTGTGGGAATGAACCACCGGGCTCCTGGGGAGGTGCTGGAGATGGTAATTGTCCCTCTGAGCCCCGGCGGCCTCGCTCTGTCTCAGTCGATGCCACTGAGGGGTTGGCAATGATGGTAAATTAGTGTTGTCACTGCTAATTATTGATGGAGGGGAGGTTTATGCAGTCGTGTAGCCCGAACATCCAAATCATGTTTGCTGACATGTGCAGGGGGGAAGTGAGACATTTTCTACCTGTTCAGCTATTTTGCAGCTTGGTGGGATATTTCCTATTTTTAACTGCAGCTGCAGTTAAAGGCATAAACTTGTAAAGTCAGACGTAAGGTAACAACCAAAGGAAGTAATTTTTTAGCTGTAGATCTGTCTGACTTTGGTTTAGTACATGGTGAAGATTTTCTTTAACATAATGATACTTCTTAGGGTACATGATGAAAACCTGCAGTAATGTACAGACACTGTTCTCAGTTATCAGCCTCATCATTAGCATTTTGCTGTCGTTAACCTTCACAGGATAAATTGCCTGCTTATAAAAAAGATATTTCTTTCGTTGGGCATTAGCAGGTCTGGTTCTGGATAGGGAGGTGGAAATCGGTCTGGAGTTTTGCAAACACCAACGTGAACTGTGTGTGTGGTTCTGAGGTTGGAGGTCAGGCCAGTGTAGATCAGGAAAATTATTCCAGATTTTGACCTGAGTTGAGGCCTAGGGATTTAAAGATATTCATGGGTGCTCACTTTGGCTGGGAAACAGTCGACCTCATCGACCATGGGTGGAGGGACGGACCTGCTCGGTGAGCCTGCCCCGCAGCCCCTGGAGTCGGGGGTTCCCACCGGCTGCTGCGAGGCTGGGCAGCGGCGTTGGCAGGTAAGGGCTGACCTCGCTCTTCTCCTTTCTTACATTTCAGCCCTTTTCCTCCGGCCAGGGTTTTAGAGATGCTGCTTCTGTGGTTTTTTTGTCTCTCCACCCCGTCCCCTGCTGCCGCGGGTGCCCCATCGCCGTGCTGTGGGAGCAACCCCCCCAGTGCCAGCCCTGGCGGGGAGTGCTGGGGGGACACGAAACACTCCCCCTGCCAGGAAATTAGATACACGTTTGTTTGGGAATCTGTAGCACACAAAGCACTTCAATAACCACATTCATCCAAAGGCTACATCGATAGCAATAGTGCTGCCTGTTCCCTGTTGAATGCCAGTTAGTGGAGAATGCTGTTATTAACATTTAGCAGGAGCTCCAGGTCACCTTGATATAGTCGAGCTAACACACGTCTTAATGGCTGTTTAATTAGATTTGCCATAGGCAAGATGCCATGTAAGAAGGCTGCATTTCTGCTTTCAGCGCGTGAGGTGGTGGCTGGATTAAATAAAAATGCAGATAAAAGGCTGCAAGTAATAGACACAGGTGACCTGGGTTTTTTTTTCCCTTGTCCAATATAGTGTTTCGCTCTGGTTTGAGGGATGCGTCCGCTGGTGCCCTGCACAAGCCCCGCCTCGCGGGGCCAGGACGATGCTCTTTTCTGACTGCAACAAGATCCGGGGTACTCCTCAACGGGCAATTTGCTTTTAGGTGACCCGATCTTTCAGCACCTTGCTGGGAGGCTCTTATTAAATCACTGGTCGGGAGCCTGCCCCTGTGCCGTAAATGGAATTGAAGCAGAAGGGAAGGAACCCGTCTGGTTTCCAGCGGCAATTTCGGAACGTTATGGCAAACTGGTCCCTGCATTAGAGAACAAATAGCTCACGTCCATCTCCCATCAGTTCGACACCTTCACGAGGCCATGGCAGACTCCGAGGAGCACTTTGTAAAACTGCCAGTTGCTCCTTCACAGGAAATAAAACATTGAAACTTATTGCTATAAAAGATATGACACTTCTCTCAATGGATTTATTAAGAGGACCCCCTGGAGTAAAGAGTTATAAAATCTGATCAAGTCAGCAGTTCCAGCTGTGTAATTGATATCCATTATTTCCTATCGACTGCTGTGCAGGACTTCATTTTCTGTAGCATCAACAAATTCCTCCTCTGCCTACTACAGAACTACCAGGGGGGTCGGCAGAAAACAAAGCTGATCAGGAAACGCAGAGCAGAAATCCCAGGAGAGAGCCAAGGCGCTTTTCCTCAATTGCTTCCCATAAACACACACCTTTATCCTCATCTGCACCGTTTCTCAAATTATTCCATTTGCATAGGGCAGTTTTACCGATACGCTGTGGCTTTGCTGGAAAACAGAGACTGGGCAACAGTTTTGCTTCCCAGATGATACAATTTCTTCTCATCTGCATCGTTTTTGGCAAATTATGGCAATTTTATATGTTTTACCCAAGAAGGGTTATTACGGTAAAATTTTTACTGAAACAAAATAGACAGAAAAATGCTGTCCCACAAAAGCAACGCGTGGGTTTGTTTCCGTACCCTTTCCCCCGCGTTCCAGCCTCTTGCCGGGGAGCGGGAGCAGGGTCCGGAGTCAGAGCAGGATGGCATCTCCTGGGTCGAGCCCCGCGGGGCCGGCACTAGCCCCCCACGGCCCCGGGTTCGTCGTGTGTCAGAGCAGCCCCCTCTCGTCACGGGGGTGCTGTGGAGCGCGGTGTCCGTCTGTCCTGAGCGTTGGTCTGTCGCCCGGCAGGAGTAGGATGGCAGATCGCTTCTCAGCGGTCTCCCAGGTGATTTAGGTATTGGATGTATTTTTGGTGGATGTCAGAGCAATGGAGAATAACTGAGAGACTGATAGTGACTGTCCTAACGTTGTCAAATATTTGTAATAAGTAGCTGCATATTCCAGGTCTAAAAACGTACTTGTCTTCCCTCTTCTGCCGAGCGCGTATTTGCTACTGGTAATCGCTCATCTCATGGGAGAGGGAGATAAAATAGTACGGAAAAGAAAGGGAGAGCATTGTCTGTGTGGTCTGGGGTCATTAAGACACGGCGCCCAGGGCAGAGCCGCTGGAGACCGATGCTTTCTGGGGGGGGTCCTGAGGGTGTTGGCCGTCCTGGGGGCTGACACCCGCTCCGGGCTTGTTCCCTCCTCCCCAGGGAGGCTCAGCGCTGCTGCCCATGGCGGGGTTGCAATCTGTATTCAAAATCCCATATTAAAACCCAGACTGTTTCGGTATGGGGGTTTTGGCGCCATTTGTTGCTCACTCAATTAACGTCAAGTGGCAGCATCGCGTGGCGTAGGTGCCTTTGCACCCTTCGTCCCGCTTTTTGAGTCCCGTTCCTCTGCAGGGAGGAGATGGGCAGCACCGGACCGAAACCCCGGGGGTGGGGAGCGGGAGGTGTGTGCCCCCTGCGTGGGGCAGGGACCCCCGGGGTGGTTCTGCTCCCTTTCGGCCGGGCTGGCAGCGTCCGCGCCAGCCGCCTCCTGCCCGGCCCCGCCGCGGGGTGGCGTCAGGCAAACCAACCACTTCCCCCTCTTGTTATTTAAGGCTTTTCTCTGCTGTTGACCTCCTGCCCCTTCCTCCTGCAAATCATTTGCTTTTCCAGATGCTTTGGTATTAACTTGTACCATTTTATTTCTTTTTTTTTTTCTCCTTATCTCAACTCAAGAAGGAGAGGGATTACCTCATTCCCACCGCCTCCGAAATAAATCCTCATTATGGATTTGTACCTGGGGAGGAAGGAACTGATTTCCACTCCCAGCCAGCTCTGAACAGATATTTGAAGGTAATTGTTCAGTCCAGGGACATTTCACTTGTCTAATAACCATAAAGAGTGCTTTTATTAGCTATGTGTTAGGTTGGGACTATTTAGAAGATATTTATGGGGAAGATATTATTGCAGAAAACTAGAACGTGGACATCAGATTTATGTTTTTATTTCGAGGTGGAGCAAAGGGGAAGGACCTAACATCCGTCAAACGGGGCTCGTCCCCGGCTCGGGTGAGGTGGGGGTGCCCTGGGCGCAGCCACCCCCTTGCAGCACCCGCGGCCAGTGATGCTCATCCCCTGGCAGGGCGTGCGGGGGCCCGTCCCTCGGCGGGGTGTCCCGGTGCTGCAGTGGGAGCTGGAGGGACCCCGGAGAGGGTTCGCTGTCAGGAGCAGGAGACAGCACAGGGCAGGGTTCCCTGTTCACCTTCACACTAACAGGCAGTAAAAAGCCTGGAGATGGGAAATTCCAATTTTCCGTTACCCATCTTTTGGGATGCAGGCTCTGGTGGGGATCAGAAGCTTGTTCTGCAGTGCGCTTAGCGCAATACAGCGCGCTTGTATTGTCAGGGCGGTTTGATCCCTTGTACAAAACCCTTTTGCATATCCTCCCGCTGCCGGCGCGCACACGTTTTCAGGATTGCTGTGGATTTGTCAAAAGTCATCTCCTGAGATGGCCAAAACCCAGCAGGGATGAGGAGCTCTTATCTCACACTGTAATGGTGAAAACTCTGATGTGTGCTAGCAGACATTAATAGCGTTTTTATTCCGGATCCAGAAGGTACCTACCTCTGGGCTCTGTCTCCCTAAACCCGCTGGAATACATAAGGCTGAAATGGCCATGTGGCGAGGCCCTTTTTTCTTGGCTAATTGCTGCAGGATGAAATAAGGGCCAGAATAAAATGTGGTCATCTGCTAAATGGCTGCTGTGCCCGACTGTCAGGCTGTTTACCGCAGCCCACAATGTATCAGCAGTCGCGGCTTTTGAATGCTCCAGCTCGGGTGAAAATCACGCAGTGACTTCTCTGGGCTTTAACAGACCTGGTTCAAAGCTTCTCTCGCGTAGCCAGCAGTGACTGACTACATGAAAACAAACAAAGAACAACCAATGGGAACTTTCTGGAATAGCAATTGTTTGGTCCAGTTCTGCAAATTCACTCTCAGGTGAATTTCACTGGGGCTCTGGGACATGGGGACTCGTGATCCTGTGCCTTTTTCTTTGTGTCTGTGCCATGCACTGCTCTGCTGCCAGCTTTGGAGGGAGCAAGGACCCCTCGGCCACCCCTTTAGTATCCAGCTGCTGGTCAAATTTTTAGGAAAGGTCCTTTATTATTCGTGAAGAATGATATCTCCATTACACAACTCATCTCGCGGGTGGAGTACAGCCGTTCAGTACCTGATGCTTCAGGGTACTGGGTTCTTCTCACGCTGTGAGCCTTCTCCCCAACCTCTGATCTCACCCATAGAAGACGACGGGAGGATTTGGTGACACAGACAAGCCCAAAGGCATCCCGCTGAGCGGGTGCTCCTGCTTCAAACCTGAGTCACCCAGAGATACCCTCAGCTCCCTCCAGAGGTGGCACTCGGGGTGGGTGCTCTGAGACCCCAGCTCACGTCCCACCAGCCATCCCGAGGTCTGCCCTGTCCTGGTCCGTCCTCCCTCCCCAGCCAGGATGCGATGCTCCCCCCTGCCCATCCCTCTGTGCTCGGCGTGGTCCTCGCAGCAGGAGGCCGCAGCTCTCCAACAGCCTGGCTGCCTTTGGGACCCTCCTGTTGATGCTGGGGGTGTTGCAGCCTGCTATGGCGCACGGATCTCCAGTGATCCTAGCGAAACTGGGAGAATGTGAATCAGAACAAAGCTCCCAAAAGCAACGCAGCTGAGGAGCCTGGGCAGCACTGGAAGCCCACAGCAGCCCATTGAGCCAAGGTGCTCGAGCCACCAAAAACCCCCTTCTGTGTCTGTAACCACTGGGGACTTGGAGCCGGGATTGAGAAGCTTGTGCAGTAATTAGCTGCTCTGTCTCACACGGATTGATTTCAGGAGCTCACGTCTTGTGCAGTGAGTCTTGTTGAACATTTTCTGTGGCTGCCTGATACCGCTCCTGGTGCGGGCCCTGAGCAGGGGCGGTAATTAAAGAAATGTTGTGGCTGTCGGTGAGATATGCGTTTCTGCGGCTCTCACAGGTGGGTCTGCAGACGCTGCATGTGTGCTGGGGCTGATCGATAAAGGTGAATATCGTGTTCTACTGGAATGGGACGAGGAGCTGGAGGTAAGGGAATCTGGCCCGTTCAGATTCCTCACTCTAAAGCTCCTTGACTCTGTCCACGCGTGGTGGATATGTCCTCGGGCTCTTAAAAGCCTGTGCAGTTGCCTCTGGACCTAAATAGTCATGACTTTGAGTTGTCTGGAGTTTATATAACTTTGTCATTTTCTAATAGGCCGTGCATAAGAAAAGCAAGTACTAGAAAGCTGTAAAGCTGGATGTTTTAAAGGTAAACTGAATCCCAGTCGCGCGTTCCTTCCCATGGAGCAGTTTTAGATGTAAAGATGATGATAGATTGAATTACGTTTGACTGACAGATTTAAATTGTGACTTCTTTCTGCAGCCTCCACATCCATGTTCTCAATAGGAGGCTTGGGATTAGGGCCATTAAATTACTTGGTTTATTGGAAAAATAAAATATCAGGAACAGATGAAGATGAAAAGAGAGAGAAACGCAAACTGAAAGTGTGTTAAAAAATGATTAAGCTAAGGTAGCAAATGAAATAGAATAGCACTAAAACTAGATGACACATAAGAAATTCTCTGAAAGTGGCAGTGCTGAGGAGTCACTTAGGCTGTTAAAATATGGAGCTGTGAAGTTGAAGACAGATGAGCTTGGTATTGCCAAGAGCCTGAAATGGTCGCTCAGCCACCAGCGGTGCTGGAGGTCATGCCCTGGGGCAAGACGCAATTAAAAAAGGAGAGAAACAGACTGCTTTGGGGTATTATAAGTGTCAGAAGTTGCATAGCTTTCAAAGTACACAGTGCAAAGAAACACCTTGCAAGGCAGCCAGGTGGCTCCGGGAAAAGCCACCCCCTCGTGTGGGTGGTGATGCTGCAGAAGAGCGTGCTGAGAGGCACCCGCGCGGCCCGTCGGTCTCGGGTCACTGGGGACTGTGGACAGGTTTCACTGTTGACCAACATGCCTCCAAGGAGAAACAAAGAAGCATTTTGAAAATCATCTTAATGGCAGGGGAGTTATGCCAGAAGGATGCTGGTGGCATCCTTTGCTTCACTTCCTGATGGCCCGTTTGTGGTCTTCTCCGAGGGATGCTCTGGGCATTGTCTCTCTTCTGAAGAGTTTCTGTCCCGGGGCTGCCCTGCAGCACAGCTTTGCTGGGGCACCGTGTGCTGCTTCGTACGCCCCGCACCCCGGTGCTCAGGCTGGACCAGCCCAGTGCCAGTGGGATGGGAAGGGGATGGAGGAAATCAAATGCAGGCTGTGGACGGAGCTGAACCCCCGGCTGCCCTCGCTGCGGCCTGAAGGCAGCAATCGCTCCTCCTTTCCAGACCCATGTGCCAATCCCAGGGAACGTGTCCCCCGCAATGGGAGTTTGCAGGATCGTTGTTCCCGGCCCTGCTCCTGTCTCCCTGCTTAGCTGCTCCCGCACGCCTACCCCAAACCCAGACAGGGGTAGGTTTCTGTCTGCTGGCTTTGAATAACAACTTTTAACCTCTCTGAGTCTTTGCATCTGTATTGCCTCCCTCACTCTTTCCAGTAATTACATACAAGGCTGTGGAAAGAGATCAAATTCTGCCGTCTCCTTTGAATCCTGGAAACTGCCTCTTATGGTACCCTGGAGTCTCTTTAAAGGAAACAAATTAAAATGCTGCAGCCCAGCTGATGGCAGGTAGCGCCGTACACCGGAGGACCTGGCAGTTTCCATATAGCCCTCCATAAGGCCAGTGAAACCTTTCCAGGAGATTGATTTCATATTGGGTCTGGGGAAATTCCACAGCTCCACAGATAATCTGTCACTGCCCGCCCAGAGAGCAGTGATAAATTTTTTGTCTCCTTCTTGAGCATCCGTTGTGATTGCAGGAGGAGCAGCAGTGCAAACTGTTTTCCCTGCACATGAAAAAAAAGCTAGACTTGGGTCAAAGGTGCAGCTTTCAGGCTCTCCTCCCCTCCTGTCACGATTCATCTGAGTCAGGCTGCTCCCACAGCAGCTCCGTTCCCATTGTGCACTTACAGCTGCGACGTTTGGCAGAAATTATCGCCTGCTTTCTTTTCAGCCTTTGCTTTAGATTCGTTATTATGGTGGGTTGTTAATTCCCTAGAATAGCAGCGCGTGTCCACTGGAGTGATACTTGGATGTCCTTGCTGACACACGTGGCTTGACCTGATGAATGTCACTCGCTGTCCTTGGAAGCCAAATGGCTTTGGGTAACCACGAGGCTTGTGCACCGTTGGGGGGGACCCTCCTTGTCCCCTCAGCAGGGCAGGCTTCAGGTCACCCTCGGGCAGGGACCCTGCCAGGTGCCAGGTGGCATTTGTAGGGGACGTGTAGGTGCCACTAGATGACAGCATCGGTCTGCAGGTGTGTGGCAGATGGACAACCCTTCTGCCACCTCTGCAGGGCGCAGATCCAACCTTTGGACCTGGTTTGAAGTGGTTTAACGACATCACGGAATCACGGAATTTCAGAGTTGGAAGGGACCTTTAGAGATCATCTAGTCCAACTCCCCTGCTAGAGCAGGATTGCCCAGAGCACATCACTCAGGGCTGCATCCAGACATCTCGGCCCAAAGGGGAGAGTTTGGATAAATGGTGTAAGAGAACATATTCTCTTACGCTAAGTCACCACTCTGGGTCCTGTTGCCATTGGCAGCCCGAGGGATATTTTTTGTGGATGCTAAAACACGTTGTAAATTAGGAAAACAGAACCGAAAACAAACCAAAACACCATATTGTGCTAAGATCATTTCTCTCATTACCAGGAAAGCTTCTCAAAGTGAACCACCTCATTCATGATTACCCTTGTTGGTTTTTTTTTAATTATTTGAAGAAATGATCTGATTTTTGCTTCTCTATAAAAATAGCCGTTGTCATTAATAATATCTTTGCAGCCCCTGGAGTGATCGCCAAGGGCAGCCAGCCCGGGAGCCCAGCAGAAATATAAAATACCGGGGATGCCCCGTGCCCCCGTGGGACGGAGGATGCTGAGCGGCATCGGGAGCAGCTCCCATCCCCGTTCCCGCAGCTCCGATCCTGCTGTTCCTGTGGTGGGACCGACCCCCACAGCCCCCCCGGGCTCTGCCTGTCGCAGCGGGGGTGGCACCACTCGGCGCGAGCCCTGTACTTAGTAAATATTGCGCTCCTGCAGCTCGCACCCCTGAGTCTCTGTAATATTCTGGTCGTGAGCTTGATGGACGTGTGCCACGAAAGGCAACTGTTTTGTAAAATAATGTAACTATTACGGAAAAAAAGGTAAAATAATAGACCTTTTGTACTGGTAAGTCTCTGAAATTTTCTTAAATTCAGGCTGGGTTTTGGTGTGAACCACAGAGAAAAACAATGCTCAAACTTTTTTAATTTTCCTACTGGCGCTACTTGATAAGTCTATGTTGGGTAAAGATTTTACTTCTATTTTTCCGATAATTTTTTATTTTATGTCTATTTTTTTCTGTTTTGAGGGGGGAGAGGTGGGTAAAATTTGCTTTAGAGGAGAGATGTTAGTCCAAAGAACGTTTCTTTCATGGTTTCTTTATTCCAGCAGTTCTGGCTAGGGCTCAGTCCCAGTTCAGCCAGAACATCCCTGTAAACCCTCGTAGTCCAGCTCCACCTGGGGGCAGACGGTCAGAAGGCCCCGGTGGCCTCCAGCCCCTGAAGGTTTATGGCACGCCGAGGTGTCTGCCAGGTTACGCAGAAGGACACGCAGGTGTGTTTCTGATGGGGACACCCCAGCACGGTCTCACTTTGTTTTGCTGGGTGGCATCTCGAGCAGCTCGGCTTTCGGTGGTCCCCAGCCCTGGCTGGTGAGAGCCACCAGCGCGGGGTCCGCGGTGGCTGCGGTGCTGGGTGCCGCGGGCGCCCATGACGGGAAAGGCCACCCAAAACGCACACGGACCTCGTCACCCACCTGCGGGTCCCCAGCCACCGCTCTCCATGGCAGCGCGAGCAGCTCTGCAATTAGAGGCCACCTCCTGCCGATAGCATCTTAATGGGGAACGGTTCAGGCAAATTATAAAATTAAAAGAAATAGGGTGAGAATACAATTAAAAGCAGCGTCTCTGAACTGGAACCGCTTTGTCATGAATCGAACATGCCTAAACCCAGTCATGGTTGAGCGGAGCTATTCCACTCAGCATTGGATTAACTCATCAGCAGAGCGCCCAGAATCTGATTTAATTTGAAAGACTACAAAATTATATTTCTCTGCTGATTTTCCAGGTGGCAGGATTAGATGTGGAGCTTTTAGTTTTCCACTACTTCCGTTTAACTTAATTTGACAGAAATGGCTTTCGGTACAAGACAATATTTGATGGGTACTGCATCGGGGATAATGAAAACGTCAGACAAATGGCAAAGCATAATTGGGGGAGCTTGTTTTCCTCTATCTGGAAACGTGCTGGGTTTGATAAACCACCAAGAACGAGGTTCCTGGAAGGGAGTAAACCAGGGAAATTCGCAGTTCTCATGGGGTGTTTGATGCTCCACCGGAGCAGCACCTCTTTCTGGGGAAAAAGGGAAGACCAAGAGTTGCAGCAGCATCTGGCAGATTCGGTGCGTGCCAGGCACCGAGGGGACACAGGAAGGGATTTTGCGGGGCTGGGACAGGGGTGGCCACGGGCATCGGGGCGGCAGGGGAAGGAAGGGTGGTGGCCAGGGAGCCGGGCGGCTGGGAGCTGCCCTTCCTCACGGCTTTGCTGATTAAGGAGCTCCTTATTTTGGCAGTTTGAGCTGGAATTAAAAACATTGCTGGGAGGGAGACCCGGGGACAGGCAAACAGCTTGTTCCCAGCTGGCTCAGCACTTTCCCCTTTGCCATTCCACCTACCCGAGCTCAAAAAAGGCTCCCCCGCCATGAAGACGGCCAGTGCCGGGCTGGCAGTCCCCAGCAGCCCCTCGGCTGGGGTCGGTCTCTTCTCCCAAGGAACAGGCGATAGGACAAGAGGAAATGGCCTTAAGTTGTGCTGGGGGAGGTTTAGACTGGATATTAGGAAAAATTTTTACACCAAAAGGGTTATTAAGCATTGGAACAGGCTGCCCAGGGAAGTGGTTGAGGCACCTCCCTGGAGGCATTTAAAAGACGTGGTGCTGAGGGACGTGGGTTAGTGGTGGGTTCCTCAGAGTTGGGTTGATGGTTGGACTCGATGATCTGGAAGGTCCCTCCCAACCCAGGTGATTCTAACCCAGCCGTGCACCCCTCTGACTGCGGAGTGGCGAACCTCTCTTTGCCCTGGGGCTGGAGGGACGGACCCAGGTGCGTTGTCCCCTGTGCACGGCTCCCATCGCGCCCCTGGTCTTCACGGCCACCCCGAGCGCGATGGTCTGCCTGGGAAACGGGCTGCGAATTTGCAAGCAGTGTGCTTATTGAGAGGCAGGTTTCTAATGACTCCCCAAACTGAGATTTTCTCCCTGTAAATGCAACTAGGTCTCAGTGTCCCTGATTAGCTTCTTGTGATGAATTCCATCTGCCTGCCTGGGATCAACAAAGACCTAAAAAACCTGAGCAACAGCCTACTGTTTTCATGCTGAGCTGTGTTCATTATAGGAAACCACTTACAAACCAGGAACCTCTTCCTTGTTCCACTCAATTTCTTGGACTTATTTGCCATGAAATGTCACCTTCTCAGATGAAAGGCTGGGATTTATCACAATTAAGGGAGGCTTTGACGTGTCCCTTTAAGTGAATCAAGGGTGCTTTTAATTCTGAATCTGCGCAGGGTTTTGTTGATGCAAGGTGAGTCCCTCGCAGTTTACAATACCCATAAAACACGCGCGTTCTTGGGGAGTGGTTGCGTAATTTTTGCGGCTGCCAGCATCGCTTCGTGCCGAGTGCGGTGCCGTGAGCCGGGGGCAGGTAACGAAGCGTGTTTACGCCGAGGGATGGCACCGCAGCGGGCTGGCGGCTGGGCATCGGCCACGGCTGTGGCAGGATTGCTGGGGAGGCAGGCAATAAACCGGGGCAACCACAAACACCCGCGTGGCGGGATAAGGGCGGGATGAGTTGACCTCTGCTGGAGAGAACGAAGTGTGTTGCCATGTGCCAGGCTGATGGTGTTCCCAGGCCGCCGCCGCCTTTAGGGGCGTGTTGCTGCTTTATAGTCGCATTGATATCATATATATTTTAGAAAAAATCAAAAGGGTTATTAGGAAAGAAAGATTCTGTGTCTCCTTCCTTGGGAATGCAAAGAGAGAACTCCTGTGCTGGGTTATTGACTGATTGAGTGTTTGCCTATATATTTTGGTTTTTTACGTTCACACAACGTCCCACCTGTGTCGCTGCCTTCGTCAGTCACCCACTTTGCCGCAGAGCTTTTTTTGGCTGTTATGTGACATGCGGAGTCTGTGAAGCGCTGGTTTTGCTCCCCGGCGCTGGTGGGAGCAGTGGCAGAGTGCAGGCGCCGTGCCGGGGGCCGGGGGTGGCGGTGGCTCCTCCACGGCGGCCGCGGAGCCGCTCTCCCTGCGCTCCTCCACCCGCTCTGCCCTTGCCCTCCGGCAGCTCTCCTCCTGCAGCCATCAGACGCCCCACTGGTAGCCTTGGATCGATGTCCAGCGTGCGGCAGCAGCATTTGTACCTGCACCTTCCCCGCTGCTTTGCAAAGCGTTTGGTGCGGCCGTGCTTTGTTCCAAAGCCCGTCTCTGCGGCCGCGGGGGTCGCTGCCCCTCGTGGGGCTCTTCCTGTGCCGTGTCCGGCCTCTTCGGCGACTGGAGCTGCTTCAGCAAAGGGTTATTGTATGAAACACCCGACAAGAATGTGTTGCATGTGCTGTTGCCATAGCACAAGCAGGGAACCCGGAAGGTGTTGCGGGTGGTGGTGAGTCACTGGGGTGAAGCATTTATCCCAAATCCCCCTGTCCTGGAAACCTTTTGGTGTGGATGAGCTTTGCAGAGCCAGTAGCCCTTAGTGGGAGTCAGTGGGACCAGTAAGTGTATCCAGGCTGGTCCTGCCCACCTTACTCTGATGTTATCTGGCCCAAAGTAATTTGGAAATCACCTGGGCTACTAGCCGATATGTTTTTTGATGAACTGAGAGTAGCAGCCTGTGGTTAATGGTAGACTGATTCCTTTCTTGCTGCTGAGCCCGGCAGGATCTGCCGCCTTGCAAGGTGAAGGGCTCCACAGCAGCGGGTGTTAATGGACTGAAAATAACTGCTTCCACTCACTTCTGGAGCCAAACTGTTATTCCAGCACTGTGCAGACACCTCAGCGCTTTCCTCCTGAGGACCTGGCTGTGTTTTTCCAAACATCGGCTGCAACTGCAGCTGGTGCCTTTGCTGGGCGCAGGGACAGGAGCTGAGGAATCTCCCTCACCCCTCGATGGTAGGAGGGGGTTTGTCTGTGGGAGATGCCTCCTCCAGGTCCTGCATTTCCCCGGAGAGCCGAGGGGGCGGGAGGGGGCTCAGCGCTGCCTGGTACAGCGTGCTGCGCCATGGGGGTGGCATCCTGCGGCGTCCAGCCCTGCAGACCCCCCCGAAGGGACCTGGGTGCTGGGCTGCGGAGGGTCTGGGGACGGCAGAGCGAGGGCAGCGCTGGCAGTACGGGTTTTCCTTCCATCTTGCCCGGCAAACGAGCTGGGTTTGTGCTTGGATCGCTCGCGCTCATGGCAAGTGTCCAGGTGAGCGCGCAGCCCAGCCTGGCACCGCGGTGCTGCCTCGGCTGCAACTCCGTCTGCTGTCGCTGGGACCCTTCCCTTTTGGTGGGGACACGGCGGCAGCGCCGGCGTGCGAGGCTGAGGGCCCCCAGCTCATCAGTGTGGTGGCGGCAGTCTGAATCAAACGCAGCCTGGAGAAACGCAACTCCCGGGACTTTTTGAATTAAGGTTTGTTTCTACTTGAGCATAGATTCCATTGCGGCAATGCAAACCGCAGCAGTGAGTAAAACCCCTGGGATGGTGCGTTGTGTCGGCCGCAGAGCAGCCCGTGTCCCGCCAGCGTGCCCTTTCCTTCAGCGCCGTCTCCAGCCTCTGCAGCAGCATCGCGGTCCTGAGCTAAAAGACCGTAACAATAACTGAGGATAAAACCCCGTCGGCATGTAAGCCTCTGCCTGGCATTTCTGCTGAGTTGCTGTGGCTCCAGGTGCCGAGCTGAGGTATTTCGCATTCCCAGACAAAAGGCGAGGCAGTAACCGTAGGTTTTAGTTACTTGGTTATGTTACAACATCACATTTTTAAGCTGTTTTTATTCCAACTCGAGCAGTTCTCCATCCACAGGAGGGCGGCACTGGCGCAAGCTGGAAAAATGCTGTTTCCAGCTTGCCCCGAATAGCTGGTTTTGTCAGAAAAGAAAAAAACTGCCGAACAGGAAGAAAGGGGGGAACGCTCAAACGCCTGCCCACACTCAGGGCGCGTATGCAGGAGGCTTTGCACAGCAGAAAAAGCGAATGTGAATACCTTCAACTGGCACTTTTGATCCAGAAAGGAGTTACTGCTTTCACGCTCGCGCTGTCCTGCCCTGTGCCACACGCAGGGTGTTGTCTGTCTCCTCCGGCCCTGCTTCCAGGGACCCAGGGCTTTCTCCGGTCCTACGGAGAAATGTGGACTACCCGTGCTCAAGGTTTAAAATCTCAAATTACTATTATTAGGAATTTGTTAGGTAAGGGACAGCAAAACCTCAGGATCTGGTCCTGCACTTAGGCTTGTTCCCAGGCCCAAAACTTGAATTACAAACTGCGGTGAGCGGACGCGAGGCAGGCGGAGCTGCGCGTGTCCCCCCAGACGGAACAGAGGAGCCTGGGGGACGCCCGAGCGGGCTGACAGCGTGCGAGCAGCGCGTCACCCATATGCACAGCAGGGCTGGTGCCGGCGGAGCATCCCCAGCTCCGCAGCCTGGTCTCCCCTTAGAATAGTAAAACTTGCCGAGGGGCTCTGGGGAGCAGCGATGGGCCCGATGCAGCGGTTTCCCGGGTTATCCCAAGGTGAGTTGGGTCTCCCGGCAGAGCAGACCCCAGCAGCCACCCGGGAGACGCTGCAGCTTCTCCCTCCTCGGCAGCCTGCGCGGGCTCCGCGAGCAGTGGGAATCCAGGGGAAGACGTTAATGAGTTTTCAAACCAAGATTTATCCCACTAAATCAGTTTTTAAGTATCAAAGGAAGGTCAAAACCCATGAAGTGATCTAGCAGAAGGGGGAGCCGTTTCCTCTGAAGGCTGAAGGGGCTGGAAAGCCAATGGGATTTAGGGGCAGCTATTTCTGGGAGCTTTCCATGGTCAATGTTTACTGCAGGGGACTTGGGACGCTCTGACTTCACACACTACTCACATGCAAAAAGTATTTTCAGTTTTAAATATCTCTTGTGGCGGGGGGAGGATTTAAGCTGCTGGCTGTTTTTGCTGTGTGTTTACAGCAGCTTGAAAACTAATGGAAATAGAAAGCTGGTGCCGGGGGGGTGTGGAGGTCCTGGAGGTCTGAGCAGCCGAGTCGCGGTCTCCGGCCGTGGGGTGCCCCGTGGTGCGGCTCCCGTGGTGCTGGCAGGGGCGCGGGGATGCCCTGGCAGTGGTGGGGGAGCCCACGGGAATGGGCTTAGAGGCATTTCTGTACCGTGCTCCTTCTCTGTGTAACTGGTGTGAGTGATACAAATGGTGTGGAAGTGTGGGATGGGTGGCCAGGTGCTGTTGTGCTCCGCAGCTCTCGATACTCAGCTGATGTTTAATCTGAATTCTCACTCAGGTTGACGGGACTTTGCCTGTGCGAGGGGTGCGGGAGGGTAAGTCCAGGCCAGTACAGATTCAAGGATGTTTTCCTCAGCTAAAGATAATTTTGGTTTGCTTAGTCAAAGCTCAGTCAGCAGCAGAGCAAGGGAATTATCTTCCAAGAAGGCTCGTTTGGGTAGATTAAATGTTTCTGAGAAAGATCCCTGCAACAGCTCAGTCATGAGGATTGTGGTGGGGAGGTCAAGGCGGCCGCTGCCGGTGGAAGCATGGCCGTGGGGCACTTCTTGCCTGTCCCATAGGAGGGTCTGCGGGACACAGGGGTCCTGCCTGTCCCACAGGAGGGTCGGCGGGACACGTGGCTCCTGCCCGTCCTGCCCAGTCCTCCCCAGCGAGAGCTGGGAATTGGCAGAAAACGACACTGGGGGCGTTCGGGACTGGATAAACTCAACTAGCCATACCCTGAAAAAACAAATACACAATTGGAGTTGTTTTATTAGCCTTCCCCTGGCACTGATACCTGTGGACTTTTACCTGGAGCTGCGTGGGAAGAAGAGATCACGCTGCAAAACCAGCTCCCACAGGATGGTACTTGGAGTAATCAGCGTAAAGGCTTGTGTTTGAACCATTTTCTGAGGAAGGTCCCAAACATGCTGATTGCACAACGGCTTGCAGAGAATGGTGTTGCAACAAAGATTAACGCGATTAGAGAACTGAGGGGAGCACTTCGCCTAAAGAAGTGCCCAAAAGGATGAAATTGCAAATGTTGTAGTAAGCAAAACCTGCTACACATCGCTGGAAGCAGAGGGGGGTTAGATCCCAGCTGCCAGCCAGCCTTTGCCGAAGCACAGCGCGATTCAGCTCTGGGAAACTGGTAAAATATATTAGGACACTGTTTCAAGTTCAAATACTTGACTTTATTTTTTATAAGATACGAAAGCTGTTTACATTATTCACAATGAAAGGGTCTCAAAAGGAACAGCAAGGTTAAGTTAAGCCGACCTTAGATCACCCCTGGCTCTTGTGCCAAAATAACCCGGGTTTCTGTGCGGCGACTCTGGACTCTGCTCTGCCCTGGGACGGGGCAGGTGCGTTAATTACAGGCAAGGAGCAATAATTCCCCCATTAATGCCAGGAAGCGCAGCTTCCTCATCCCCCACGCTGGGGACTGGGATCAGGCTGGATGCGGTGAAGGGTTTGCTGAGCCGGAGCTGCCGCGCGCTGCCCGCCGGAGCACTCCTCGCTGCCGGGAATTAATGGGGCTCTTCATTTAGCTCAATTACTGGGCATCCACCTGAGAAGCTGTAAAGAATAGAACAGTAAATCTTACAATCAAATATTAAATTATACCTAATTTATTTACTTATGGCGAACTGCAAGCCCAGCAATCAAGCGTGTAAAGGACTCCTGGGAGCGAGGGAGGTGCCTGGCAGCACGCCGGGAGGGCTGAACTGGGGCTGGGTGCGAGGGGGCACAGGCTGGGATGAGCCACTGGAAACACGGGGTGTCCCGGCTGCAGAGACCCTCAGCGCAGCCCCTGGTGCAGCCGCAGTAGGCAGAGGAGCCGGGGCAGCGTGCCCTCCGCTCCGCGTGCTGCAGAGCTGTGCTGCCGTAGGCTGACCTGCTCCCACCCGCGGTGTGGTTTGAGCATCCCCTCAGCCCTCCAAAGCCATCCCCGAGCTTGCCCCTGGCTGCTAATGGCCCGCCTGACAATCCGAGGCGCTGGCCGTCCCTGCTCGGTGGCTGGTGGCCAGTGAAACCCGCTGCAACCCTGGGGGAGCTCCGTGAGCCGAGTCCCGGGGCTGGGGGGTGCCTGGCTGCACCGCGGTCTCGCCGAGGTGGAACGAGCCTCCTGCACCCCCTGGCCCACGTTTCACCGCGCAGGCTCCGCACCTGCCGCGCGGGCTTGAGCCTCGCTCCGCTGCACCCTTGCTCCTCTTCACCGCGTCCGTGGCTTTGCAGGGCTGTGTGACTGCTATGAATTGCTCTAAGAAAAATATAGGGGGGAAAAGAAGGTAAAAGGTTTAGCTTTAATGGACAGGAAATAAATGTGTATCGGTTCGTGCCGGCAGATGGGCTCAGGCTGTTAAAATGCCCCAGTCTGTGTATTAATTGCTCAGACGCGTGTTGCTTCCCGCGGGACACCCTTCCTCGCAGGGCTCAAGCCAGCAGCGACCCACGGCGCTGCGGGCCGCGAGCGTGGCTGGAACGGCTGCTGGTGGCGGCACCAGCAACAAAGAGCGAAGCAGGGAGGGGACCCGCGGTGCCGCAGCGAGCAGAAACGGGTCTGTAAGGCTTCGTCTGTGAAGATCTTGGGGGTTGGTTCAAGGCAACACAGGTCACTTTTTCTATCAGACCTGCAGATAGTTAATTTCAGAAGGCAGATAATGTTTTATTCACATTTTTTAAAAAAAACTGTTTTATTTTTTGGCCAGTTAGCCAAGGAAAACCTGGTCCTTGACTTTGATAAATGTCTCTCCACCATCATAATGTATTTTTGCATACTTTTTTATTGCAGCTAAAACACTCAGTGTTTAGGAAGAGGCTTATTGTTAGAATCCATAGAAAAGCAGCGTATGTTTGGCAGCGCTTTCTGCAGAATATATTCAAGGTTTTTACTTCTGTACAAAACCCTTCAAGTCGCCTGGATTTTGTCCATGGACTTCACTCCAGTCAAGATTTTGATATGCCTTTGAATTGTAGGTTTGTCCTTGAGCTCTCCGGCAGCCCTGTGCAGTCATTCCGCACATGGGCTCAGAACGCGGCCCTCGGGCGAGGGTGGCTGGGTGTAAATCAGAGGCTCCCAAAAAGTCTGGCAGAGGCAGAGGGTCTGACGGCTCACTGGCACATTCATGAGATGATGAATTGTGTCTCGTACTTTACAGTTCGGAGAGAGGGAGAGAAAAAAATGCGTCTGGATTAGAATGTTTTTACCATTTAGGATGGGAGGTGAATTTTAAATAGAAACACAGTTGGAGAATATGTCCAATCTGAGAAGCGTAATTTGACAATTTTCTCTTTCCTTTCGATTATACAACGTCAAAGCAGAAACAGTAGCAGGTGGGGAAAGTACCTTGAGTTCTGTCAAGGCATTGTGAGATGTTTATATGCCAGTTTTTGTCTACTTCCTTGAGGCATAAAAGCACCTTTCCTCTGCAAAGACAATGGAAATCCACTTCTTTTTTCTGCATGGGCATTAAAAAAAATAGAAACTTGTGCCGGCACCTGGTTGGGTGGGTTTTCTGGGGGGCTTCCTTGTGCCACGGGGAGCTGGAGACCTGCTGGGACCATGGTGCCATAAGAGCTGGCCGTGAGCCACGGTGCCGGGACCTGCTCCTGCTTGCGGGCTCCGGAGCTCCGAGCCGCAGCGTGGCTGGTGCCTGTGAAAGGGACGTCCCCTCCCTGGGGGAGACCTGGGTGCATCTCTGACACCCCGGGCACGTGGGACATTTCTGACCGCTGGCATCAGGATGGACTGGTCGGTGTGGGGCTGGGGCAGCCGAGGGACCCCCAGCACCGCTGAATCCCTGCCCTTGGGGCAGCTCCTGGACCAGCTCTGCCTTGGGGTGTGCAGGCACGGGGACCTTCCATATTCCCCCTGAAAAGCTTCACTCCTGCATCCTCCCAGCCTCTGCTGAGCATTTACATAGTTTCTTGCGACCGTGGGGAGCATCTTCCCCCGAGTGACGGGGTCCTGCCCCAGGGGCATGGCTGAGGCAGACCCCAGCTCGGTGCAGGGGCGGGAGGCAGGAGGCAGGCAGGGCTCAGCAGGACGCGCTGTGCAGTGCCGGGGGCTGCTCTGCGCTCTTCCCACCTGTGTGTTTTGCAACCCAGTGGCTTCAGCATGAGTCAGTCCCCCCCAGGCCCAGAGCCGAGCTCCGTCATTTGGAGGAAGTGGGTTTCCAGGGAGGAGGATGCTGCCGGAGCCTCCACTCGCATGATGATGCTCCCAGTGCGTGGGCATGGAGGAGCCAGAGTCCGGGCGGTGACGACTCGCTGGCTCAGCTCTGATTCACTGCCCAGACCCCTCCCCTGCCCGCCGGGGAGCCGTGCGCCATAAAAATCCTTTGGCTTGCGAGGGAGCCACCTCTGTGCCAGCCCTCCTGGCTCCGAACCCCTCTGTGCCCTCCTGGAGAGCCCTCGTGAGCCCCCCGTGCAGAGCAGAGGTGCAGCTTATCATGGAGTAACTAATCCTGTACAAGATGACATTTAGGTTTTGATGCTTTGGAAATGGCTCGGTGCTGTGACATCTCTTGTTAGCGGTGGCTTCTGAAGTGCTTACGGTTGGATGGGGATGACTTCTGTGCTTACCAAAGCAGGGAGCACCGTCGTGCCGCGCTACGTGCACCAGTTCGGTGAACAGCTCAATGGAAACAAGGGTTTTTTTCAGGGCTGTGTATTAACATTCTGGTCATAGTCTAACTTTTATTTTTTAGCAAAGACATATGGCAACTGTGCCATCTCCTGTTGGCTACAGTGTTTCGGAGGCTTTTCTTCTCATAAATAGCCTTATCTATCACTTCAAAGTGACACTGTAGCATCATTTTGCTGCATGTTGAGGCATTCATGCTTTGAAACCCCAGACCAGCTCTTTTCCATGAAAACCATCCTAACCCAGCAATAAATCTCACCGCTTTATCGCTCTTCACTCACATTTAACATGCTTTATAGCAGAGGTTTTCCTTTTGCAGACCCAGATGAAATACACTTCATCCGTGCCTGTGGTCCCCCTCTGTGCCGAGTGGGGTTTGTCCCCGCCGGGCACCGCGGTGCTCGCCCTCCTCCTCGCCCGGGGGAGGCCGGATGGGTCCGTCTGCCCGTGGGCAAGGCTGGGCCACCTCCATCCCATCCCCGTTCCAGGCTCCCGTGGGAGGGGGGTTCCCCTGTGCCCTTCGTGTGCCGGCGGTGTGCCGCGGCACTGTGCCAAAGCCGGTCGGGTCTGGCACCAGCCAGCCATCCTTCCCACTGGAATTTTTTCTGTTTGAGCAGAAAAGTCTTTTTTCCTCCTGCTCACCGCCTCTCGCTCCCAGCAGAGCTGCTGCCCGCCCCCCATTTCTCCCCTTGTGCCGTCCCGGGGCGGGTGGGCAGCCTGGGGAGGGGGTGGCTTTGCCTTGCCCCGGGCCAGTGGACGCATCGTGCTCAGGCTCTTGCCTGAGAGCACCAGCTTGCCCGGGGGCACCCAGGGTGCTGAGCCGCCTGCTCGCCAAGGAGAGTCTGTACCTCTGGGCAAAACAGATGTGCCGTTCAGCTCAACAGTCAATTTTTAACTTGCCCCATTGCTCAATGGTGTGGAAGGGAAACTTGCCCTGGAGGTGTTGCCGTTGACCGGAGCTCCCTGTCCCCCCGCACACAAACACCGCGCGGGCTGGAGCGGCTCCGCTGTGGACTCTGCTCATGTTGTGGGTGTTTGGTTTCACCTGAAATTCGAAGGTCACAGAACGGGGTGTTCAGACCATGGGGAACGTCCCCAGCTCCTGAGCACAGTGGGCAGGCGGAGCTGCTCCGTTGACTTGTTCTAACCCCAGCTTCCCATCAGGATGGGGGCAAGAGTAGTTTTTTGGAGGTGGGGATGGCTGTTTGATGAGGGGACAGATCACGGGGCCTCTGCGCTGTCTGCCGTAACTGACCCCGCTTTGCTCTGGGCGGTTTCTTTCCGGCACGCTGCGAGGTGGGGGTCTGTCGAACCAGAGCTTGTGTGAAAAACACTTCTGCTTCTTTTCCGTCCCAGTTTTCCATGGCTTCTCCCCAGCTGCCTGCGGTGGGGAGACCCCCGGCACGCTCCCGGGCTTGGCCGCTGGAGCTGGGGATGCAGAGCCACCCCTCCACTCTCCTCCCATCTATGGCAGAGCATTAGAAAAGCTGGATAAAATTAGCTGTTCGGATGCATGTTCCTCAGGATGCCGGGACTGAGGGACACCCAGTACGGCCAGTTTGACTCATGGAGAAGAATTAATGGAAACGCCCGGCTCCTGCAGGGAGGAAATACCTTGAACAGCCTTTTCCTCCGTTTGTTGCGTGGGGAGGCTGACAATGGGCCCCGCGTCTGGCGGCAGCGCTGCCCGGCCCTCCCTCAACGCGGCGCGCGCGCCGGCAGACACCGCGTCTGCGGCACCGGGCGCTCAGGAAGGGCCCGGCACAAAGCGGTGTCCTGCCCTCCGGCACCTCGGCTGCTGCGGTACCCGCCGCGCCCCGCTCGGCCGAGCCCCCCCATCGCCGGGTGCCCCGAACCCCGCAGAGCAGCAGCAAAGGCAACGCCAGGAGCGCGAGGGAGGTGTGATGGGTGGACATTTGTACCTCAAACTCTCATTACAATTAACTGCAATTTATCCCGTGCCCACTGCGAGAGGTGCTGCTGTTCACCACAGCCCTGCCAAAATAGCATGCAGGTTTCAACCGAGGAAAATTGCCTTTTTCCACTGTAAAAATCCAACACGAAACTTTTTTGTAAGTTGCCTTTATTTATCAGGGATGCCACTTGGGCCAATAATTTAAACATAATGAGACAAGAGGGACTACAAAATCCCTAAGTCACAAGATTTTATCAATCATGTTATGCAAATGTTTGTGAGCAGGAATGTCTGGGCAATGTAGGACGTGCCGGCAGCAGCCGCCTCGGTCGGTGTTTCAGTCTGCCGCAATCCCGGCTGCCGTCAGCCTCGCTTTCTGCAAGGGAAGAGAGCGGCAGACGGTGCACCGGGCTCCCCTCACTGCTGGGAGCGCTGGGCTAGCAGTGGCCATAGGGACCGTAGCCCAGTCAAGGTGCTGCTGTCCCACACGGGCCAGGCACGGGGATGTCTCCGTCCGGGGGAACTGGGCGGCCGCAGCCCAGGACAGGAATGTCCCCCCCTCGCAGGCCTGTGCCTTGTGGTGGGCAGGTTCTGCATGGGGGGGTTGTGAGAGCACCCTCGTGCAGCAGCGTTGTGGGGGTCCCATCGCGTAACACACCCCAGGTGGGTTTGGTGGCTGCTGGTTTCTGCTTTGCATGTTTGAAAATGAAAGAAATGGCACTGATGGGAAAACCTACCGGAGCCGGGGCAGAAGCTGCATCCCAAAGCCTGGAGCGGCGGGTGGAGGCGGCGGGGGGGCCGTGCGGCAGCGTCCGGGGCTGCTCAACGGCCCCGTTTGGCCTTTTTTGGAAACAGCCTGTTTGAGGCACTTTGTGTCACGACGGGTGGTTTTGTGGGGATGTGTCATGGGTGCGTGAAGCAGCTGGAGCCGAGCGCGGGACACCGCGCTGGGACAGGTCGAATGCTGGAAAACTGGCGACTGCCTCTGGAGCAAATCCTAGGCTGAGGCAGATTTTTCTGAGGGAGGGCAGTTTCTGAGCAGCCTTCGGGGGTCCTTTCGGAAAGGTCCATCCCGAACCAGGCGTGGCCCCCGCCCCCTCCAGCCTTCCCGGGAAGAGGGAGCACCGGGAAGCATCCCCTGCCCCAGCGGGGTCTCTGTGGCCGACACCGAGCGTGGGGGTGACGGGAGCCCAGGGCAGGGGTGCCCCGAGGTGCCCCAGCCTCACCCCCCCGTCCGCAGGCGCTTCTCCCACCTCCTGCTCCGGGGAGGCCGGTGCTGTGCCCAGGGATGCTCGGGGGAGCTGGGGATGCTCCTCACGCTGGGCATTGCATTCCCCAACCTGCTGCTCTTGGGGGATGCTTGGATATGCTTCACCATGCTGTAAATAATTACAGTTATCCACTCTATTAAGTAATTTAAAGGATTATTTCTAGTCTCCCTGCCTTATAGGCAATTTGGAGTTTTTACTGTAGGCAAAACAACTGTAGCTGGTCTGTCATTCTTCGGAATTGTTTTATCTTTGTTGCTCTAAGTAGAGTCATGGGAATGGTTTTTTTCTAAACCAGCGGGTTATTAGAGGACATACTTATAAATAACTAGTCTTGGCTATTTTTAAGTATTTTCAACAATCTGTCATGATAGTATGGCATAACCTGCAGAAAAAACGAGTCCAATTCTGCTGCCAAAGTGTTCATAACTCACTTCTGTTTCTTCGGATGACGGGGAGCCAAGTCCGAGCTTTGCAGGAAGCCGAGAGCCCAAGGAACGGCACCGCTCGCTGTCTTCTAAACCTGTTTTTCTGTTATGCTATTGCAAAAGATGTAATTCTGCTTTATTGCATAGGGGAAACCAACAGTTGAGGAGCCGTGGGTCGGACTGGTGCTGCTGGGCTGGATGGGGGGGCTGGGGGAAGCCAGGGGCTGCTGCAGGCGACGGGCTGCCGAATGGCCCTGGGGAATTCAGGAGGGGTGCGGGCAGCCTGCTCTTAAAACAGAGCCTCTACGAAATGGCCAGAAAAGCGTAACCCCACTCCTCCAGGAGAACTGAGCATTTCAGACAAGAGAAATTATATTTACTTCATAATTTATTAAATTTCAGATCGCCATATGCAATAAATTATAGTCGATATAATAATAACATTGTCATAAAATATAATCATGAAGTACTCGTCTAAAAGCTATTGTAATCTATACAAATAAGAACTGTAGTTACGGTATTTAGATTTTTCGTGTTAATGGGAAGTGAACAAAATATTAAGGAACTTCACAGTAAATTCAGGGAAATATGTCATTATTATTGCTTCTGTGCAAACAATTTATACTGCACACACACAGCTTGAGAAAGAAAAGGTACAGTTGCGTAGTGTGTCTCTAGAGCGAATGCGTTCCCTGAAGGCTGGACTTGCTGCACCCGTACGGTGCACTTAGTGCATTTTAACAAATGCAAAGAGATCCCTGATCAGGACCTGATCAGTCCCTAGAACCTCCCGCCCCGCCGGGGGCTCGGACTTTAAGGTGGCAAAGGCAAAGCACAGAGGTGAAGTCAGTAAACACCGAGTCCGTCAGAAGGTCTCGAGTCGTGCCCAGCTGCGGGGTCCCCCCATGGCTTGGTCCCATGGCCCCTGGGGAGCCCGGCTGCCCCTGCCCGGGGCTGCCCCCCTCTGGGAGCCTCTGGCTGCCACGATGCCCGTGCTGCTGATGCTGCCGTCGGTGCCGATGCTGCCATCCGCAGTGATGCTGCCGTCGGCGCCGATGCTGCCGTGGTGGCGGCGGCTCGCTGCGTGCGCAGAGGGGCCGAGGCGCCGCGGGGGTCTGTCAGGTCCCCCGTGTCCCACCAGGGACTCGCGGGGCAGCGGAGCCGCGTGTGGTAGGAGGTCACAAAGAGTCCTGTCCTGAAATGCTCTCCTCCATTCCTGCTCCCTTTGCCAGTTCAGTGCACTTTAATGGAGTATTTCCGAAATGTCAGGAACTGCAGCAGCTTGTCTTTTCGCCTCTGCTTTAGTGCCATTAGTGCTCTCGTTTTCTCCTCCAGGTCCTGGTCAGTGGCGAGGATTATCTTGGCTCTTTCCTCTGCCTTCTTGTCCCCGGAGTTTTTGAAGAGTTTCTGTAGGGACTCCTCGTTGATGCTTTCGAAGATGTTGGCCACGGCTTTCTTGCGCAGGGCTGTGTCGAAGCGGTAGCCGTGGACTGAGGGGCTCACTCGCAGGGACGTGGACATGGCTGGAGTTTTGTGGCTTCTCTTCGCTTTCATCTACGTGGGGTGCTGCCGGGTGCGCCCTCGGGTGCAGTCAGAGGGATGGGTGCTGCGCCGGCTGCGGGGCTGGTATTTAAAGGCAGTCTGGAGAAAAAGCCGGAGGGCTCAAGTTACAGTGGTGAGATCACACTGATGTCAACACTGCACACTCCGAGGCCAGTTTAACAGTTGAGTTGCCAACTTTCCTCTACCGAGCAGCCAAGGCGAAAAGTTTTCTGTGTTTCCTCCATGGGGACGGTTTTTCTTTGCCCCAGTGCAGAACTGGCTTCACACAACCTCAAGCATCGCTGTGGGACTTTGAGCTAGTACAGCTCAAACTCCGCTCCTGGCCTTTTGCTGCACACAGAAAAGCTCTGTGTTCCGAATATAGGTTATATAGTACAATAAACAGTTAAAATTCCAGGTGAGAGTGATTGCAATGCTAGCGAGAGGTGTTAGCTGCGAGCCTGTGTACACAGACGAGCACTTTCTGGATCTCGGGCACAGCGACGCCGCAGAACCTGCTCCGGTCTGGGCATGGGATGCTTCCTGCTGCTCCCAGGTGACACAGGTCACGTTTAGCGCTCACAACGCTGTGTTTTCTGATTGGCAAGTGGTTTACCAAAGGCAGCTGATCCATAATGGCCTCTGAGGTGGCGTCCCCGGGTGTCACACCCCAGAGCTGCCCATGGCCGTGCTCTCCGCGGGGCAGCAGTAGCACCTCTCTGCGCACGCTGCGCTGCAGCAACGGCACCCAGCAGCTTGTTGCCCCGCTCCTGCCTCGAGCATCCTTTTGCTTTAATTTCCAGCTCACCGGTGCAGCTCCTCCGCTCCGCAAGCGTTTGTTTTCTCCACCCCACCCTTGGCCCATGCCAAGCCCTTGGGCAGGGAGGACTCGCTCTTAGTCATACGGCTTGGTGCGGGGCAGTGCTGCCAGGAGCAGGCAGCTGGGCTCGGTGATCCCCGAGAGATCGGGTGATTCTGTGCCCCGCTCTCGCTGGGGACACGGGCAGGCCATGGCTACCTGCGAGGGGCAGCTCTGGCCACTGGAGCGTCCCGCTAGGCTTAGAAACCCGGTGTGAGTGAGCACAGCTAAATCTGGCCCAGAATGGCAGTGGGTTCAAAAGTCACTTGAGTCCAGGGAGCCAGAGATAAGTGTATTTTGGTTAGTGGCTTAAAAGCAGCCGGATGCTGCAGAGGCGCTGTTTGGGAAATTAGCTGCTTGTTTACTGGTTGTGGTGGTGACCCCTATTACTCACCCTTACTGAAGAAGTCCCAGAACAGCCTCTGTCCCCATGCTGGTTTGACCAACAGCACCAGGGGGTTTCCCTTATTTACTGGAGAGCTGTGGAGGTATCTCTGACCGAAGTGATGAGCAAATCCAAAGTAACATCGCCCAGTTGCTTGCCATTCCACATTCCCTTTAAAACTCCTGTTCCTTGGGACAGAGTGGGGGGACGTGTCTGTAATCCCCTTCCTGTGGCCAGCGGGAGCCGCAGGAGACGCAGGAGCTCCTGAAGCCCATGTGCCAGGCGTTTGTGCCGGGAGAACAGGATTCATCCTGCGCTGCTGCTCCCCGGGCAATGCATGGTGCGGAGCCAGCTGCTGCCTGGCCCCCAGAACGACGGGGAATCCCAGCTCCATGCAGGCTCTCCTGAGCTCCCATCTGGCCGGGGCTTGCCAGGCTTTTACCTTCAGGAGAGGGAGTGGGCTGCATGGCCGTGTTTGACCGCTTTCCCACCTGGGCCCTGGGTGCTCGTCCCTCAGCGCTGGGCACCCCCGCTGCAGCCGGTGCCCTGTGCTCGCCGCATCCTTCCCGGGACCAGCTTTCCCCGCAGCTGCCGGGACTTTGCTCCGCGCTGTTTTTACCGGCACGAGCCCTCCCTGCACATGCCTGCCAGTTTTTCCAGCAGTTCCGCATCGCTGTCATTGTGCGGGTTACTTCTTACAAGCTCGCCTGAATTTCTTTTGTATGTGCTAGCTGTTTCGTGCTGTAGTGTATAAACAACTACTTTGCAAAACCCTGTGATTCTCCTTCTGCCAGAAAGACTTAAAAGCCTCTCACTTTGCTGAAGCCTTGCCGAATTGGTGAGAATTACACATCAGCCGCTGTTTGCTCAACATTTGCAGGGCTGGTAAATCCACCCTGGAAATAGGATCTTTTTGATGTGGCTGGCTCCTGGGTCTCAGCCTGTGAAAGAGCCTCGTGTTTTATAGACTCCCGTTAACGTGAAATACGAGGGGGAGGCATCTGGAACAGGGAACCCTCCTGGTCCCCTCCTGCTCCCGTGGAAAGTGCTGCCTGGAGCGCTGCGGGGGGGAAACCTGCCTGTAAAAAATGCCTGAGCAAAATGTTAAATGTACTTTGCTTCACTGGACAGATAATAACAGTTTCAGGGTCCGTAGGGCAAAATGTAGTGCCAGAAGATCACCGTGATCTTGTGGCTGTAGAAAACGAGCCCTTCTTTTGCAAGGCACGGTCTCCCCTCGTCGAAAGCAAGAGCTGAGGCACGTTAACATGCGCCTGGTTCTCGCCGCTCTTATTGCACATGGAACCGTTCTGCAGGTATTTGCAGAGACAGGGCTGAGAGAATAAATTAGCAATATTTGTGGAAGATACAAGCTCAGAAAAGTATCTGCCATGGAAACCAAGAATGAAGCTGGTGCTTTCGGAGTAAGACATCAGAAAGCTGCCAAGACCAAGCCTGCGTTTGCTTGTGGGCTCATCTCGCACCGAGCACTAACAAATGTCTTTGCCCCTTCAAGCTTCTCTGCCCACTTTGTATAAATTTAGTTGTGTTCAACTCTGACTGAGAGGTGAAACATGCCTCGTCTGTTTTTTCCAGTACTTTTTGTTTATATCGGTCTTTTAATAGTGCTTTCCCAGTAATGCCTCCAAGGAATTATTCATGTGTTGGATTGGAGCGAAACTTCAGAGGAGATGCGATTTCCATCGTCGCTCTCCTGCTATTATTGTATAATTGCGTCGTGAAATGCAAACGCTCCGTTTCACACATTAACGGGAGGATTAATTCCTACCCCCACTATCTCTGCGGAGCGGCTCAGCCACATCCCTAATTGTGCTCCGCTTCTGGGGACGTGGTGGCTTTGGAGCGCTCCAGCCGTGGGGGCTCTTCTGCCGGGGGCAGACGGGCAGGATTGTGCCGCGCTTTGGGGTGCGGGGGTCTGGCAGCGCCGCCCGCCCCGAGCCCCCCAGGCAGCTCCTCCCGGGACGTGGCCACGCAGGTTTTGAAGGTTTGTCGGGAGCTAAACCGAGCCTGCGGGTCCGGCAGCCCGAGCGAGCGTTTGCCGGAGGGCAAGGCTCGGGGAGGACGCGACGCAGCAGCCGGGTCTGTGCCCCGCTGGCAACGCCAAACCTGTTTGAATAGACCTGGAGGCATCACTGGCTCAGAGCGGGCAAGTGACGGAGGATCCCGGTGCAGGGATGCTGGCGAGGGGCAGGAAAAGATGGGGGCTTGCCCAGCCGAGCTTGTCCCAGCCGGGAAAGCCCCCGAAAGCCCCAGGAGCGGGAGGGGGCCGGGAGGCCAGGGGTGGCTGGAGAAGCCAGTGCCTTTCCCGCAAACTTGTGCAGAGAACTTAGTCTGCGTTTATGTAACTGTCCAAAACCTCTCCAAAGAAGGTAATCTGGGATGCCTTTGCATTTCGCTAGGGCATGTTTTGCATAGCTTTCCTTCCACTAGCCTGCCGAAGCCTGCAGGGCTGGTGCTACCGCGCTGGTGCCGCGCGCTGCAGCAGCGCCCTGGGAGAGCATCGGCGCTGCAGAGACCTGCAGCCGTGTGCGAAACGGTCAGGAACTGGGCCTTCGGAAGGGCATCTAGAAGGCTTTGGGACAGGAGAGGAAAGTGAAAATATTGCCTTAAATATATATATGTATGTGCTTTGTCTTTAACATATATAAAATGTAAGAATCTGAAATGCCCAGGAGCCTCAGACCATCTCTGCTCTTCCCTCGCCACGTGTGTCCACCTCTGACTCACTCGCAGCCTTCTCTTCTCCCGCTGCCCGCGGAGGCTGGAGAATCCCTGCCCTTCTCAGCAGCCATCAGCACCGCTCCTTGTTTGCTCTCTGCTGGGAAATGTGTCCGGGACAGAGAGCTCTGCGGCAGACACAGCTGTGGGACGGCTGTAAGGTCAAAGAGGAACTGGTTCATCGTGTTCCTAGTGGAATCCAAATTCCTGGGAATTTGTCAGACATGCAGGTCATGCGAATGGCAGTGCTGGCCCCGGGGCTCCCTGCCTACGGCTCTTCCAGCTGCAGCTCATGGGCCTCTTTCTGTCCCGTGCGGGCTCCACCGGGGGGTTCTGTTTGTTTGGCTGTTGGTTGGGCTTTTTCTGTGGTGGTGGTTTCTTCAGCAGAGCGTCTGGGAACACAGATCTCGTCCCACATCTCAAGGCAGGATGCTCCGTGCCCTTTGCCTACAAAGCCCGAGAGCTTGACCTGACCGTGCGCGGTCCCTGTGGCCTGTCCTGTGGTCCCAGTTCAGATGGGCAGCACACTGGGATGTATTTTAACGGCAGTTCTGCTGGAAAGTAAAGACTTTTCCAGTTGCTGGAAAGTAAAGACTTTTCTCAGGCAATCCTGCTCGCACAGCTGCCTGCCTAAAAAGCAGGGGAAAAGCTATTGGTTTTCAGACAACAGAAGACACAATTAAGCTGGTTAAATTCCATTGGAAGTGTTTTTAATAGGGAAAAAAATTACACCGTGTCTATTTAATACTTTTCTTTATCATACCTATGAAAACTAAATGAGATGCTGGCTTCTGGGCTGCAGAGACAGGCGTTGTTATATCAGGCGTAGCCTGCACCGCATTAATTCTGCGCTCCAGCCTCCCGCAGCCGAGGGGAGCAAGAGTGGGTTTATTAATGCCTGTCCCTCAGCTGCAGCCGGCGGCTCCGCGGGTCTCTGTGGGGCTCCTTCGCTGGCTCATCTCTTCTGCTGACACATGGGGCAACTGGCAGCAGCCATCGATAGCCGAGCTGATGCTGCAGCCGGCGTGGTGTAAGGGCAGCACTCGCCTTTAACTGCTGACAAGTTAAAGAAAACAACAAATTTTCATGGTGTGGACGCAGTAGGGGTGCAAAGTGAGAACGTGTCCTTGCCCCTCGCTGACCCTGCTGCGGCTTTCTGGCAGCGTGTCCCCGCGGGCTGGTCTGTCCCCGCTCGGTGACACCAGGGGTGGTGGTTGGACCGACTGGAGCCGGGGGAGAGTGGCCGCGGAGCTCGGGGAAGGGCCGGGTGCTGGCGCGGGAGCCGCCCAGCTGGGCCAGCGCTGCCGCGGGAGCCCGGCATCGCTCCGCGCAGGGAGACCATATAAGAGTAAAGTTTGTGGTATTACTGATAATGAATGTCTCCTCGTTTCTCATAAATTCTGCGCTAAAAGTACGATCACCGAGTTAATAATGCAGTGCAGGACGTAATGAATAGCCAGTTACAGTAAGTAAATCAGGCCTGCTGAGAAACAGAACAGAAACAGAAACTTCTGGCGCTTTTTAAAGCTTTGGAAGAAGCCCTGCATGCAGCAAAGCTGAGCTGGGCACACATCGACTCCTGGCGCGAGATGCTTGCTGTGACGGGGCCGGAGCGGCTGGGGACAGGGGGGGAGGCTGGCTGGGGACGGAAGCCACGGATGGCTTCTCCCGGGGCTTGAGCCTTCCCAGAGCCGCCGTGCAAAGGGAAACCCTGGCTGTGGTGCTCCCCACTTGTCGTGGGAGATAATTAGGAGAGAGGCGGGTGGCAGATTGCCAGCCAGAGCACGCGGCACGGCTGAAAGCCTTGTGAAAAAAGCAGAAAAGCCGTGTTTAGCGGGGATGCCGGCAGGAGCGGGCAAACAATGTGCTGGGAGCGGGCGGGCAGGGCAGACGTGAGCGGGTTTGCTGGGGTCTGGCCGGTCCCTGGAGGGGTCTGGGGTGCCCCCGCAGCCCGGCTGTTCCATCAGGTGGGTGCCATGTGCTGGCGGGACCAGCGTCCTGAAATGCCACCTCCCCATCGCATCTGCAGAGCAGCTCACTGTGTCCTGCTATTTCCACGGGGACCAGGGAAAGTATTTTAATATCCTGACTTCAGCATCTTCCTCCCGGGTCAGCAAGACTGCGTACGGCAACGAAAGTTTAGACTTTCAAGCACGAACAAGCTTTTTCTTTTCTCTGCTGAATTTCCTGTTTGATCTTCCTGGCGGTCCCGCGTAGTCCTGGCTGGAGGGGGGCGAAGGCAGAGCCGTCTCCAGTTGTCCGACGGCTCATTGTCTGCTGCGGCGGGGACGGGCCCACGGGAAATCCTGCCGCGGGGCTGGGACGCGGGGCTGGCGCGGGTCATTGTCGCAGCCCAGCCCACGGGCGACGGTACCAGACACACGTCCCGGCGCTCCGGTGTCCCCCTCGTCAGGGCTCTAATCTCTGCCCAGCCGCTTCCTCTGCCGCCAAAGGGGTGGCAGACAGGATACGGGCCTTTGTACTGCTGGGGGGGGGCCCTCGCTGCCCCCCATCGCTCCCGCCGCCGCAGCCCAGGGCTGTGCACGGGGGTCGGCGCCGCATCGGGAGCCAGATGTGCAAAATGGCATGGCCCAGCCCGCCACGGGGCTGGGGTCCTAAAGCAGCCGGGGGGTGCAGGACGGTGGCAACGCGCAGCAGCGAGGTGATGCAGGCGTCCAGGGGGTGTTAAGCTGCGGGGTCGGCAGTACCCGGTAAAGGCTGTGATGGTACCAAGGAGCATCTGGGCTCGGCAGCAGTTCACCAAGGGCTGGGGGCCGGTGGTCTGCTGGGACCGTGCCCCAGGGAAAGCCTGGGTGACTTGTGTGCAACGCGAGGGGTCCGGCACGGCTGGGGAACCAACAGCCGGGATGCAGGAGGGTTAGTTAAACAGCAAGGCACCTTCACCCCGGAGCGCTCAGCCTGAAAACTGGCTTTGAGCTGCGTCTGCTGCTTATTCGCCTGCTTTGAGCAAATTGCTGGGTAGAAATAAAGCTACTTCCCAGCTCTGGGTCCTGGGCTGTGACCAGCCCCTCACATTTCTGAGACCGTTTTCAGTTCTGATTTGCAAAATGCTGTTTTGTGATCCACCCATAAGCAAATTAAAGAGCATTTTCCCCGGTGAGGAAAGAAGCACCCGGTTTGTGCAGGGGGAGCTGAGCCGGGTCCTGCTTCAGAGGGACAGGCTCTGTCCTGTGCGGGCAGAAAACCTGCAAATTTACTTTTCAGTTCCTTAATCTCGCGGCAAAGCAGAACAGCCGCGTGGCAGCGGGAGCTCCTGCCCCGGCTGCGTTGTGGGGCAGAGCAGTGCGGGTTTGGTGGCAGCGCGTGGTCGGGACGTGGGGACACGAAGCCGAGTAATGCTGGGAGAAGAGAACTGGTAACCAGCGCTGAAGGGAACACCCAGCCGGCGCCTAGGGAGATTTATCAGGAAATCAACCGATACGTAAATTGCGTGGGAGATTAGCTCAAAATTGTGGTGTTATCAGCCTTGTAGTTCATTCCTCCAGTAGCTAAAGAGCTCCTTGGAGAAAACAGATGGTGTTTGCCTCCCTCCCGTCACCCTCTCGTGTGGCCCGACAGCTTTCGTTTTGTAGCTGCTAGAAAAGCAATTTCTGCGATCCTCCTCCCGTCAGCGCTGCCGTCAGCGGGCGGCACCACGGCCCCGGTCCCCGCGGGTGCCCGCCCGTGCCCTGCCTGCGGAGCAGCGGCTGCATCGCGTGCTGGGGGTGGCATACGGGGTTTTGGGGGGTGGGTTTGGTGTGCTGAGGGCCTGCTGCTGATCCCCCCGGGGCACAAAGGGGGCTGGCCGTGGCCCTGCTGCTGGGGGGGGACGGGAGCTGTGCTGCTTGGGGGCTGCGGGGGTTTGCTCGGGTCTTCACAGAATGGCTGGGGTGGGAAGGGACCTCTGGGGATCATCTAGTCCAACCCCCTGCCAGAGCAGGGTCACCCAGAGCAGGTGGCACAGGAACGCATCCAGGGGGGTTTGGGATGTCTCCAGAGACGGAGACTCCCCCACCTCTCTGGGCAGCCTGGGCCAGGGCTCTGCCACCCTCACGGGAAAGAAGTTCCTCCTCACGTTGAGATGGAACTTCCTATGCTGAAGTTTGTGCCCGTTACCCCTTGTCCTGTCCCTGGGCACCATTGAAAAGAGCCTGGCCCCATCCTCCTGACACCCCCCTTGAAGTATTTATAAGTGTTGATAAGATCCCCCCTCAGTCGTCTTTTTTCCAGACTGAAGAGACCCAAATCCCTCAGCCTTTCTTCATCAGAGAGGTGTTCCAGTCCCCTCAGCATTGCGGGGGTTCGAGACCCTCGCAGCCGCCGGAGCGGGGCTCGGGCTGTTCCCGGGCCGGTTGTGGCTGTCCCTAGGGTTACAGCCGGTCACCGAGCGGTGACAGAACTCCTGCCAGCCGTTGTTTTCCCCAGCAAACCTCAGCGCACGTCAGGGCTGTAAAGCCTATCTGCGGGGCAGAGGTGAGGCTGGCGGTGTCAGGCATCGGGACGGCGTCGCCCGCCCCAGCTGCGGTCGGTGCCGGGAGACTCCGGCCACCCCTGAGCCATGGGGAACGCGGCGGGCACGGACCCGCTCCCCACGGCTGCAGGGTGGGAGACCCCCGGGCTTCCCCAGCGGCAGCCCACCGACAGTCCCTGCGCTCAGGTGTGTGCAGCTCTCGCAGTGACGCCTTCTAGATGTTTCCTGACAGTTGTGCTGCCTGATTGTTGTAATCTAAGTGACCGGTGCCTTGTTTACAAGGAAGCCTTGTCTTTGTTCTCGAGATCTGCCCTTGAATCCTTGTCAAGTGTCAGCGCCGGTTTATGGCTATCTCGGTCTGTCTGCGCCGGGTTATTTATGCCGGCAGTTCAAGAGAGAACAGTTTTAGAGCTGCAAATGTATTTCAGCTCTGTGTGGGAGGGGAGGAAAGGGGAGAGAGAGGATGCTGTGTGGTGTGTATAGGTACGGCAAAAAGCTCTTCGCAGCCCCTCTGACAGAAACCTGGCTGATCAGCAAGCTGCTAATTGGGAGGATGAGCTGTGACTGCTCCGGCTCTGATCCGTTAGAGGTTCGGTGTCAAACTAGAAGCCAGCCTGGTTTGCAGTTTGCGCTCTGGAGTTGTTGGCATCTGCCTGGGAGAAGTAAATCAGGTTGGTCTTTATGCCTGTCTTCGGGAGAGAAATCCACCCCCCAAGGGTCTGCCTGAGACCCGGGAGTGATGTCGGGGAGATGCGCTCGGGGAGATGTCCGGGGAGAGCCTGACCGCTTAGCTACAAATCTCCATGGAGGTTACGCTCTGTATTTAGTAGGTGAAATTGTACATGCGCTGCAGAGACCTTACGGAGGTCTCGGAGCTGCAAAACCTGGACACTGACCCCTGGTCACACACAGAGTGTCCCAGAGGCAGACGGGAGAGCCCTGATGCTTCTTCCAGCTGCGTCCCCACGCCCTCGATCCTCTCTTACATCCGAAACATGGAAAGACAAATGGGCTAAAACAAGGATTTTTCAATCTTGCTGATGTCCTGCCTGGCCTGGCATCGGAGCCGTGTGTGACACCACCTTCTGCAGCCCCTGCCACAGCCGCAGCGTGTAATTAACGGGCCAAAACACCAGCGTGGAGCTGCGTGCTTTTTCCGTAGTACATGAAAGGGCCGTTTAGGTGGAGAACGCCGGGTAAAACTGCTCTGGTGGGGTTTGGCCGCTGCTGATGTGAATGCAGTTGAGTGCCTGGGTTGCTCTGAGCTGCTTGCTTTTGCTCCGCAGAAGCATCAAGGAGGAAAAACTGAGAAAACCCCTGTGTTTTCGGGAGCAGCGCGGGTGAAGCTGGAAGGGCGGTGCAGGTCCTGCCCCTGCAGCGGGCAGGGAAGGGGGAAAGGGAAATTTGAGGTTTCAGGGTTTGAGTATTACCATTTGTGGGGGTGGTCGCTGCTCCTTGGACGCGAGTTGCTCTTTCTGTGCTATCCCACCGCGCTCTCGCAGCGTCGCGCCGGAGGGGCCAGGGGAGCAGGATGGTGCGGGGCCGGCGGGGATGCGCACGCCGCTCTGACGTGGGGCGCAAGTGAAATTAAATATGCTGTAAACAGTGCCGAGCGTGACGCCAAGTTAACGAGGCCGGTGAGCTCGTCTCCAGAACCCGCTCCGTGCAGAAAGTTGAGTCAGTTCCTGCCACGATGAGGTTCATGGAAGGAGCGTTTCCCAACACTGTTTAGGGAAATTTTACGGAGGGAGTAAACAAAATCCATTAGCTATTTGACCCCAAACGCCTGTCCCTCCGCAGGCCTCTCTCATGCCAGCAGCAGCAGGGGGAGAGGATCCCGGGGACAGCCCTTGCCCCCCTCACAGGCAGGGCTGCGCCCGCAAACCTGCGGGGGACGGGACAGGGTTGGGGGGGCTCTCCCAGGGAAGGATGCTCGGGAGCAGAGCCGGGTCCCTACCCGGTGTGTGCCACCGCCCCTCGCCCCCGCCG
>VYZM01006863.1:51302-77010 GCA_013398915.1 Dromas ardeola
CCCCGCCGCCAGCCGCCCCCGGGGCTCCAGGGTCTCATCCCCGCGAGCCATCGCGCCCAGCGCCGGCATCGCTGCCCGCGCTCAGCAGCCACGGCCTCAGGGCGCTTCCAGGCGCTGCGTTCGGCCAGCACGTGGCTAAACACCAAGTCTCCTGCTCAGCACATTAATTGGGCAGCAAAGGGATGAGTAGCCGCGCTGACCGCTCCCGGCCTTTCGGGAATGGTGTCCTGACTCGCCCCGTCCGGCTGCCGGCGGGCTCTGCCCTGCGTCTCCTCCGTGGAATAGTTCCTTCGGTCACTTCTTCTTCTCCCCCCAGGGCCACGAGTCTCCTCTCTGTTGAGGAAATGTCTTTGATGGGTAGAAATTAAACCAGGAAAATATTTTCCATTTGTGTCAGTATAAAAATGGCTCAAGCCGAGCGTGATTGATTGCCGAAATAAATCGGAGCAACCCCAGTGCCGTTTCAGAAGGCTTCCTACTGTTCTTGCATACAGTAAACACAGAATATATTTAGCAGCAGAGCCCAGCGTGAGACGGCCTCTTACTGCAATAATAGCAGCGGCTTGTCTTTTTTTCCTTTTTTTGTTTTTTCTAAGAAATCAGTTTGACAGAGCTCTTGGGGAGCCGGGCAGGGATTGCCTCATGGGCTCGCCGTCCGCCTGCAGCGCCAGCGCCTTTGTTTGCCCGTGTTTACCCCGGCTGGCAACCGCGGGCTGCGGTGACTAACGCTGCAAACAGGCGCTGGGGCGGACGCGGCGCTTCCCCTGCGTGGCACTGGTGACATGCCATTGGTGACATGCCACTGGTGACATGCCAGCGCGCAGCAGTGATTCAACCTCGGCTCCTGGCGTGAGCGGCAGCGCTGAGCGTTGGAGAAATGGTTCCCCGCCGTCCGCCCGCTGCCCCCGTCCAGCCCGGCCTGTGCCCCGCGGCCAGGGCTCGGGCACCTGGGGACGGCGCTGCCGCGGCCCGGCGGGGACGCCTGGCAAACGTGGCACAGCTTCCCAGGCGGGGAAGGGTTTGCAGAAACGGGGTCTGCCCCGACAGCGTCCCCCCGCGAATCCTAAAGTGAGAACCCGGCGGAGCTGCAGCGAGAGGTGAACTAAAGGAAGGGGATGTCGGTTTACTGCAAATCTCCCCGTCAGACACTCCAGCGAGCACCAGCTGTCCCAAACACACCCTCTTGGTATTCTACATGCAAATGATGGCCATGATTTATTTATTGGAAAAATCGGTATTTCATAATAATGCACTTTCTTCGTGGTATTTATTATTCAAATTACTTTAGCACATCGTCATAAACCAGGAACCTGCTGTGCTTGTCTCTGAGTAAATACAGAGACAGCCCCAGCCCCAGAGACCTTGCCCTCGAAGCCTGTGGATTCTGTCACCTGGGCTGTGACACTGCTCCGGGGGAGCCGGTGTCCACAGCCGGAGCAGAGGGACCCCCGGCTGCCCCCTCCTCCAGGGACCCCCTTGCCCCCCCTGCGGCGCTGCAGACGGAAGGGGGAATTAAAGCAATCACTGCTGGTTTCTTGTCCCTGGCCACCCCGGGTGTTCCTAGGCCACACCGGGATGTATTTTCAGTGCTCCCCCAGTCTGTGCGGAGAGGAAGGTGCCCGGCAAACCCCTCTCATCCGGGTGCCTGTGTCCTAAAGACGAGGCTGCAAACCCAGTCCTGTACCTGCCCGCACTGTATTTCTGCTGTACATTTATATGAAGAGGAGGGTGATTTCTGCTGAGTCCCAGAAGCCCGTAAACCCCTGGCTGCCAGCCGAGACGCCGGGGAGGGCTCGGTGCAGGCTGCGGGCACGGCGGCTGCAGCAGCAGCGTGCAGTGACTGCGATGTTCGGAATCCTACAAGGGGGTCCAAGACCTGACTTAGGCTTGTTTCCAAACTGCGTCTGCCCCTTGCAAAGCTGCTTTTATTCTAATGCTAGCGTTTCGGTCTCTGGTTCCTTTATTTCCGGAGAGCATTAACAGTGCAGTGGTTCATAAGTGCTGGCCGTACATGGGAGACTTCAGGGCGTGAAGTAAAGCCCTTTCCCAAAGGTCCCTCTGGGTGTCCTTCCATCTGGTGACTCTGGTGACCTGCTTTACCCCGGTGCCGTTTCCCAGCTCCGACCATCCATGGGAAAACAGGACCAGCGTCCGTCTGTCCTCCTGGCTTCCCCGCAGGGGGAACCCTCAGGCGCCGGGGGCTGCAGCGAGCGAGTGCGTGGCTGTGTGTGTGCCAGCCCCAGCCACACGTCCCCTCTCCCCGCGCCCCCGCGCCGCTGCAGCGCTGGCACTGCAGCTGTGCAGATCACACGCTGCAGAAACCTGCCAGCGAAAGGGAGGAACGCGTTAGGATTCAGCAAACGGCGGCAGCTCCGGCGGCGATGGAGAGCGGGAACGCAGCCCGCAGGGACGGGGCAGAGCAGGAGCGGGATCCTCGTGCCGGCAGCAGACGGGGCAGGGACACGACGCTTGCCTGCCTGGGCTAACATAGGTCTAAAGCTGACCAACAGGAGAAATCCAGAGATTTAGTGGAGGTCACGCAGGGAGCAGAAACAAGCCCGTTCCTTCCCTTGTCGGGCTCGGGGTAGCAGGTCCCAGGGACACTTGGGCAAAGAGCCTGCAAGAGGAGTGATGCGGGAGGTAGAACAGGGTGATGCAAACGGCAGAACACGAACAATGTTGGCTGGATGCCTGCGGCGGCCTCGGGGCGCAGTGTCCGGCCTGTCCCCAGCACGGTGGTGCCAGTGGCCCCGGGCTGGGACAGCCCCGACTTCATCATCTCCTCAGCGATGGCTTTTCAATCTGTTCTTAACTCCCTTCCCATATTAGGTGTAATTTAGCAGCTCCTCTCTCCTCCTCCTTCTGTGCTGTAATTAGCACTTTTTGGCTTGAGTCATGTCCTTTAATCATATCTGGACTGCAGTCACTCCTGCCAAGGTGAGTAATTCCCCGAGCAGAGATAAAACCCTCTGCGTTTCTTGTGCTTTTGCCAGGTCGAGCGTTTGAGGGATGCAGTGCTCAGGGCATGCACCCGCTGCAGCGCCAGGCCCTGGGCAAGGGCCAGTGCCAGGAAGAAGGTGAAGGCAATTATTTTCTGTGCCCTCCTGTCCCTCCCGAGGGGGAATTGCAAAGCAAACATGGTTGTTATTAATAAATTGCTTTGAGACCTGTGGCCAAGCCGTGCAGGAGAGGAGAACCCCACCAGGAGACAAGGACTTGCCTGTAGAGATGTTGTCACCGGGGGTAGGTGTCCGTCACAGCTGTGCTGCCAGGGCTGCAGGGCAAAATTCCAGTGGATAGAGAAAGCTGAGGATGAAAATGAGCAATCCTGGCAGGCACACTTGGGGCTGGAGCAGGCGGTGGTTGAGATGGGACCTTCAGGGTTATAACAGCAGCCAGGGATCCTGAGATGGGGCTGCAGACCTCCCGGGCACTCAAGGAAAGTTGAACATGAAATATTTTATAGCTTATGAGGAGCTCATAAGGCAGCCAGGCCCCAGATAATGGGGGATTTTAATTACTTGGATATTGATGGACATAATAAGTGTGCAGCAAACCACAGAGGGAAACCTGTGGCTAGAGGGGAGAGCGAGACTGATCTATGCACAGCATGTTTAATAACCTAAATCGTTCGGAGCCTCTTCTGGCCCCAGTTCCAGGAGCAGAGCCAAGTATGATAAATAAGGTCGGGGTTGGGAAGTGTCTAGAATACGAATGTTTGTATTCTTGCTCGATTTCAAATATTCACGGGGAAAAAAGTGGTGGCAGGAGTCACAGCAAAGCGCGTGGCTGTGTCTGCCCGGGGGCTGTGAGACGCCCCTGGAGCGGGGCAGCACTGCCAGCGCCCAGAGGCATCTCAGGAACTTTTGCACAGATTTTTCGTGGTGGAAGGTGACCGGGGTGAGACGTGGGCAAGGCGAGGAGGGAACCAGAGGCCAAAGCAATTGAGGAGAAGGACGGAAAGTCTGAGCAAGCAGCGTGGGTGGGATGGCGGCGGCCGGGCTGGGCACGGGCTGGGCACGGAGGGGCGCCGGGCGGGCAGGGCTGGCCACCGCGCTGCGGGCAGGTCCCGGGGCCGACCCGGGCTCCTGCCAGGTTTGGTGGCATGGAAGGTGTGCCCAGGCGAGGTCTCCTCCCGCCACCTCGGGTGCGCACTGGGCTGCCTCCTCCATCACACAGGTCCCACCGTCAGGCATCATCACTGGGGAAATCTCTGCCTAATCAAAGGGGGTGAGGAGGTGTCAAGAAGACCGTGGCCCCCCCAGGTCGGGGCCGGGAGTGCCGTGCCGGGGCTGCCGGGCGGCTCCCGAGCTGCAGCTTCGCAATGGAAATGTGTGCATCAGCACCGCAGGGGCAGCGCCTCTGTTTGCGGTGATAAGACAGTTTTCTGTGTGGGTGGCGCTAATTTGGGTCCGTGGCTGCTGTTCTGGTTGCGGCCGAGGGCTGTGACATCCCTCCAGGGTTTGCATCCGCTCCCAGGCTGGGTCTGTCCTGGCTGCCCCAGCGGGTGCTGCCGGCTGCGGGAGATGGTACGAACTCCCCTTCTGGTTCCTGGGGAGCCTGGGCAGGTCGTGCCAGCCCAGCAACGCTGCCGTGGTCCCCGACTGCAGAGAAATGCCTCTGGGAGCTGAGGTCTGGGGGGAGCAGCTCTGAAAGCCGGGGGCAGGTCTCCTCTTCTGCTGGTTTCCTCTTGCTGAAAAAACATTCACTTTATCAAAGAGCTGCAGAAATGAGCTTAACCCTGCCTGTCCCATTGCAGGGTGTCTCAGGGGTCCCGCGGGCTCAGGTTGTCCCAGCTGGGGTCTGGGCTGTGACTGTGTCACAGTTCTCTTCCCAAATTTCCTCTGCTCTTCGTATCGCTGTCGGTGGCAGGAGGGCAGCGCCGCCCCGCCAGGGCTGGGGGCTGGCTGGGGAACAGCTGAGGGCTCGAAACAGGGCACAGTGGACCAGAGCAGCAGAGACCGAACATTGCTGCTATACCTGTGGCTCCGCAAAGGTGACGGAGAGCTGTGGCTGGGCTCATCCCGTGCAGCCCGGGCTCCCCCAGCGCCTGCCGAAAGCAGCCCTCAGAGCAGAGCGGGACCTCGGGTCGCAGACCCATCTCACTGTGCCCATCAGCCCATCGCAGTGCGGTTCCTTCGCGGCATGCAAAATGAATGCCGAGCACCGTGTTATTCTCAACCGTATTGTGGCATTTTTAGGCATAGGCGTAAATTATTTAAATGCAATGTGCATGCAGTCGTAATACACCTGAGACCTCAGATGTCTGCGTCTTGTGATCAATATTAGACAGCAGTGGTTTGGGAACAGAGAGAAATCAAAGCTCTCGCCAAGCAGCTGTCCCAGCCTGCCAGGAGAGGAGACGGGAAGGGTCTGTGCATCGCTGTCTGGGTGCTGCGAGCGCGGCAGGATCCTCCCTGAATCCACTTTAAAGGGCTGAATCTGTTTAATGCGTGTGCTGGCGCTGGATGCGTCGCTCACAAAGCATTTACTAAACTGAATCCAAATGTGGTGAGCCCTTGCTATGTAGTTTGCCGACCTGGGAATGCCATGGACCGACTCTGTTTCTGTGTGGTTTTTAAGCACCTTCCTCATCCCCCAAAAGTAATGAGCTGAAGGTGAGCGTGCGGGGTCGCCCCTGGGCTCTCCAGAGCCCTCCAGCATCTCTCCCCTGGTGTCCCAGCTCCCCTTTTCTCCTCCGAGGCAGCACGAATCCTCCCACTTTCCTTCCAGTTGGAGCGTGGCTGTGATTCCGCCGGTCTGGTGTGGGGTAGCGCACCGAGCTTTGCCAGGGTTTGCACCAGGAACAAAATTCCCCCCATGGGGACCCTTTTCCCCTTCCCAGCACCGGCATCGGCATGGGGTTGTGCACGTCGAAGCGCGTGTGGAGCTCACGCCTCCCCCCCAGGCAGTGCCAGCCTGCACCAGCTCCCTCCAGTCCCGACTGGGCTTTCCATTTAGCCAGAGTGATAATTCCACCCCCCCGGCCTCTAAATTTGCTGTTTTCCTGCAACGGTCTGAAATGTAATAGACCAAGACAATCATCAGAATGAAATATTTCCTACATAAAATATGCAGCAGCTATTCAGAAACGAAGATGGAGTAGAATGAGGGCTGCCAGGCAAAGATTTAAAGGTGCTGACATGTTCCCATAGGTTGTTTACTGATGATATCTCTCCTAAGCCCCAGTTTTAAGACTGCCTTTCAAAAGAGGGCACAAAATAAAATTTAGCAAGGAGCTTTAATAATTCAAGCTGCCGTGTGCTGAGCTTTTTGTCGCCCTTGTGGGAACGAAGCCTCATTTCAAAGGACCTTGACTCTCTTCTGATGGTGCAGGAGAAGTGGCACTGCCAGAGCTATTTTTGCACCGAGACACTGATTGGGTGTGAAGCCTGTCTCGGGTGGCCGTGCCAGCAGAACCCGGGCAGGCAAAACACAGAGGCATATGGCCTGATTTCCCTAAAGATGCCTATTCCAAGGAATTTGGGGGTGTGCAGCCGCTGTAAAAGGCATTTTGTCTGAGGCGTTTTTCCCTCGCTGGCTGAGGAAACTGTATGTCCCCCCGTCCCCTGCCACCGCAGGTATTGTTCGCTGAGACTTAAGAAAGTGAATCCTGTGTGCCCAAATATTGCAGCTTTGCCCCTGAGCCTTTAATAAACCAGGAGCGGCAATGAAGCTGGAAACGAAGAGTAAAACCTCATGCCCTAATGCAGCAGCCCCAAGCCAGCAGCCGCCTCCTCGACTTGCCTTCCCGCATGCCCTGCTCACTTCCCGCGGCCGCTTTCCCCTCTCGCCTGGGTTTGAGTGACTTCAGCATCATCCCCATGACCGGAGAGTTGGCGTTTGCCAGCAGACTTCCCCCGTGAGTAATTGTGGTCCCGCTGCAGACGCAGCTTTGTGAGATTCTGCCTGTTACTCAAACTGGGAGCCGGCATTTCAGCAGAACAAACCTGCCTCGTACAGAAACAAGTAACAGTGAAATGCTGGGCAGTCCCACGCCCTGCCTTCAGACCGGCTGCCGTCGCCAGCAGGTACCAGGGTCAGGCTGGACGGGCTGATGAGAATCGCCGGCTTGAGCCTGCCTCGGTGGTGTGGGACCCACAGGGGCCTGACAGCCCTGGGCTCGTACGGAACGTGTCGTGTTTGGTGTTAAAATGACAAGGGGGGGGGGACCGTGTCTGGCTGCCAAAGGCTGTGGGTCGCAGGGAAGCCCCCGCAGGCGGCACCCCGCAGCCCCCCGCAGCCCCCCCAGCCCCCCGCCGGTGGTTTGTGTTACCGGCTCCCCCCCGTTCCCCTGCTGCGGGGGAGCCCGGCGGCGGCGGAGCCAAAAGCAGGTTTCTGTCGCCACCTCGCGATGGAGAAGCGCCGGGATGTCGCGATGGGGCCGGCCGGGGACGCGGCTTCGCGACGGACACGGGGCCCGGCAGCTCGGCTGGGTCTGGGGAGAGCCGCTTTATTAGTCCCTGTGACCCTGTCGCGGTGTGGGCTCAAGCCAGGACAAACCCCAGCCCTGTCCAGCCGGGGAGCGGGGAGCGAGCCTGGAGGGATGCAGCAAGCAGGGCTTGGATGGACACGGCTCTTCCCGGTGCCGTGGAAGGATGCTGTGCTGAGCCCAGTGTCATGGAAGGATGCTGTGCCCATCCCGGTGCCATGGAAGGATGCTGCAGTCCCTGTGTGCCTTTTGGGGGTCATCAGCAGTGGTGCTCTCCTCCCTCAACACCCCAGATCACATTCCCCATGTCCCAGGCGTGCACGAGCAGGAAGGGGGCTGCTGAGAGGGTTTTGGTGAAGGTCTCTGCAATTGGATTTTGGCAAACCCACACCCGAGCAGTTTGGCCTCCTGCACCCGCTTTGAGCAGTGCCTTGCAAACCCTCAGAGCAAGTCAGGCACTTATCATCCCTTCCCTGGTGGTGTCCCTGACGCTCTTCAGGAAGCTGAAGATGTGGGACCCACCGGTCCCTTTGGTCTCCAGCGCAGAGGGGGGCTTCCCCGCGGAGGGACCAGCCCTGTCACCCGGCTCTGCCCGCCCGGCCTTGGCTTTGGCTGCTGCGACGGTGATGTACTTGGTGACGATGGTGATGTGGTAGGACCTGAAGTCTGCCAGCGCAGAGACGCACCGGTTGAAAGCGGCGCAGAGCCGCGCATCTCCGGAGGAGAGGACGTGCTGCTTCAGGGAGGGGGCACGGCCGATCTCCTCCACAAAGGCTCTGTGGGGCGGGGGCATGTAGTCCCTCATCCTGTGCAGGAAGGCGGCTGCAAGACACCAGCAAAGGAAGAGATAAGTGCGGGCGAGTGAGTTAAAGCAGCTGAAGCTCTCAGAGGCCGGACGGGAGCACTGGTCTGCAGGAACCGTGGCGCCGGGTGGTACCAGCAGCCTGCGCAGCCTCCTGCCCTCCCCTGTGCTGTCTGGGTGCCTCCCATTAATTGAGAAAGAAAACCCATATTAGGGCAATGCCCCCTTAGGGTCCATCTTAACCCTATAAGGCAGGTTTTAGCCTTTGCTCTCAGCCTTTTGGTTTCCGGTTGTTTGGGGTTTTTTTTTGCTTTTAGAGTGGTTTTGCTAATTTCTGTTAAATACGTTCTGTTGTGGGCCAGACGAGCGTGAAGCTACGTGAATGGATGAGCTAAGTTACTGGCAGGGTGCTGGCAAGCTCTGCTCCCATATATAACCTCAGTAAAAAGTTGACACGCAAAAAGCAAAGTCTGTTCATCTGGGAATTTATAGCGGTGAGGAAGTGCCTGCCAAAGTCTCGTTTATAGACTTCCTCCCTAACGAACTGGGCAGAGCCTCGTCCCGGCCGGGCTCCACCAGGGTTTTGTGAGGGGGAGATGGCGTGTGTCCTGTCGAGGGGCAGATCCGGGCGCAGCCATGGGAATCGCTCTGGCTCGGTTCTTCCCTCGCCCCTTTTTGCTTAGGAAAAAGGAAAAGTGTGTGACTTACTGCTCTCCCCGCTGTGCCGAATCCCCAGGAACTCGTCAAAAGCGTGAAGGACGGTGCTCTGCGCCGCGCTGCCTCCCGAGTACGCCATGGGCTCCTCAGAGACACCTTCGTACACCAGCCCCTGCGGCATGGCGGGGTTGTCCTTCCAGCTGGGGGGGAGGCACGGCGGTCAGGCAGAGCGGCCGGGGGCGGCTGGTGACTGGGGGGGGCTGTGGGATGGGACCCTGGGCTGGCAAGATTGAGTGAAACCTTCATGACCCGGCCCATGGATCTCCTCCTCCTCGCTCGGCCTTGGCGTGTCCTCACACGCCGGATACACTTGGAAATCAAACACTGCGTCGAGGCGCAGGACAAGGTCATGGGTGTGGGGAGAAATCCTGAATTATCCCTTGCCCACAAGTTAGGGGTGGTTCTGTGGGATCGCCGCGCATTGGGGAGCTCCCCATGGCGTGGGGCCGGGGGGTCCTGGCTCGGGGGGTGCCGTGTGCTGGTTTGCACCTGCAGAGCGGCTTTGGGTGGGCGAGAGGGGACGGTCCCTTGTCTGGGAAAAGTCAGATAGCAGCATCTAACGTACTAATTCCTTGAAATCCTGGTGGCCGTTAGGAGAAGTAGGGTTGCCTCTGCGGCAGATAGAGTCGCCCAAACGCTCTTCTGAGCCCTTGAAATTTGTACTTTGGATTTTTGTCTGTTCTTGTTACTCTTGACATGATGTCTTTAACGATGGTGCAGGACAGCCTGCCTTTATTTATTTCGGCAGAGAACAAGCCTGTAATGTGATTTCCTCCCTCTCATAAAGCTGCTCGTCCTCAGCAAGCCCAGGAACACAGCGGTGCCTCCCCCCCATACACCATTAACTCACAGCCCCTGTCATCCCGCTTTATCCGCCTGTTGGGCAAAAATGGATAAACGCTCGCTCACAAATGGAAAGAGGACTTATAATTTCAGAGAGATAGTGTTCCTGGCACAAAAATATCTCTTGACCTTCTGAAGAATGCCCCATTTCATGAAGCTTTCGGTGCTGGCTGCTAGGGCTGTTTGAGTGCTGGAGCAGATTTTGCACAAAAGGCAGAGAAAAATAGATTCATTATCAAATACCGTAATATTTTTAGCTCTCCCAGGGATGTATTTATAGTAACCTTTACTAGTGGGAAGTTCTTATAAGCAGAAGGGAATTTAAAAGGCATGTTTTTCCAGGCTGATGACCATCAAGACGAGGTCAGCTTGGATAAAAAATGAGCGAAACCTAATCAGGATGCATGGAGCCTTTTGACTTAGGAATGCTGAGATATGCTGAAGAGAAACAAAACCAGAACCCCCCTGAGAAGCCCCAGAGCGGAGCAGCTGGGGATGCTCCAGCCCCGCAGAGAAGGTGAGGGATGGCGAACCCCCAGCGTTGGGCTCGCATGGCCGCGTTTCTGCCTTGCCCAACTGACTTTTTTCAGTATTTGGGGGAGTGGGTTTTTTTAATTAATGGAATTGTAACGGAGCAACACCAAGAGCTTGTTATAGATGCAGAGTGAAGAGATCCCACTCGGCTTTGCAGCTTTGTGTGCACTGTGTTCGAAGTAAAGAGAAATTAGTTTTCTGCTGTCAAAACTGCTCCGGCCAAGAGCAGGAATGATTTGGAGGGATGGCCTGGGGGCCACCACTGCTGGACACAGCGCCGGTTCCTTCCCCGCCCCTGGGGACCCCGTACCCCATCTGGGCTGCCCCTTCCCTGCATCCCCTGCTGCCCCCGGCCCCGGCAGCTGCCCACACAGTGGCTTTGGAGATAAAGGCACTGCACTTACCCGGAGAGAAAGATCCGAATCACAGCATAAAATACTGCTGGATCCACGTAATCTAGGAGGAAATCAGATCATAGATGTTACTACAGGCAAAAGGCAATTGTTTCCCTCTGCATCGGCGTTTCTCGCATGGCAGCGCGTCCCCCCCCTGCTGCCGAGGTGACCCGATTCTGCTCAGAGAGGGGAAGGCATTGCGTGGTGCTGGCGCCCCCTCCCCACCGTGGGCTTCCCCCGGCCGGGCTCCGTGGGGCACCGCGGCGTGCAGCACAGCATCGGCGCTCGGAGCCACAAAACACCCCACACTTTTACCCCGGGCCCATTTGGGTGCTCAAACCCAACATATCATCCTGGACCACCGCGTTTCCCCCAAATTGCTCCCGCTTCCTCCCGCTCCATCCCTCCAGAGAGGTTTTATGGGCCAAGTACGAGCATGTTTACACTGATGCATCTGATGAGCTAAAGCGTGCTCAGCGATGTGAGGACGGGAGCTGCTGTTACCGTGCATCCGTTTCAACGCCTTGCTCATGTCCCCAATGGCCTCTGCCAGCTCCTGCAGGGCTTGGTGCAGGGTCTCCTCATCCAGCTGCAGGATGGCATGGATGCCCCGAACGATTGCCTGCCGGAGGAGAGGAGGGAGAGCATGAAGCGTTGAGGGGGCTGGGATGTCTGTGTACCCACTGCCACCCATGCAGCTCTGCCCCTTCCCCTGGCTTTCAAGATGGGGGCACCTCGTGGGTGCCCGTGCAGGGGACGGGGGCACCTGGTGGGTGCGTGCCTACGGGCGCTTTCTGGGTGAGCAGAGCGCTGTGGGGCACAGCAGGAGGGAAGGCACACGCACCCTGGCTGGCTCCCACAGCGGTGCCCTACCTTAATGCCAGGCACGGCCGCCTTCTCCACCAGGAGGGTGACGAGGATGAAGCCCCGCAGGCTCTCTCCCCCGGGCAGTGAGATGATGGTGTCCAGGTTCCTGCAGGGGCGACCGGCGGAGCGGCCGAGCGCATGGGGGTCAGGAGGGCTCTTGGTCGGGGTTTCCCCGCACACCCCGGGGAAACGCTGAGCCCTCAGAGCAAAACCCTCCCGGCTACAAATCCTGTCACCTGCACCCCGGGCAGAGAGAAGCTGGCACGGAGCAAAAGCGGATGGGGGCTGCTCTGGTTTTGGGGGATCTGCGACCCTCCCCATGGACTCACTGGGCTAAAAGTCTGGCCCGTGATGGCCAGGCCCTCCATGGACTCCAGCAGCCCACGGTTCAGCCGCAGTCACGGCGCTCTGCTGTTGTTGCAGTGGCATTTGCGTGCCAAAGGCTGAGCTGTTTTTGTTGTGCTCGTATATCAAGAGATAGGTTCAACCTAAGCAGAGCCCCGCAGTGTTGGAGTGCTAAGCCAAGCCAAACAAAACTAACACTGTTAGAAAATAAATAAGCATCTTAAATACTTACTCAATTTCCAGAGACCTGAAGGCATTTTGGTTATTGCCAACAAATGCACAAGAAAAGGAGAGAGAAAGAGAGACATTATAAATCGTTACAGCAATGGACTGTGCTCCGTGGGAGAAAAATGAGTCGCTGCCCCGTCGGAAGCGCCGTCCCTGGGGGGGACAGTCCCGGAGGCACCCGGTTCCCCACTGGGTGCCCATGTCTGCACCCACGGCTGCAGCACTGGCAGCCCCAGAGACCACTACCCCCTGCAAGACCCTTCCCCAGACCTTCTCCATGAGACCCCAGTGGTGGAGGGTTTTCAGTGGGTTTTGGCAGAACAGGAGCAGTTTGGGGACTGTTTTTCCCCGTTGTGCTGGATGGGATCTGCCAGCATTTGCGTGTTTACCTGTTGGGGTCCTTCCTTCTCCAGTTGGCCAACACAAAGTCCGCATGGCTGAGGATGGGGGGCAGCCCGAGGACCTGCGAGACCTCCCAGAAGGGGATGGCGAGATTTCGGGGCAGGACCTGAAGGGTACAAAGCACAGAAGACAGGGACGCTGTCAGGCTGGTGAACGGTGCCCAGGCCAGGCAGGAGGGGTCACGCAGCCTCAGGAGAGGGGCTTTGCTCCCATGGGATGAGTCCCAGGGGAGCAGCATCAGCCCCCAGATCCCAAGGAGCAGGTGAACCTGTTCTGTGTTGCTTTTACCTTCACGGTGCCCTCCTCGCCCTCCTGCCAGATGTAGCCCATCGTGATGAAGCTGAGCACCAGATGTGCCAAGTGCAGCTCCTCACGCCCTCGGAGGTGCCGGGTGCTCAGCTGCGGCATCTGCCAGAGAGACCCTTGGGAGCAAGGGGCACCGCAGGCGATGCCAAGGGCCCCCGTGGTGGGGGGCTGCCCCGCCAGCCAGGGAGAGACCCTTGCTGGGTCCCAAAATCCTCCGTTCCCTCCCACCCCTGCAGGATTTGTTACTGATTTGCTGTTGCTGGTTGTGAGCATTGACAGTAAACCGAAGGATTGTACTCAAAAACGCGTCCCTCTCCCGGGGGCCGGGGGCTGCAGAAGCACCCGAGCTCCTCAGTGCGGAGCGTGGCCAGGATGAGCTGTGGCTCTCGTGACATCCAGAGGGTTTCCCCTGCCACTGCACACCACGCTCCAGCCCTCGCTGCCTCGGCTGCCCGTGCTCCCTGGGATCTGCCGCAGGGGTTATTTCTGTGCCGACGTTAAGGCTTTGCTTTTGCACGGTATTAGCCCTGGCTGCGGGCGTCCTTGCTGAGGACGCGGCTTTGCTGTTGGTTTGCTTTTCCATGTGTTCAGCAAACACTGCTGCGTCCGACCAAGGTTTGAGCACGCCGGAGCCAGGAGAGATAACACGGTACCTGGTGAACTTGTGAGCGGAGCCGATGGCTCGCGATCAGCTGGGGCAGGTCATGGGCAATCTCCATCCAGGGACCGTAGGGCGCCGGGAGCTCTGTCTTGGTAGAGAGAGTTGAGGGGGGGGCTGTAAACGCAGGGGGACTGGCAGCACACGGTGTCCAGAGGCTGTCTCTCTTCTCTCCCCTTGTTCCTGAGCAGCTCAGGGTGCAACGGGACGGTCAAAATGGTCCTGCGCCGACGCAGCTCTGGGGACCAGCATGGTCCTCGGGGAGTCGCTGCGGAGGCAGACAGAGCCTGCCCGTCCCGGGGTGGCGGGGTCACCCCATGCTGGGGTACGGGGGGGTGCTGGGACGGGAGCAGGAGGGAACAGAGGGCTGGGAGATAAGCCCAGCCCTGGGTAAACTCTTCAGAGTTCAGGCCGGCTGAGAGACAATGTCCAAACTCTCTTGCTCCAGTCCCCGCTCTGGCTGCAAGGCAGAAGAGCCGTAGGGTCCAGGGAGAAAAGGCAATCGGGGGAGTGACGGCAGCCAGGGGACGCATGAGAGGGCCGGAGCGGGGCCGTGACTCGCCATGGGGCTGGGCAGCCCCGGGAAGGGCCATGCCGGACATCGCCGGGCCGGGGGGGGCTTTCACTGTCCTGCTCTGTCGCATTTACAAAGGTTTTCCTGGGGCACTGGTGGGTCTGTGCTTGCACCTGCAGGGAAGGGAGGGCTCTCCCCTACAAGGTTCCCCCTCTTGTAATACAGCCTGCGCGATCGCGAAGTAATGGATGATAAACAAGCATCTGCCTGTCCCTGAGCGCTGCCACTGCGAAGTGAGCCCGGTGATAAATGGCACTGCCTTCAGCACGGGAGATCTGCAGCCTGACTGCTCGCCGCCTCCCCCCGGAAATCCTGCAACGCCGAGGCCAATCTGCGAATTGCAAAGCTCCTTCTCCTCTCCCCTGTGCCACTTGCTGCAGCCAGTTTAATCATTTTTAAAGCGAAGGGTTTGTCCTATGAAACTGTCTAAGCCAAAATAGGATGTGCCTTCCTCATTGCTTTTTATAAACTGTTATAGAGTAGCGTTAAATTGAAGCCCAACCAGAAAGCCGCTCACCAACCCCTCTATTTTTCTGTTCTCGGTCTCTTGTAGCACGCAGCCGCGGTGGCACAGCCGTCTCCTACCAGAGGATCGGGAAGAAGGAAGCCGTACTCCTCGGAGAGCTGGAACCTGGTCAGCGCCAGAGGCAGAGGGGTCTCCTCCGTGCCCTCGCCGGTCTCCATCACCGGGCGCTGCCTGCAGGGCCGGGACATGCTCTGGCTCGGCGGAGACGCGCGGGCTGCCCCGCTCCCGGTATGTGCTGAGCCAGCACCGCGCGCCCCGGCTGCGGGCGCGTACCTTGTCCTGGGGGGAGCCGGGGTCCGGCCGCCCAATGGCCAGAGGGTCCGAGCAAACACGGTTAAAGGTTGTTGATAAGCCGTTGTCGTGGAGCAAACATTGATCTCTGTCCCTGTGGGCACCCACCTATGGGGAAGGCTCAGGGAAGCTCCCTCGCCGTGGGTAGGGGCTGTGAGCTGTCACCCCCCGGGAGTGCAGGGATGCTCCGGGCTCCCGTGGGAGGCTGCGTGGAAGCGGCCCGGGGTGCTGGCGGCAGTGCAGGGACATTGGCTCTGCAGCTGGGTTTCCCCAGGATCCTGGCAATGCCAAATTCCTGTCCTGTGCCCTGTGCTTGGTCCGCAGGACAGGAGGGTAATTACACCTCCTCGCAGTGAGGGTCTGTGGGCTTCTGACCTAATTGTGCTGCACTGGAGCAGAACTCCTGCCCGTTGGGTGGTTACTGCTGGGGAGGTTGATGCCGGTCTCTGGCTGGAGACGAGTGAAAGAAGGCTGAAAGGGACCCCGTGGTGGAGGCGGCTGTTTCGGTGTGAGTGCTGCCTTTGTCCCCCCGGCACACCGGTCCCCTCTCTGCAGTGGGCGCTGCTCCATTGCAGCGCGGGAACACGCAGGGCGGCAGCGACGCGGTGCCGGTGCTGCTGCTTCTCTGCGCCCCCTCCCCTGTGCTTCTGCCTGGGGTCAGCTGGGACCAAGGGCCCTGAGGTGGGGGCACAACTGCGCAGGTCCTTCTCGAGGCAAGGCTGGAGGGGTTGTGTTTGCGGGGTGTGCTGGTGCTGGGCAGGGCACCCCCAGCCCACCCAAGTGTGGACCACGCGCAGCTCCGTCCAACGCCTTTATTAATGTCCATGGCATGGCTCTGTCTCCGGCTCTGTGTCCTGTCCGTCACTGCCCTCCTTGGCCGCGGGGCTGCGCGGAGACGTGGAGCGGTGCTTCAGCCCCGGTGTCTCCCGTGTCTGTCCCGGCCCCGCTCCCACCCGCCCTCCTCCTCCGCATCGGACCCAGCGTCCTGCCACTCTCCGTGTTTACTGGGACCTGCAGCTTCTCCTGCATCCTACTTTTCCCCTTTTCCAGTCCGAATTAGCAAACAGAAAACCTGTTTCCACTGGCTCTTGCACACCGACAGTGTGCTTGGTGCTAGGAAATCCACTCTTAGTTTTGCTTCTCCTACATTTGTAAATTTTAGCCATCTGTTTGCTAGTTTCTTCCCTGGATGACCAACACACAGTTCCCAGTTTACCAACAAACAGTTTCTGTTTCCCAAGCACCACTTTCCCTGCTCTGCCCGGGCTGTAAATCCCACTCGCCAACTTTTACAGTAATTCCGTGCTCCCTGCCTGTCTCCCACCCCCAGAATGGAGGATTTGCGTTAAGTAACTGACATCAACTTACCCATCTGTTTGCAACCCCCTCCTTGCACAGAACCTTTTCAGCCGGCTCCACTTCATAATCACAATGGTGCTGCAGATCAGGGCGAGGAGGATGCCGCCAAAGCTCAGCAGCAGCCAGTTCTTCATATATTTTCTTTTTATATCATCTGGGGAGAGAAGCAAAGGTACGGCTCCGGGTAAAGGCTGGGTGATGCCGCGGGCCGTCTGCTCAGCCGTGAGCCCGACGAGGCCGTTTGCGGGGCCGTGGGAGCTGCCGTTGCGCCTGGTAAAACCACGGGGAACCCAGAGCCCGGCCACGGCGCTCACCAGGACCCAGGGCACTGTCGGTGCTCCCGCCGACGGAGGACCCTCGGGTCTTGCACTGGGGGGGGCTCCAGCCTGGGTCGCAGTGGCAGTTCTTCAGGTTATTGCACACCTGCCAACACCAGGGAGGGCAGAAAACACCCCTCATTGTAAAAATGTCCTGAGGACCGGTGCTCCATCTCCGCGGGATTGCTGATCCCCACGCGCCCCTGCTCTCCTCCGCACGCCCTGCGCCCGCGCTGCGGGCTCAGGCAGCACCCCCGGCCCCCCCGAGAGCCCTGTGCCCCCACCACGCTGCCTCTCCCCTCACACAGCTACGCTGGTGTTTCCAACACTATTTCAGTTATGTGCAGTTAAATCCTCTCCAGATACTCTTTTTCAGTTTTCTACTAATCTAGACAAACAAATACTCCAAGCCGCTTTATCTCACTTACTTTTCGCTTGGGACAGACAGCGAGGTGGTAGTCTCACTTAATTTCTCCCACAGTAACTTGTTACCGCGTGATGCTTTCGGAGACCAAGCGTTAGCCCAAACCACAGGTCTGGGCAATTCACAGCCGAGCCCCAAGGGGCATTTTACAGAACCACTCTCTCCTCTTCAGCAGTAGTCCCCAAACCAACAATACTAACTTAACTGCGTTGCTGTCACTTACTCCGTGCCCATGGCATTTTTCCTGCACGTTGCAGTCATACTTCAGGACGGAATGGGGGTGGCACGTGCCATTGATGCAAACCTGAAAGACCAAAAGGAAAAAAGTCCCGCTTGGCATTTTTTTTATCACCCTTTACCACAGTCGCCATAACTCTAAAAAGGATTCCTAGCCCTAAAGAATGATCAAAAGTCAATAGCACAGGTAATAATTATTAAAAAATTAAGTATAGACCACTTCTAACTCATTCTGCAAAACAGTGACTATTTCTAAAACTGTTGTGGTTGTGATAATTCTATGCCATTTCCAGATGCTTGTGAATATTCCTTACCTTTCCGGGACCACATTTTGTGCCTTCTTTCACCAGGAGAGGATCTAGCGCTGTGGGTCCGCGCATAAAATCGAAAGACACGCACAGATGTTCTTGCACTTGAGCATAAATTATGGCACCCTTGACTTTTGTGAAGGGAATACGATTCGGGAATATACATACCAACTTCCCACATTCCAGATTCCTAAAAAATTTGTTAGCACAATAAATGAGAACAGTACACACAGCATCCGATTGATCACAGTGCTGGAGACGTTGAGGTGCACAACCTGGGGAGGGGGATTTAGACAAAATCAAAACATAAGCAGTGACATTTCAGAAGAGTTGGATCCTTGATACCAGGGAGAAGCTGCCCTGTGAACCGCCACATCAAACGCTGGCACAATCAGGTGTGTGCTGAAGTCACCTTTGGAAGCCTCCAGTTTCTCACAACACTGTTTCTCTAAAGAATGCCTAAAGCGGATCCGGACAGTCAATACTGCCCAGCAAAAGAAAAACATACCGAAGGCAACCCTCTCGCAGACTCTTATTTTGCATCAACAGTAGAGAAGCACAAATTAAATATATATTCCCAATTCAACACTTTGCATTCCCTTGAAACCTACGGCCAGGAACAGGGCTGGTAGCCATCCTTTGGGTGGTTGCCACAGTGGCCAAACCTATCCCGCTGGCTGTTGACTTCTTCGTAACAGGCCAAAGGAGCATTTTTTGCACCTGGAAGTTTAGAAATAACACTGGTTACCACTGAGGGTAATACAGACTATGAGAGCTCTGTTGCCTCTAGCACTTATCAGTTCTCGCCTCAGTATTCCTCTGGATGGAGGAATACTTGGCTACCGCTCCAGTCCCATCGCTAGCCGCCTCTGTTCGGGTTGTGGGACAGATCTCACAGAGGGTGGACTGGCCTGACCAGTCCAGAACACCTTCCACAACAGCATCAGGGTATGAGGAGGCAGGGAGGTGTGTGTGGCTGGCTGTGCCAGCCTGACATCCCCATGGAAACCATCACCCTCTTCTGCTGGCGCGTTCCCCTCTCCCCAGTGTGGGACGTCCATCCATCCATCCATCCATCCATGCATGCATCCATGCACCCTGTGGTCTCCTCTGCCCTTCCCTACACTGCATAGTCCCCGCTGTCCCCACCCTCCCCAGATTCACGCAAGAGAGAGGGTGGGCACCCATCGTGGGTGGATGCTGCCTTCTGCCCTACACCAGCCCTGGAGCTCGACGTTAGCGCTCGTGGGGACAGAGCAGCCTCTCACCTCTGCCGTAGAGCTGCCGGCACTGCAGGTCCGGAGACTGGCACCGTCCCTTGTAGCAGTAGCCGGTGCCGTGCTCGCAGCCGTGCCCGTCCTGCACGTACAGGTCGGGGGGGCAGGACGCGGAGGACCCGTTGCAGAACTCGGCCAGGTCACACTGCGGGTCGGCGGCGGGGCGGCACTGCGAGTTTTTCCGCTTGAACTGGCAGAGGGGGCAGAAAGGATTCTTCTCGCCGTCCCTCCGCACCCACCGGCGTGGGGCCCGCTCGGCCCCACGCAGCCCCTGCCGACCCGCCCCGAGACACGTCCCCGGTCCCTCGGGACCGGCTCTGGGGCACCCAGCTCCTCACACGCGTGTGGCACTGCCCAAGACACTCTTCCCCCAGCACCGTTCCTCCGGGGGGTTCAGGGAGCTGGGCTGGAGAGCCCTTCCCCGGGAATCTCTCCGCAGCAGAAAGTTTGTCTCCATCCTTCAGCGTGGGAACATACTATTTCTCCAAAACTATATAACTATCTGGTGATAACTATAAAAATGTGCCTTACCTGATGTTACAACATACTCCGGAGATAAAATGCAGCACAAATATCATTAAGGTTTTTTGGAGATGCCCGTCAGAGCAAAGCCAGAAAGCCGGTTGACAGTGCTACCACAGAAACTACTATTGCTCCAAGGTTTAAGAATGGCCTTAGCTCGTGAGAATGATGAACACCCCTTACCCGGCAATGTTCACAGCATAATCCCAAGGAGCACTGCATTCCTGGTTTGAAGTTACACTGAGGGGTACAGCACGTGTCTAACGCACAGGCCTGCAAACACACCAGAAATCATTATTTGCTGCAAATTGCCCCATCTGCAGGAGGACTGCTCGCCTCACCTCCTAGCAGAGCGCGTCCCTCGGAGGAGCCGAGGCAAGAGCAGCCGCGCTGCGTGTCTGCGTGGTACCACAGAGGTGTTTTAGCCGGCACCCCCACTCCCCGGGGCAGAAGAACGCGCAGCCCTGCGCCGGGGCGCGCACCCACCTCGGCCGCCCCGCAGTCGCACTGCTCGCCCGGCTCCACCACGCCGTTGCCGCAGATGGTGACGCGGTAGGACGGCTGACGCAGAGTGTGCCTGATGAAGGGGCAGTTCCTGTTCCGCTTCAGGAAGGTTTCAAAGTCCCTGATGCTGCAGTTGCTAAAGGCTTTTGCCCCACTGACACGCCTGAAATAAAGCAATTTTCCATGTATGTGTTAACACATCTGCCCCTGTTCGCGCTCCCAAAAGCTCTGTGCAGGTCAAGGACGTGCTCAGGTGCTGGCACGAGGCACAGTGGTCCCCTGGGTGCCCTTCATTTCACGTGCCAAACCGGATTCTACAATGCATTATTAACAGAGATTGAGAAGGATTCAGAAATATCCTGCTTTTGAAAAGAAAACTTCCCATTTCTCAAGTCAAATCACTGCTTTATTGTTCCTATAGTAAGAACAACTCCATTTTTTTTCTCACACTGTTTCAAGTTCCTTTCAGGATATGGCTCTGGAGATGCTATTTTACAGTATATTCAACATGCAATCATTTTGTAAAACTTGATTCAAATCATGTATGACTAATAACACAGGCAGAAGTGCTGGAAGAGCACGCTTTCCCATTTAAAGCAAATACAACTATTACTTCTCAAAAACATTCACTGAAACAAACATTGCATTTTTTTATGGCTGAGATAATAAAATGCAAGGCCAAAATGTCTCAGGGTTTCTAGTAATTAAAACACGTTTTTATTTTAATTCCTATTTTGTCATTGGCTGTTCTTTTCCCAATACTAAGAAAAATCTGAACTGAAATTCAGCTGGACTGGTCTCTTAATGCTGGTATCTACATCTACACATATCCCCGCTCCCACACGCACACACCTATGTCAATCCGGCTCTCGGGCTCGGAGGGAATGCTCCCCCGTGAGCGGACTCGGCTGGGCTCCGCTCACCACTTGCCCCTAACGCTCTCAAAGACCAAAAGCGTTTGAGCTCCGCAGGTACCGCGCCGTCAGTTCGCAGGCAGCGCTGGCTTACCGAGCTGGCCTTTATCGCATTGACAGGAAATGGGCAGGAATTCAGATTTCCAGACATTCCACTTCAAACATTAACACTCAAAAAAAGAAGAAAGGACCTTGCCCAGCCTAAGCAAAACGCGCCCAAGCCACCTCCAACGAGGGGACACCCTGCCCACCCACCGCAGCCCCCGCAGCGTGCCGGGACGGGACCGGCCGACTCACAGCGCCTCCAGGGTCATGATGCAGACGCTCCCGGGGCAGCGGCATTTTTGGGGGTCGTCGTAGTTTACGCCCAGGCTGCGTGCCAGCAGCTGGGCCAGGAGGGCGGAGAAGGACTCCAGCATCACGGCCCTTTGGTACTAGAGCGAGGAGAGAGCGGGGCTGCCACGGCTGCCGAGACCCCGGCGGACCCCAGCTCCGGCCGCGGCTGCTCCCGCCCGTCCCTGTCCCTGCCGCCCGTGGGGCACACGCGGGCTGTCAGGGCGCAGGTAACACCGTACCACGGCCACTGCGCCAGCAGCGTCTCTCTGACACGCCTTCCCCAGAGCCGTTGCGCCCACGAACTCCGCTCGGTCCCTGTACCTGCAACAGAGGCGCGCTCACCGGCCGCCCAGCCGGGACCCCCCGTCGCTGCCAGCCCCGGCCAGAGGCAGCTGGTCCTGCCCAGCTCGGGCAGATCTCGCTTTATGGTCGCAATACCTCACCGTGTTCTCGCTTAATTTTTACAAGAGGCATCACGGTCATAGCAAATTCTGTTGTTTAAAAGTACATGCATTCGGCAGGTCGTTACTCTCTGCCTTTAAATGACAACAATAATTTATCCTTACAGCAGCAGATAGGGCACCTCGTGGGGGTGCAGAATGAGGCTGGTCTGCTTCCACTTCAACAGCCGCGCCAGCACATCCCCGCCCTTCCCCGATTTCTGAAGTGTACTGTCATCCATCCAGACCTCCACGGCCGACAGCACAATGGTGAGATTAAGAGGCCTGAACATCTGAAATTTTGACAAGAGAAGTGGCTGCTCCCATGTGTTTCATTTCAAGTGCTGTTTCAGTGTTTGCCCTCACTAGCAGCCACGCTGCCGCAGGAAAACAGACAGGAGCAGCTGGCAGCTGATGACTGCTTTGTCTGTCTGTCATGAAAAAGGTGTAGGAAATGTAAAAACAGAAAGACACAGAAGTGTGTCCAAAAGAAAAAAAAAAATCAGTTCTGTAAGCAGGATCTAATAAACCCAAAGACAACCTGAGCTTGAATAGAGATGTTGTTAAATAATAAAACATACAGAATACACAAACTTGTCCTCATCTGCATTTTTTTATGTTTCTAGGAGGAGACACTATATTCCCTGTCAAACGCTCACCCAACCGTGTATGCTGCGTACTGCACAGGCAGGGAAAAAAACCCACTCACTCCCCTGAGACAGGGAGGTGGAAAGGAGCCGCGGGGGCTGCGGGCGCAGGACGGTCCCTCGGTGGAGCAGGAGCTGCAGGACGGCGCGGTGCCCCCGGCACTGCAGGAGCCGGCACCGCTGGCCTCTGGGCAGCACTGCGTCAGCGCACGGGTTTGTGTGGGACAGCGAGGGGTGAAGTCCCCTCCACACCTCCCCACCTCGTCTGGGCGAGTCCTACACAAACTGGGAGCTCTGACAGGCTGCACCAAAAACTCAAAGGCTAAAAAGCTGAGATGCAGTATTTCCAGAAAGCACATTTAATTATTATTTTCTCCAAAATTAGACAAATTGTACCAATACCTATCCATTAGTAGGCTGAAATAAGCCATCGGAATTTCCATCTCAGTACATAATAAATCAAAAAACTTACAGTGTTGAGCAAGCTGGAGATCTGAACTATCTTCTGTGTCACAACGTACTCGTCTGCACCCAGGTAGTTGAACTGAAAAAGGATATGAGATTCTATCTGCGGGGTTATCACGATCTTTCTTAGGGTGTCTCCTAGCCACTGACACGTGGCCACAAGGCACAGAGCACACAGGGCCAGGCAGGACCACGGCGAGGTTTTATCGCAGCTCGAGCAAGGGCAAAGCAAACACAGGCCAGGAATCAACCGACACAGACTTACCAAAGCTCTTTCCAAAACTATGTAGAGCGCCATCTCCCTCCGGTATTTGGACCCTGACTGGAAAAAAAAATATTCTTCACTGTTAATAATTCATTTCACTAGTTCAGTCATGAGGCATCAGAAATTATGACTTGTCTGAGACGCTAAACCTTCCACAAGACATTGCCATCTACTGATTTTGTTTTTGGAGCAGGAAGCAAAAGCCGTGTATGAACCCTCAGGACAAGGCTGAAGTCTTTCGCTAATGACACTGGCTCTCGGGTAAGGTGAACAGCGGGGCTTTGGGACACGCACAAGAACCCCGTGGCCGAAGTAGCCAGCGCATCGCTGCTGACCATCTGCATGGAGCGAGAAATACCCCCACTTTTACAAATCCATCCATAAACCTTGTAGCCCTTGGTGAGGCCTCTCATTAGGCACTAGATGAGTAACGACTCACGCGACACCCCATCGCACGCACTGGCACTCCTAAACGTGTCCCCCCCCGCCCCATCTCCGACCATCAAGACACCACCGGCCAAAGCTCCTGTGGGATCGGAGCCCTCCTCGTGTGACGGGGACACCGGCACCACCGCGAGAGCAGACGCCCACTCACTTGGTCCCCGCCGGGGGCTTTGCTCGACACCTCCTCTGCCGTCAGCCCGCCCGGCCCTCTCTCGGGGGTGCTGGTGGCCAGGAGGGAACCCGCCGCCTTCTCGTCGCTCACTCGGTACACAACATATTCCAACGCAGGAGAATGACCCAGGGGCTCAATCCCGTAGCTGACATTCTCAAACTGCAGCAAGCCCCTGCCACAGTGATGGTGTGTCATTTGCCACCGGCCATTTGTCACCAGCCCCAGCCGCTGGGGGCCGAGGCAGCCGGAGCATCCCTGGGCACAAGGGCAGCGCCGGGGGGTGTCGGTTCCTTACCGGAGCCCCGAGCAGGTGCTGAGGGTCACTGCCGAGCTGGGGAAGCCCTCGATGTACCCCCGGTAGTGGCAGCCGCCCTGCATCATGATAGAGGACAAGGAGTCCCTTTGTGGCCATGAAGGTATCCCCAGCAGGGGATGGCACAACAAGGATTTTTGTGGACAATCTTTCTTTGGCTCGAGTAACTAAAACCGAATCCTAGTGTGAGGATGTGGCGTCCTCACGATAAGGAGCTGCCTTGCCCGGTGCTGAGCCGTGCTGCTGGGCCTGGGGGCTCTCCTGGTCTCTCCATAAGGAACAGTAGCCACAGACAGGATTATAAGCTTTGAACTGAGCAAACTCAGAAACTCCCAAAACCGTCACAAACATGACCCCGACCATGCATTTGCAAGGAAAACTTTTGTGTCACCCCAGCACCTCCTGCCATGATTAGGAAGCAAAAGTGGAGGAAGAGGGGAAGCGCTGCTCCCCTGCGGTAACCTGTGACGTCCCCCAAATAGCAAACAGGGGGGGCGGCCCTGGAACAAGCAACACCAAGGCGGTCTCCATTACCTTGATACGGGGCGAGTCAGAGCGCAAAGATCCATTCTCATTGTACGTGTAAATCCTGAAATCATCAGATATAAAGAAGCTAGAACAGAAAACCAATAAAATCCTCTGAAAGTGCTCCGAAAAGGTCAGAGCCCCCAGCCCAGCAGCCGCCGGGGCACAGGACCACAGCTGCCAGGCGAGGCAGCGGCAGGGCCAACTCACTGCTGCTGCAGGTGAACGGTGTACGGCCTCCCCTCGACCTGGAGGACGTAGGACACGGCGTCCTTGCACATGTGGAAAAGCAGAGAAAAGGAGAATTAGGAAGGAGGATTGTGGAAAATCACGTGCAAGCACTCAGCAGAGCATGGTCCTCCCATCACCTGCACAGGCAGAACGCGGTTTCCTAAAACTGTCCCTCTGCCAGTCACTCCTCGGCTGCCGCACACCGCGTTCCTGCGTGTGTATATCCACTCGCACACACACACACAAACACCGCATCACTTGATTACTTAAAAGTACCGTCTCTCCAGCTGGTTTTGAGAGCAGCCTCTCGGGAGCTATGATGTGCAGCAGCATCTGCGAACCTAGAGAAAGAATTTGTTTATTAATTATAATCACAGGTTAGTATCACCACGGGTGTGCCCGTCGGACACAGTCAGAATTGCATGTGCCTATGACAGACACCTTTGTGCCCACATGGGGAGACGCGGCCTCTACCTGGACAGGTTCGCCAACTCTAGTTTCTACCCTAGTATCATTTGCCCACACTTTATTTTAAAGTATCCAGACACTTGCATAGAAAAAACAAAATTATGTGCGCTTGCTACTGCTGGATCAGAGCCCAGGAATATGAACGTTGTATGACGGGAGCACAAGAGCAAGCTCCAGCTGAACAAACCCACCTTGCAGGAACAGAAACGGGGCGGAGAGCGGCCGGTCACTCACACACATCCACAACCACGCAAGAGAATCCCGCTTCGGCGGGACCACACCACCTGCCCCGTCCCTGCGAGCGCCCCCGTCCCCACCGCGCAGCTGCCGGCGGTTCAGCCTCACGCACCAGCGCATCGACGGCGCCCGCAGCGCGCCCGCAGAGAGGAAGGCTGCCGGCAGCGGCTGCAGCCCCTCAGCCCCCGGGCGCAGGGTTTAACCCCTCTCAAAAAGCACAAACTAAGCGAGTATTAAACCCTGCCACGGGATTCCTGCTGCCGGGTGGGGTGTGCCGTGCTGGGAAGCCAAAATCATCCCCACCGAGCCGCCGGGAGGAACGAGGCCCCCCCCGGCCCAACGCCAGCCTGGGGACAGACGGGGTCCCACGCCAGGACACCTCG
>VYZM01006863.1:78015-116533 GCA_013398915.1 Dromas ardeola
CCTCTGGGTGCTCGGGGTCTGCTGCCTGCAGCGCCAGAGGACGAGGCAGGCGGCCCCGGCGAGGAGGAGCAGGGGGAGGCAGGAGCCCAGCACCGTCCGGACGAGTGTCATGTCCTTCATCGTTCCCGGCAGGGAGAGGCCTGTCAGGAGACAGCCCAGCTGGTGGCATGGGACCGCCACCCTCCCCGCCCGCGCCAGGGACCCCAGGCCCGCGCGTGTCCCCACCTCTGCGGCGGGTACTCACCATCCTCCATCACCTGGAGGCTGCTGTCGATGCTTCCCCCCGGGCGGGATCCCTCCCGCAGGCAGTCGGGGGGTTGCCAGCCAGGGTGACAGTGGCAGTGTCCCTTGTTATTGCACACCTGAAAAAGCCGGGGCGGGTGGTAAAAGTTGGCAATGAATTCATGCAACAGATTCTCCTGCCCAGACCGGCAGCAGACTCGCTGCCACTGGTTGGGCTGGGACAAGGCTACGTGCGTTTCTCGGCGTTCTGGCAACTTAGGAAGCGTATCAGACAAGGAACACACCATAAAGTGCAGGCTCTAGCAGCCTTGAGATGTTGAACAAGCTTAACACATAAAAACCATCACCCTCCTGCCACACCCGCCTGTGTTCCTGTCTGCCGAGCAGAAATTGGGAGTGGATTTTGCCCTGGCCATCAGCACTCCAGGGCCTGGCAGGGTCCGGGGAGCCCGGCAGCCTCCACGTGTGGCAGAGCAGCTCTCCTGCTCCCTACAGCCACACGTTTTATCTACACAAGCTCTGCTGCCCTCAATTCTCTGCCCCTTCAATTTTGCTTTCATTTTTCTCCCCCCTCCGTAAACCAAACAAACCATCCGATTCTCCATTTCGGTGAATAAAGCCTCATTATGTTTTGATATTGGGTTTAGGACCAATAGTTTCAATGTTGGCAGTGTTCAAGCTGGCAAGGTCCTGATTTTGTGGAGTATCAGCCTGAAACGGGTCTTTTCCCCATAGAAGCCACAGCAAATCTGCGGGACAAAGCCACCTGGGCGGCACCGCGTGGCAGGGAGTGACTTACGCCGTGGCCGTGGCACTTCACTTTGCTGTCACAGTCGTAACCCAGGACCGAGTGTGGGTGACAAGTGCTGTTTATACACACCTGGGAAAAACCACCACAGTGCCAGTCAGCGCTGCTTTACCATCGCAGCACTCAGCCCACCGGTCTTGCGTCCCAAAAGGGAGTGAAAATACACTACTGTGAAAAACCAACAGTGCTTTTAGAGAGCTACAGTTGGGTTAGGTCTAATCCTACACCATGCCAAACCCTGAACGTAACGTTGGCATTTTTTAACAGTGTTTGTAAATATGTTACGCTGCAAAGGAGCAAATATTTCTAAATCCCTTCAATCATTTACAACTGATATCTGACATTTTAGATGATTATAAAATGTTTTCTTACCTTTCCAGAACCACACTTTGTACCTGGCGGAATGAGAAGAGGATCCAGCTTTGCCGGTGTTTTGAAGTAATCCATAGATACACACAAATGCTTGCGCACTTGGGCGTAAAGAACGGCGGCGGCGAGTGATGGAAGTGGAGAGCTGTGCGGGTACGTGCAGATCAACTTTCCGCACCTGAGATCCCTGCAAAGCCAATGTGCGCAGGATGTGTATCTCACACACACATATATATGGTACCTGGTGAACCACTAGAAACACCGAACAGCGCAACACAAATCCACAGCGCTGCGTGACAAGGAAAATAAGCAGGACTGGGAAGTCCAAGAGACGATCTGTGACGTAAGGAGGGAGCCCGTACTGCTCACAAGGAGAACACACACGGAACTCTAGTGCTTCACAAAGCTCGCTATCAGCTGGGGTCTTGATACTTTCCTTGTCTGTAAAGCCCCAATTAAATCTGGATTTGTAGCGGATCGAGTGCCGCTTCCCTGGAGCGTACCTCCTAGCACAGGGCTTATAACCTCCGAAGCGCCGGAGCCCGCAGTGTCCAAATCTGTCCCGCTGACTATTGATTTCCTCGTAACAAGTCATAGGAGCATTTTTTGAACCTACAAGTTTAGCAATAATATTTATTTTAATTCAAAGGAACACAAAGGGGCGTGTTACGGTATCTAATAACTTGTTACTTTTTCACCTGCTCACAGCAGGACAGAGATGCTGTTCCCCAACTAGAGCAAACGTAATACCTGTCCCTTGAAACGCCAAACCCTCAGCATTCCTGAACTCCGGAAAGTGGGATAAGCAATCGGTGGGTCAGCTCTCTGATTAACTTCACTCACAGGTAATAATTTGCTTTTTTTTGTTGCTGTTTTCATTGTTATCACTGAATAACTGGGAGAACTACGTGCTACTGAAGTTCATATTAACCAGATTCAAAGCCAGTATGAAATGCTTCCTAAAGCTGTGTCCTCCCCGCCTCGGGTGCCGCCCTGCACCCCTCCGCCCCCCACCCTTCCCAGGCAACCGAATCTCTTCCCTCCCTCCTGTTCCCTAAGCACGGGCACCAGGAGAAGCCGGGACACACGGCACAAGTCCCGTACGGTGCCTCGTCACTCAGATCCCACACGGTCCAGCGCCCTCCCCAAAACCTCCTGCTTCAACAGGGGCTTGAAATCGGGCTCAGGCTCCCAGGGGCAGTGTCAGAAATGAGTTGCTGACCAAACACAAACCCTCATTTCCACCGAAACCAGGCTGACGAGACACACACAGACCGACCTGAGATCGGTGCATTAAAGAGCAAAGACACAAACTGAGCATCGTTACTGCTGCGGCCACCTCCTGCACCCAGCAGCACCAGTGCAACCGGAGCAGCCTCTCACCTCTGCCGTAGAGCTGCCGGCACTGCAGGTCCGGAGACTGGCACCGTCCCTTGTAGCAGTAGCCGGTGCCGTGCTCGCAGCCGTGCCCGTCCTGCACGTACAGGTCAGGGGGGCAGGACGCGGAGGACCCGTTGCAGAACTCGGCCAGGTCGCACTGCGGGTCGGCGGCGGGGCGGCACTGCGAGTTTTTCCGCTTGAACTGGCAGAGGGGGCAGAAAGGATTCTTCTCGCCGTCCCTCCGCACCCACCGGCGTGGGGCCCGCTCGGCCCCACGCAGCCCCTGCCGACCCGCCCCGAGACACGTCCCCGGTCCCTCGGGACCGGCTCTGGGGCACCCAGCTCCTCACACGCGTGTGGCACTGCCCAAGACACTCTTCCCCCAGCACCGTTCCTCCGGGGGGTTCAGGGAGCTGGGCTGGAGAGCCCTTCCCCGGGAATCTCTCCGCAGCAGAAAGTTTGTCTCCATCCTTCAGCGTGGGAACAGGCAGAACATTCAGGATGTTCTGAACACGGGAACATTTATTTTCTCCCAAACTATGTAGCTATCTTGTAATAACTATAAGAATGTGCCTTACCTGACATTCACTACAACATAATCCAGAGGAACATTTTGCTCCTGGCTTAAACCGACATGTTTTAGTACAGCATTTATCCTTCAAGCATGCCTGGGGGGATATTGCAAAAGCACATTATTCTACTTTTTTGTTCCCCTCGAGCTTTTTACTGTCAGGGGTTGTCCCTTTCCTTCTTCTCCCCAAAATGCTCTTCTTGGGCAGTATCTCGCAGAAGAAAATGGGCAAAGCTGCCATCAGATGGATGCCAACATAGAAAAAAATCTAAAGCCCGACATAACTTGGGCTGGCATCTACTCAGCTGCGCCCTTAGTCTCAAGGGTTTGTTACTCTAAACGTATGGACACTACAAATGTCCATATTTAGCCGTAACACCCACCTCGGCTGCCCCGCAGTCGCACTGCTCGCCCGGCTCCACCACGCCGTTGCCGCAGACGGGCGCACGCCGGTAGGAGAGTCCGGTCAAGCGGGGTGGATGGAACAGGCAGGCGCCTCCACCGTGCTTCAGGAAGGTTTCAAAGTCCTCGATGCTGCAGTTGCTAAAGGCTTTTACCCCACTGAAACTTCTAAAATAAAGCCATTATCCATATTTGTTTGTGGTAACACATCTACTCTCTCTCTCAAAATGTCTGTGCACTTCAAGGACCCGTTCAGGTGCCGGCACAAGGCACAATGGTCCCCTGGGTGTCTTTCACATCATTTGTAAAACCTGATTTTACAACTTCTTATTAATAAAGACTGAGAAGCATTCAGAAATATCTTGCTTTTGGAGAGAAAAGGCATCTTTTTTTCAAATTAAGCACTGAATCACTAATTTTTCTTTTTTTCATTCTTAAAGGAATAAAAGCAGGTATTTCCAAGTAGTTGTAATTTTCCAACAGAATGACATTCATCAAGAACACCTCCGATGAGGGGACACCCTGCCCACCCACCGCAGCCCCCGCAGCGTGCCGGGACGGGACCGGCCGACTCACAGCGCCTCCAGGGTCATGATGCAGACGCTCCCGGGGCAGCGGCATTTTTGGGGGTCGTCGTAGTTTACGCCCAGGCTGCGTGCCAGCAGCTGGGCCAGGAGGGCGGAGAAGGACTCCAGCATCACGGCCCTTTGGTACTAGAGCGAGGAGAGAGCGGGGCTGCCACGGCTGCCGAGACCCCGGCGGACCCCAGCTCCGGCCGCGGCTGCTCCCGCCCGTCCCTGTCCCTGCCGCCCGTGGGGCACACGCGGGCTGTCAGGGCGCAGGTAACACCGTACCACGGCCACTGCGCCAGCAGCGTCTCTCTGACACGCCTTCCCCAGAGCCGTTGCGCCCACGAACTCCGCTCGGTCCCTGTACCTGCAACAGAGGCGCGCTCACCGGCCGCCCAGCCGGGAACCCCCGTCGCCGTGGGGTAACTGGGGGATCCTGGGTCCGAACAGCCCGAGTCCCCCTCGGTCCCCTCGGCTGCTCCGCTGCCCCCGTGCCCCCGCCGGCCCAGGGGAGCTGCTGGCAGGGTGCGCATGGCCGGGTGCCGGGCAGGGAGCGGGGCTGCCGCCGTCCCCTCGCCAGGGCAGCAGCGGAGCCGCTCCTCAGCCACTGGCCATTGCCACCGAAAGGCCGGCTAGAAGGGATGTCTTGAAAGAAATACTTTCAAAATATTAAGGAACTAGGAAATATGTAGGAAATATGTTTCTTTTAAAAGAACATTTTTCATGGGACTATTTATCATTCAACCTACAGTGGTTTAACTGATTTCTACCATGTAACCTTTAACAAGTAGGGAAACCTTTGACTTACGCTAATAGACAAGCTATGTCATACGACCGCTGAGCGAGATGTGAACGTTTCCACTGTAAAAATCGCTGTAGAAGGACGTCTGCTTCCCCTGCTGTCGCTATTTTGTTCTCCTCTTTCCACAGCTCCAGGGAGGACAGCACGATGGTAACATTAAGGGGATTAAACACCTGAAATGCAACAGAGGAAACACCTGCTCACATTCCTTTCCTTTGGAGCAGAATTACAGCCCTGCACACAATAAATCACGTAGGAAAAGCCAATTGCTATTGTCAGTCCCTGAATGACATCTGTATGACAAATAGAATGAATAAACCTAAAAAATAAAAAGATGTACCGAGAGGCATGAGAACAAAGCCTAATAACTTCATAGGAAGGATTTTTTGGGGAAGTTTTTTGGCCATGCCCAGCCGTCACAGCCAGAACATCGTGAGATCTGGAATTTTTTCCATAACCTCCTCCTAAAACCGCAAGGAGCTGGGAACAGGGGGCCATTCCTAATATCAAACCTCCCATCATCTTACTGCGATATAAACCAGACTTCAAAACTTACACTGTTGACTAAATTGAAGACCTGGATTATCTTCTGCATTGCAGCATTCGTGTCTGACCCCATATAGTTGTACTGAAAAACAACCCAAGAGGACGTAAGAGCAGACAAGGCATTTACCACGATGGAGCGGAACAATGGTGAAATGCTGAAACGATTCCCAGCATCCAACCATGTAAACGTGAGCTACGAATTTTCATTCTTTCCTACAAAATCCACAGTACACGTAACTTTCCAAAAGGGAAAAAACACACATACGAAAGCTCAGAAATGGCACCATTTCCATGCTCATAGAAGTCAGGCAAACAGAAGGAGAAAGTGATTGGTGGGGACTTACCAAAGCCTTGTCCAAAACTACGTACACGTTGAAGTACTTGGGAGATCGTGCTTCAGCTGACAGCGGCTGAAAAAGAAAATGGTCTCCAATGCTATTTATTTCTGTGTTCTAGAGGTTGGCTACACGATAAGCGTCCAGTGTAAAGCAACGCTTCGACACTGTCTTCAAATTAGCGTCGCGTAAGGAGCCATTCCAACGAAGACATTTCTGACTTTGTCAGACGCCGGTCTGCCTTGGTGAGGCCTCTCATTAGGCACTAGATGAGTAACGACTCACGCGACACCCCATCGCACGCACTGGCACTCCTAAACGTGTCCCCCCCCGCCCCATCTCCGACCATCCAGACACCACCGGCCAAAGCTCCTGTGGGATCGGAGCCCTCCTCGTGTGACGGGGACACCGGCACCACCGCGAGAGCAGACGCCCACTCACTTGGTCCCCGCCGGGGGCTTTGCTCGACACCTCCTCTGCCGTCAGCCCGCCCGGCCCTCTCTCGGGGGGGCTGGTGGCCAGGAGGGAACCCGCCGCCTTCTCGTCGCTCACTCGGTACACAAAGTGCTCGAAGGCAGGAGAATGACCCAGGGGCTCAATCCCATAGCTGACATTCTCAAACTGCAGCAAGCCCCTGGCACAGTGATGGTGTGTCATTTGCCACCGGCCATTTGTCACCAGCCCCAGCCGCTGGGGGCCGAGGCAGCCGGAGCATCCCTGGGCACAAGGGCAGCGCCGGGGGGTGTCGGTTCCTTACCGGAGCCCCGAGCAGGTGCTGAGGGTCACTGCCGAGCTGGGGAAGCCCTCGATGTACCCCCGGTAGTGGCAGCCGTCCTGCATCACGACAGAGGACAAGGAGCCCCTTCCACGGCTGTGGCAGCGATTCCCGCACCCGTCGCCCGAACCGCACATCCCGGGCAGCAGCTCTACGCTGCGGCACTTACAGCACACAAACCCCCGGAGCAACCCCAGGTTACCTTGAAAAGGGTTGAATCAGAGCGCAAAGATCCTTTCTCATTAGACACGTAAATCCTGAAATCATCAGATAAAAAGACACTACAAAAGAAAGGTGTAAAGTGAAGCACTTAAAATAGTATCTCTTACCCAGTTTCTTGAGCTTGTTCCAGGTCCTGCAGCCCACACTGTCGCACTGGCAGACCCAGCGCCCGCTGCCATCAGGGCTGATGGGTACAAACACCCCTCACACCCTTCGCCGCCCCGTGGCACCACACACGCGTCCCCCGCAGGCTGTGGGACGTGCCCACAGCGGGGCACGATCCCGGCAGCTGCCAAGGCCGCAGAGAACCCAAGGGAGCAGCGCCAGCGCGAAGGCCCGCGGGGGGGGTACAGCCCCGCAGCCCCCCCGTGCCAGGGCACAGGACTGCAGCTGCCAACTCACTGCTGCTGCAGGTGAACGGTGTACGGCCTCCCCTCGATCCCGAGGACGTAGGACACTGTGTCCTTGCGCGTGCGGAAAAGCGGAGAAAGGGAGAATTAGGAAGGAGCACTGTGGAAAATCACGCTTCGAGGGAAGCGCAAGAGCTCAGCGCTTCCTTGAGGCGCAGGCAGAGCCGGGGCTCTGCCGGCAGCACCGCTGCGGTGCCTCCGTTACAGCTGCCAGCACATCTGTATGTGGGCGTCCCCACAGCTGGAGCCCCTGGTCCCCCCCGTCCCCCCGCTGAGGTACCCCCTCTCCCGTGGCGTTCGTGGGCGACCGCAGCGGGACCGTGACCTGGGCCAGCACCGGGGAGCCTGGAGGGGAGAGACACCAGCGCAGTGCTCAGCCCGGCCCAGCCCGCACCCGGCCGTACGGGGCAGTCCCGGGGCGGGGGGAACGGGGGGAGACCAAGGGGTCTCAGCCCAGACTCACTCAGCAGCAGCAGCAGCGCCTGGTGCAGCCCCATCACTCAGCCCGTAACGGCCATAACGGCCCCCCCGCCCCCCAAAGCGGAGGAGAAAGAGAGAGAGAGCGCCTTGTACAAAACCGGCATCTTTATTGCTCGTTTGATTCTTACAAAGGGGTCGGTAACAGCCCTTTCGTCAGGCCCCGACGGTACAGGAGCGACACGACGCACAGAGCGGGGACGGGTCCGGAGGGCAACGGCATAAACGCGTGTGGGACACAGACATGGCCTCCGCCTTCTCCAGACCTCCTCGGGGGACAGGGATACGCGTACACTTTAAAAAAGAAAGTCAGTAGTCATCCTCAATATTCAACACATGTAAAATTTGAGCTATTTCCTTTCCATAGGATCACGTCTAAAAACCGCGTGTGCGCTGCCCTACACCACCACCCTGCAATATTGCTAACGTGCACGCTAGAAGTATAAAAACTCTTATCTATTAAAAGGCACCATTTTCAACATAGTTTTAGTTCACACATACAGCTCCGAATACAACAAAGTATGTCTCTCCCGGTGACTTCATTCCCTGGATTCCCTCCTCTCCTCCCCACCCTCCGAGCGGCCCCGCGCCATCGGCCTCCGGCTGCAGGGCCGGTCGCTACAGACGGACAGACAGACAGACGGCCCAAACTGAGCAGAATACAACAAAAAATTAGGAAGTGATTATCTTGGAACAAAGAGAAGACCCCCACAAATACGTCTGGTGATATTCTAGCTGACGTTTTACATATTTTAATGGTGTTATAAATCTTAGACTAAGTTTATGGGAAACCACAGGAGTTCAAGTATTTTATTACTGCAAATGCAAACACTATATATATATATTTTTATATAAGTATATACAGAGGAAAAGACTTTTTTTGGCAATATTATGGGGGATTTTACAGATCTGAGTTTGTACTCGGTGGCTAGCACAAAGTGAAAAAGCCAAGCGCTCTTTTCAGTACTTACTTCGCTTTTAGCGAGTTTGTGCAACAGATTTCTATTTGTGACCACCAGCATCCAGTTTCTACCCACGGCACAGCGGAATCACCATCAACAGCTCTCCCTGGCCAGCAACCAAACGCTGAACACCCCTTTCCAGAAAGGGTTTTAAACTCTAGTTTAGTCGGTGGCACAGAACCGGGCGGCAGCCCCACCTAACGCACGTTAGCCGGACGCATCCTGACTGACACTAAAAAGGTTGGAGGATTAAGTGAAAAATTCGCATTAGTCAACAGGCTCCTGTTTAAAGTGCTGAGAGAAGCTCAGGTGGTCCAGGCAGAGAGACGTTTTTTGCTTCTCAATGTTCTGCAGGGACTGTTATTCAGTCTATAGACCAAAATTAAAACCTAAGAGCACCCCATTCTTTTAACCCAAAATACGGCTGTGTCTTTTCGTACCTTTATTTTCACGGCCCCTTCACAGAATGACTGGCAGGGGTTGGAAGGGACCTCTGGAGACCATCTAGTCCAGTCCCCTGATCGTCTTCGTAACCCTCCGCTACGTTCCTTGTCTTGTAGTTCATGATATTAGTGGAAATTAGTACAGCATTCTCATTTAGCAACTCACTAATTTAAACCCATTAAACTTAGTGCTCGTATAGCACAGCTTAGTGTCAGTCAGCATGGAAGTAAGATTTTAAGTGCATTATTACACACCAATAAACATTTATACATGCATAAACATGTTTACAATATATTTATCTTCCTCTGAAAAAGTACACTGATACCTTATTTCACTTGTGCCGTTAATGCGTAAATGGAAAACATTTTCCAGTCCATGCAAAATAATTTTAAATTAATTGGCTGGATCTCCTTGTTTTGAAAACGGCATGGGTTACTTCAAATCTTCACTGTACCTTTAGAAAGACGACAACAAATTAGACAATTTCATCATTAGGGCTCGTGGCAGAAATGGGGAAACCAGAAGCAACTCCCAAGTGCTGTACTTTGAAGATTATTGAAGTGCAGGCTGCTCCGGCCGGAGCCCCGCTGCGGGTGACAAAGCCACACTGCTCAGACAGGTCTAAGAACGCGTTGGATGTTTTCAGTTCCTGTAGCTTTGGTAGAGGTATTTAGTTTAAAGTTTTACATTCCTCGTTTCGATATCTCGTTTGCCGCATCCCGGGCTGCAGAAGGAAGGCTCTCCGGGATCTCCACGGGCCACTCGATGCGAGAAGGGAAACTGCAACTTCAGCTCTGGCCCCGTGAACAGCTCAGCTCACGTCAAGGCCCCAGAGAAGCCAAACGCTATTTGGGAGGCAAAGGTGCCGGTCGAGAAGGGAAATAGTGTCCCTGAGGTAAACATTTCTGCTGGGATGGAGGAGGTCCCTGAGGTGCACACTTCTGTTGCGGCGGTGGTGGCCTGAAAGGGGACAGAGAAGCCGCCGTCAGCCCAGGTGAGGACACCAACACGCGCGTCCCTGCCCCTCTTGCCTGGCACCGGCACCGCGGCCCCCGGGCAGCCGGGCTCATCTCCCCCGCTCAACACAGAATCACAGAATGGCCGGGGTGGGAAGGGACCTCTGGAGATCACCCAGTCCAAGCCCCTGCCAGAGCAGGGTCACCCAGAGCAGGGGGCACAGGAACGCGTCCAGGGGGGTTTGGGATGTCTCCAGAGACGGAGACTCCCCCACCTCTCTGGGCAGCCTGGGCCAGGGCTCTGCCACCCTCACAGCAAAGAAGTTCCTCCTCACGTTGAGATGGAACTTCCCATGGTCAAGTTTGTGCCCGTTACCCCTTGTCCTGTCCCTGGGCCCCACTGAAAAGAGCCTGGCCCCATCCTCCTGACACCCCCCCTTGAAGTATTTATCAGCGCTGATAAGATTCCCCCCTCAGTTGTCTTTTTTCCAGACTGAAGAGACCCAAATCCCTCAGCCTTTCTTCACCAGAGAGATGTTCCAGTCCCCTCATCATCTTGGTGGCCCTTTGCTGTCCCCTCTCCAGCAGTTCCCTGTCCTTGCTCAGACCCTGCTCTCCATCGCCCGAAACCCTCAGGGATCCCTTGAGGTTGTTAACACACCATTTCCCCCCAGATAATGTAAAGACCCCCAGGAGTTTCCCACCAACACGAGCTATTTGGACGTACCCCCTCTCGATACCCTGCACGTTCTGGATACACGTGTTTTATGGCATAGGTATTACATCTTAGAAATACAATTAAAAAGCAAAATGAAAAATAAAGGAAAACTTTCTGTTCAAAGTTAATGAGAAATGATCCTGTACTTGGCAATAACGTTCATGAATCAGCAAAATGACAGATTTTTGAGTAATTTCTTTTTAAACTGCCTATTTTGAGAAGCATTTTATTCACCTGTATGCAGGGCTAATCTGGCCCCAGAAAAGCATTCTGAAACCTGTTAATCAAAATGTAGCCCTGGCAGTGTGTAAAATGAATGCTAGGGGTAATAGCACTTCAGTTCCACAGTGTGAAATGAAGGAGAAATGTCTTCCAATAATGGGCCAGCCCTGCTGGCGTACAATCCGTGATGAAACACCCTCATGCCTGCCGAGATGAAGGCAGTGACAATCCATACACAGCAGCGCAACTGCCAATAGTTATTTGCAATAACTCGACCAACCTTGTCGGCAGCTTCTGCGGCTGCGACGCCTGGTACTGCGGAGACGGGTAGTAAGACTGGTGGTAAGCCTGCTGAGGATGCTGGCTAACTGGGTAAGACGGAACAGGAAAAGTGTTGGGTTCCATATCCTATAAAGAAAAAATAACAAGAACACTCACAAACTTGCACTTAGGGAATCGATGTATTTGTTTCATTAGTTAAATAACATTTAAGACCACTTGCGAACAAACCTGGAAATGACAGAGTTGCTCTTTCCTGCTGAGAAACTCAGTAGAAAGAAGCAACAGTAGTCTGAAAAGTACTGTATTTTGGAAAAAACCAGAAAGGCTGGTCACGGCAAGCGTTTGACTTGTTCTGCAAGTGCGCTTCGGCCAGTTATTGCATCCAGAGAGGTAACGGGGCTGCAAGGGAGTGGGGCAGGGGAGCGGGCAAGGGCTGCTCCCCTCCTCGGGAGGGGCAGGGGGTCCAGTGTATGGGCAAGGGGTAGCAAAGCAGGGAAACTGCTTGCCAAGCCAAGCACAGCCCGTAAAAACGCTTAAAGAGTTGGAAACTGAGAAGCTCTCCCCCCCTACACCTTAGGAAATAATTCTTCTCTTTGCCTCTTAGCAAAGAGGAAACCCAATTTACAGAAATGAAAAAATAGAGTAACTTCGATGCTTTTATTAAAGGCAAAAATTATATAAACTTCTTTCATCTGTTACTTTAGAGTAACAGACAGCAAATAAAGTAACAAGAAGCAGATCATTCCTACCATGGGAACACCTCTGGGAGCGTAAGGCATGCCGTGGGAAAAGCCTCTGGGGGGGTAGTCTCTCGGTTCGGTCTCTGTTCTAGGAGGCGGTGGCTGCAGTGACCTGAAACGCAGTCGGTACGGACTGTGAGCACGTCACCTTGACAGAGTGACTACGCAGGCTATGAACCCGAGCACCTCAAACCCGCTGGATGGATTTATACTATCTTAGCACATACCAGATGTCAGGAAGACAGCACTTGCCACATGTCTAATAAACAACAGAACCCTTTTTCTGTTTAGGACAGGGACAGCTTCATTTTGCCTCTTTATATCAAAGATGGGACGCAAAAATAAAGAAAACCATCACCAATTCAGGACAACAAACATAATGGTAAAAAGGAAGTTCTCTGCTCCCTCAATTTAAGGTGAATTTATCTTTTCTGTCATTGCCCAGGGCAATGCATCGTTTGATGCAGGGGCCTTTGTCTGGGACTGGAACACGCCTCTGTACTTTGGCATTGGCTTGTGCAAACAAACGTCTCTGGCCTACTTCAAAAGGGCAGAGGAGAAGGTAAAAAGAAGACACGACTTACGAATGGCAGCGTGACATTAATCTCCTGTAGCATCGCTTCAGCCGGTCTCTTTTTGCAAATGCCAGAGCAGCAGCAATAAGGAGTGGGAGGATCAGGAAAAAAAATACCAGCAGCCCATTTCTGAGCGAGGTGTCTTTGTCTGATGGGGACAAAACGATGAAGAAGAAAAAAAAAAAAAGAAAAAAGTCTTACATGGCATCACCACCACTTGACTCATTCTAGCAGTGACTATTTGGTAGGATTGCTTCTACAACTATTCTCTATTTTTCATCGAAAAAAAACCCTAAAGAATCTAGTAAGACTGCAAGATATATGCCCAAATACATTATTTTCTGATTATCTTTTCACAGGGATCATCTGGTCGAAGATGAAAGAACTGTACGCGCCATGACACCCTGGGCTATAACAGCATATTGAATTACTAGATCAATACCTAATTTTTCTTCCACTACATTACCGTGAAGATCATATGAGCTCAACTGAAAGAGACGAAAACAGAGCTTCTGCCCTTTGGTCCGATCCTAAATCCTCCTCTTCTCTACCACTGTTTGCTGTAGACAAAGAACTCAGGTTCTTAACAACCTCTACATTTTTATATGCAGCAAATTTCTCCACTGCAGACTGTACAAAAAAATCCTTTGCCTTTTTTGTCTGATGACTTGAGGCATCTGTCCACGCTCCACCGTGATTCTCCAGTCTGTTATTGCACCAATGGAGTGTCCGGCCTCCCCCAAACCCACACCATCGTATGGAAAACAGTCTTCAAGATCATTCTTGCAGCTCACAGAAGGGACTACATCCCATCCTTATACACTCCACACAGGCTTTGCACGAGTTTTCTCCAAATTATAGCTTGGATTTGCCTTCCTATTTCATCTTCACGCTGCCGGTGAGAAGAGTAAGCTTCACAGCCTCTTTCAGTTTGGTTTCTCACGTGCATGAATGGTGCTCCCTGCCCCAGGCAGCACGTTCCCACTCCTCACATTCACACGTGGATCCATAGGTCTCCCAACGACATAGTACATCACCTTGCCACGTCAGACACTGACCTAGTACCTTTCCCAGGGAAAAAACTACATGAAAAAAAACCACAAAATTCCCTCCCCAACCCATCTTTTCCCTCTACAAAACCCCCCAAACTGAAAGTCTGCAAACATTATAGTGTCACAAACCTCTCTATCTCCCTGTTTCTTTATCGCGTGCCTCTCTTCTATACCCTGAGTTGTCTGGGGCAGGGGCTACATTTGCATTCACTACCAAACGAAGCATGCTGTCTGCACTCAAATAATAAACACTAATAAAATAGCGCTGCCCTAGCCCACCTCGCCAGACGCTCATCCTGACAGCACCGCAAGCCACATGCCACCACCTGCAGGCACGGAGCAGGGCAGCTCCTCAGCTCTGCCCATGCTGCTAGAAGTGGGACGTCCCTGCGGAGATGCAGGTTCACATCCATGGCTTTGAACCCACATCCTCAGCCAAATTTCACATTTTGTTTGGATCTAAGAACAGAAAGGGCTTCAATTCCCAGCTTGGATACAGAGAAGTCCAAAGAGGATCTTGGTCCAAGGTGACAAAAATCACCTGAAGGCCATTAAACCAGCCCAGTTTCTTCCTCCAGCATCTCAAGAGAGAGAAGTGCACCACCTTGAGCCCAAGCCCTTAACTGGAAGCGTTTGCGAATGAAACCTGGGGGAGAGCCAGCCACCAGAAGTCACCTGCTTCAGAGCAGCCAGGCACCGGGCGCTCAGCCCAGCAGCCCCCGAGCAGGACAGAACCCCAGCCCTGGGGGTGCCCCACAACTACTTGCCGTTATACGGGGGGCCACTGTCCAGACTTCCTCCGTAGCCCTTGGTGTCACAGTGAGGAGGGGCCCAGCCTGCTTCACAGTGACAGTTCCTGTTGTTATTGCACACCTGTATTGAACGGCACAAACACGACAAACAGGGCTATTTAGTAACTTCGCTTTCCACGTATTTAAAAGCAGCGTGCAGTAGCCAGGACTGTCTGTTCCGCCCCTTCCCTGTCATTCAGCCTGGAGAACTTTAACCGGTAACTTCCATGTTAATTCTAAACAGTCCTTGGCCAGGCGTCTCAAGACTTCACATGACTGAGCGAGCACAGCGCTGTTCAGGAGGAGCTTCCAAAGATTAGCTATCCCAACGGCTTAAAGAGCAGGGCTTTTTTTTTTTTTTGGTGAGATGCAGAGTTTCCAATTACATTAGTAATTCTGGAATTGGGAATTCTTCTTGCCTGGCAAAAAACTATCATCTTAAGAGCTTTTGTCAAAGACTTTTTTGATACTGTTATAGACTTCCTTGCCGAGAGACATTTTATAGAGAGTTTTACAGTTAAACAAAACCGAAAAATTAAGTTACTATCCACCATTTTAAAAATTTCTCAACTTAGATAACTTTAGTCCCATTTTTGCTGACTGTTAAAGGCACTTTTCTCATTGACAGTACCAAAAGGCAGCTTTTTATAGCAAAACCCATCCTCAAGAACCCCATAATGTTTGGTTTTTTTTTTAATCACTGCATCTAGCATTATTCCACATTATTTACAGCCTTAAACAGAGAAGGGCAAAAGACTTCCTAGGTGCAAAAAAGACTAATATATAGACACTACTGATCAAGCACAACTACAGTGTGCCTGGCTCAGACTGGGACTTCGGATTAAAAAAGTCACAGTCATTGTCTTTAAAAATCCAGTGTCCTTGCAACAAAGATGGCAGCGGACCTCGTGTAGAAATACTGCCGGTGAGATCAAACCTCACAGACTGGGACGGGACTACCCGCAGGAGCAGAGGCTGTGGCCGCACTCACCCCGTGCCCGTGGCACTGCCGCTCCACGTCGCAGTTGTAGTTGAGCACGGAGGCACTCACGCACTGGAAGTGCCTGCAGATCTGGGGGACGGAGAGATGCACAAAAATGGAGCGAGATGGCATTGCACCGACCGAGCCCTTCTCTCCCCGGCCGCCCGCTCCGCAGCGCAGGGCTCTGCGGCCACTCTCTGCTCTGACACAAAACCCAGACCAAACCCTTAGGTGACAAACCCCGGCTCCACAGAACCACAGGAGGCTGCTCAGTGTGGGGCCTGAACCGTCACTGCAGGTCTTTTGTCTCCAGGCTGAACGTAAAGGAGCAGCAATTAAACTGTGCACAGTAAGAGTATGTGGAATGCACATTCCTGTGCTGGGGCTAAGCTTCTAGGCTTTTTAGTTTAGTTGGATTTTAATTGAAAGTTGTCTTAAAGGCACTTGTGTGAGCTCTTCCTGTTCATTGACAGAGCTAAGATTCTGGCTCCTAACTCACTTAACTTTTTTTGCTTCATCTATAAATGAAAGGCTCATTGCATTTTTTCTGCACGTGCACTGCAGTACGAGTCAGTGTGGGGAACCAACGGACTCACTCAGTTTTGCATTAACTACAGGCACCAAAAAAAATTAATGACCATAAATATTCATGAAACCCCCAAACTACTAGTTTAAGAAATCAGTTTTCAATTGTCAATTACCTTTCCAGTATCACATTTGGTGCCTTCATTCACCATTCCTGGGTCCGGGACATCAGAGCCTAGCTGGAAATCCACACCCCAGCACGTGGTGTCTCTAATGGGAGTCTGGATAATAGCAGGCTTAATCCCAAACACAGGCATCGTTTTCACATTTTCACATTGCAGCTTCCCACACATGGCATTCCTACAACATCAACATATGAATACTGTAGTGACACTTGAATTTATTCTGAGAAAATAAACTATCACGCATTTGATGCGATCTTTTCTTTCTACTGGAAGACACTACTTGAAAATAAAATTGAGGCAACTTGCCAAACAAAATTGAGCTGGGCCTCATTTCAGTGCTGCAAAGTATGGATTTATCCCTTCTTTCTGCAAGCTGTTGGGATCTTTACATCCAAGAAAACATGACAATTTGCTACTCATTTTTCTGTACGTGAACACCTTAGGATAAGAACAATCAATGATGGTGATGTGGAACACGCTCTCCTTGCCGCAGCCCCACGTCTGAACGTGTGGCACACCGATCCCCTGAGGCACAGAACTGCACGCACGGGGGACTGCGGCACGAGCCTGAACGCTTCAAACCCAGCTATGGAAGAATCGCCTGAGCATTCAAACTCATTTCAAGTATTATGTGCAAGAGTTAAAGGCAGACAGTCTAAAACAAAAGTCAATAAAACTTACAACTGCGTAAGTGTGGGGGCTTTGAGCTGAGTGCTAATAACAGCTTCAGAAATTAGGATAAAACACATCTTTTCTAAGCCATCTCACCATGGTTTCAGAACAATGCATGCATGTCAATAAGGTTAGACTATGGCATAACACGTCTCTCCCCAGTGCACCGCCTAAAACACCCCAAACTAACACTACAGCACCCAAATAAGGGCTCTCAATGACACACTTATGAACTTTTTGATGCACTGGGCTCAACTCACCAGCTGGAACATTTCTTGTAGTCATGGCCATGGAAACCACAGTTGCCAAATCTGTCACCCTTGGAATTCACTTCAGCAAAACAAATGTTGGGCGCTGCTTTGGCTTCTGCAAACAACAGCCCACCCCCAGACAGAGGAACCAAGTTAAACAGGGACAGAAACATCTCACATTATTGTGTCTCCTTTACCCAGCCCAGTTATCCTGCCACACCTGGTGTTTTCCATGCAGCACAGGGAGCTTAAAAACTAGATCAAAACAATAAAGAGGTGAAAATGTCTGCACTACTAGGTTCCAAGTTTAAAAAGAGAGAGAGAAAAACAGTCACTTAACATTGAGTCAATTATACTATTTGGTATTTCTTCATGGCTTCTTTACAGCCCTATACACCAGAAGCCCCACTGTAGTAGGAACGATCAGCGCAAGAAAATTACTACTTGAATCACCAGCACGTACAGTAGTAACAAAGGAAGAACATGTGAAGTCTTAGCCATCAATACCACTGTTTCAAATCCTTTGCCAAAGCCACCTGGTCTTTTTAAAAGGAAGACAAGTAAATATATTTTAAATAAACTTAGTGTATTCTTTTGGCTACATCTCCTACAGAAATTGTAGCTCTTCCTTACTTGAGCCAAAGATATCCTGACACTGCGCATCGTAGTACTGGCAAATGCCATTATAACAGTAAGCTTCCTCGTTGTGGCACGGGTGACCATTCTGAACAGTGAAGTCGGGCTGGCAGAATTGGGAGGTGCCGTTGCAGTACTCTGGAAGGTCACACTCGTTGTTACTCGCCCGACACTCAGTTCCTCCAGGAAGGAGCTAAAGAGACAGAGAAGGGGGAAACTGCGTCAGCACGAGAAACCTTACAGCAGAGACAAACACTGCACCGACCCACAATTATGTCCAAAAAAAAAAAAAAAAGGGCATTGATCTGAAGCTCTTGGTGTACGTGCATGACAATTCCCTCTCACAGACGCACTGGCTACGCCAATGCTCTACTTTTCTCAGCCACTGGAGAACACTTCCAAATAATACGTCCGAGTCTCTTACCTGGCAGTTTTTGCAGCAGTCACCATAAGCACATTCAGCACCGGACCGGAGTCTGCAAGTACCTGGTTCACAGCAAGGATCGCTTTCACATTCCTGAAAGCGGAAGTGCTGTGAATGTCAAGAAATCGCACCCTGCGCCACGCACAGTGCCCACGATGCCCAGCGAGGGGCACGCAAGGCTCCCCTGGCAGCATTTGGAAAACACACAAGCCACTAACCTTTGGTGAACCACAGTCACACTCCTCCCCGGCATCTACCAGCCTGTTCCCGCAGTATGGGACGCTATAGGTTTCATCGGGCTTGGGAACGTTGAGCAGGCAGCTCCCACCTTTGTTAAGAGTTAGCTTCTCAAAGTCTTCTGCACTGCAGCTGCTGAAGTTCCTCGATCCTCTGGAACAGAGAACATAAAGTGTATCTTTAGACCAAGCCAACCCACAAGCTTTCCCTCTGTTTGCAGAACAAGGGTAGCATTTGCTTTCCCCATGAGCTGCAAGCGGGACACTACTCCTTGCAAGAGTACTTTGAAGAAGAAAGCAACCCGTAGAAAACTAAGCACATGGGTGGGGAGTTTTGACCCTCGGAAATGCTTTCCCTTTTCTCAGTTACTTACGATGCTCCAGAGCTCATAATGCAACTGCTTGCTCCACAGTGACAGACACGTTCATCATCATGGTTCATCCCCAGGTTATGCCCCAGTTCATGAGCCATAATTGATGCAAACATCTGTATACTGATTCTTCCAAACTGCACAAGAACAAAACAGAAGAAAATTAACGGACAGCTTATATCGAGAAAGTCAGTGTTTACTTATGTGCCAAAAAGACATTTCTTTCATTCTGTCTCCCCGTTAACAGTATTCCCAGACCAACTGTGCCTGCCTTCCAACCAGGCAATTGCTTGGCAATAAAAGCCCTTAGATATTTGGGACACTACCTAACAACCTCTGCTTTCCAGTGCAGCTGCAACATTAACACAAAACCAAGAGTTCTCCACATCAGCCCAAAGCTCCTTAAATATGCAAACTCCAATTCCAGTACTTCTGTCACTAGTCCAAGAAAACAAGTGCTGCGATTGCCAGTTATCTGAGATCAGCAACTCAGTTCGTTAACGCTCTGTGATTTCACATAAAGAGGGCAGTCAACCGGCACTGCTCCGGGAGTGCAGGACTGTGCGGGTCAAGCAGACACCAGAGGACAGATCTGAGAACACCCACAGCTCCCCACACTGTAAGGCAGGGATGCTTAAAATGTCAGCAGAGAAATCCTGTCCCTTTGTCATGAGTGCTGCACGCTGCGGAGAGGGGAGGCTGCGCAGAGGGTGCAGAAGATTACCGAAAAGTTGTGATCCAGACATCATGGAAGTGCCAGAAATGGTTGGGGACCACACAAAAGCCCCCACTAAGCCACTTCAGCTTTATTACTAAAGACTGTGTGCTTCCAGAAAGACTTGTAGAGTGCAAAACTCACATCTTGATCGCATTCACAGTATCACTGAAGATATCTCACCACATTAATGCCTCCTGCGTGGGTCTTGGAGCACACTGTTCCCACATAGGCCATTCCAGCTGTGCCACCAAAGCCCTTCTTCCTGCAGTCCCGGGGAGAGAAAGGAGAGGCAATCATCCCGACGTACAGACCCACGCTACCGCTGACTCCCAGCCCCACAGCCACCCGACACATCGCTTCTGCCTGGGGGGCACAAAACACCGCGGTTCCGGCTTTCCAACACTAACAAAGGAGCACTGTGGGTATGAATGTACCAGTTCAGCTTTGTCTTTCTGTTCATGGCTCTTTCATTCTTTTACATTAAGACAAGAGAAAGCAGAGAAAGTCAGTCTCTTCCACATCTTCCCTCTAAATATAAAGAGCTAAATGGTCCACCCTTAAAATCACTTGTTTTAATTGGCTGTTAGCTGCCTTTCTACTATTGCCAAACTCCCTAGATTCCTTTCCTTGTCAACTTCCTTCTCATTACTCTCCGATTTTGTTTCTACACAGTTCTTAAAGCTTAAGTGCAACAGCACAATGCACCGCATTTTACTTCATATAACAGAATTTTAAAAATGAGTATTTTTTCAGCCATTTCACCCTCATCACCAGAACAATGCTGCTCTGCCTGGGAGGAAAAGAGGTTCCAGCTCCTGCTTTGCAGGAGGGCAGGCTGGGCTCTTGCCCCATGTGAAGCCGTGCTCTCACCTCTGCCCTTTCTCATGCCCTGGGCAGTGACTTCCTAAGGCCTGCGCTATCTGCGGGAGCGGGAAGTGCATGGGGACACGCGTCCTGGAAGCAGGGCAGAGATGGCAGCTCAGGAAGCCCTGTGCTAGTTTAAGGCAGGAGGGACAGAGAGATTAACGTCACGCATCAAAGCTCAAACCATGGAGCCAGCTTCTGGATACCAACTGCAGAAACAACTTTTTCTCCATTAAAATGCAATGCTCTGCACCAGGTTTATGCTCATTTTCAAGGGGAAAAAGCCCTAGATTACAAGTCCAACCAGTGTACAACCTGGCAAAGGATTATCTGAAAGAAAACTTCATACAATACAGCATATAACATTGCAGGACACATGGGACAAGAAAATAATTGTTATTTAGCAATATAGCTGTCAGAGAGGACACTGAATTCAAGCACCACAGAAACCTTAAAAATGCTTAAGTTGACTTGGAATGTTTTCACAAGTACATAAACCACAGCAGACTGAAATACAGCGGCTACCTTTGCTAGTACAGTGCGGCTGAGCAGACAGGAATAGAATAAGCTTCTTAAGAGCCAAAGGGAAGGAACTTTAACTCACAGAACAAACTGGGCGCTGTCATGTCTCCGGCGCAAAACAAGATTCTTCTCTCGCCACTGTACAAAATTTGCCAGCACATCCCCAGCACCTCCGTCTGTGCTAATTAAGTTTTCATATTTCCAAATCTCTAGACCAACCAGCACAATGCGGATGTTCAACATGATGTACATCTGGGGGAGAAAAAAAAAAAGAGAAATATTTCTGAAGGCCCCCAGATAAGAACAAGTGGTCTGGCGTTATGTAACTTGTTGCAAGAATCTACTTTTTCTGCTTGGGTTTGTTCTTTTTTTAAGTTAGTACACAATTTAAGTCACCAGAACGCATTTCCCCTGTGATTTAGACTTTCATTAGCTAAAGGATCAAAGCTTAAATGCCACATTGGCCCTACTAAAAGAAAATCCGAAACAGAAATAAAAAGGAGTCTCAATCCTGACAAATGGCATCACCTGAAACAGTCAAGCTGAAAGACAGGCTTTTTCTCTAACCTTTACCCATACACAAGAATTGCAATAATTGCAACAATCTGTCCTGTCACTCACTGGATGTAGCGCAGCTGGGAAGAGTTCCCTAAATTAATTCTCAAGTATGATGACTGCAGATTAATTTAGAGGTGGAAAAGCTTTCGTAGTGATGCATTCACCAAAGCCCCCGTCAATAGATACGGCCATCGCTGTGCAGCCCCTGCTCCTCTGGCACTCCTTCAGCACAACCTCATCAACACAATGGCCGAGGGAACAGGGTTAGCTCCTCGCTTGATAAAAACCTTTATTTCTTTCTCAGAATGGTAACAGAACAGACTCCAAAGTGGCAGTTCACAGGAGCAAACCGAGCTGCAGGGCTCTGCGCGCAGCATCGCTTCCACTTACACTGTCCAGGAAGTTTGCCAGTTGCACCATGTGTTCTCTCACTTCTGTTTCACTCTTCCCAAAATCTTCAAACTGCGAGACAAAAACTTAATCATGAAGAGATAAAGACAAGACGTAGAAAAAAAATCAAAACATTTTAAGACTAGTAACACGAAAAACATTTTTGCCTGGCTCCAAATGTCCTGTCAAGAAGACGTTAATCAAGGCAGCAGAATCTTCACTGCTATTGCTCAACAGCTCAATATTCAAGAGAAAACAGCAAAGGCAGCTTCTGCCATGTGTTCCCCTTACATTTTTAGTTCCCTTGCTGATAGAAACTCTCCACGTCTGACAGTTTACACTTTCCTGAAGAGTATGGCATAGAACATGTTTATTCAGTTTTAGTTTAGCCTATTTGCGTAACCTTGGCTAAAGCATCAGTGTCTTTCAACAATCCCATTTGGGAGCAATGAAGACTAAGGGCTTTTCAAGCCATCTCCTGGAGAGAAGGAATGGAACGTGACACACAATCCCTACCTTCTCTTTATCCACAACTATGAACAGCTCCACATATCTTGTTTGATGGAGGACCGCCCTCTTTCTCTGCGGAAAAAAGTTGTAGACAACTTCAAATTTATTAACTCAAGTGTAAACAAAAAAAAAATCATGACATTTTCATATTTCAGTTGATACAACCAGTGGTTTCAGAGACACACCCAAAGCACTCTGTGCCACAACAAAAACAAGCCAAAACCAAGAAGTGCAATCCAACGCAATGACAATTTCTTAGTGTTTTACACTAAAATTTAGCTGCACAAAGATGTTCTGTGTTTCAAAAGCAAGGGACATTTTTACTTTTCACAGGGGTTTCTTTGCAAAGACAGCATGCGCTTTTATAAAAGGAGCAAAAAGATACTAAGAAGCAAACGCCAACAACCTTGAAAGGAAACACAATGTTCTTCATTCTCCTGCTTTTACTGCAATCGTGTTGCTGTATAGCCAGTCTTTAAAGGGCAAGGGGGATCTTCACCCCAAACTGTTATTCTGATGGTCAGGAGAATGGAATAAACAACACAATATTCCCCTGACTTCTGATGCGACACTTTGTTAATGAGCCTCTCCAACGAGGGTAGTGTTCCTGCCCTTAAAAGCCCCAAAAAAAGCTCTGCCCATGAATAATCTCACCAGCCACTCGGCTCTCACTGCCTTGCGCAGAAGCAGAAGAAAATTGCAACCGCTTTGTTGAAGCAACTGAGTTTTTCAGCAGTGTGGAATGCCCTCTGAATCAGAAGCCTTTAGGTATGTGTTAAACCCCAGGAAATCTGTTAAGCTGCTTTCCTATCCGCAGCCCAACACTCACAAAACATGTTCTAGGGGCTGTGGAGAGAACAGTGGAGCACTTACCCGCAGCAGCTGAGTCATACTGGGATGGTGATTTTCCTCTGTATGTTCCCTTTCGTGGTCTTTCATGGCCACCCCACACGTCGCGGGCTCTCTCTTCACATTATCCAGTCGATATAAGATGTGTTTAGAGCCAGAAGAGGAATCCATGGGCTCAATTCCATAGGTGATGTTCCCTATTGTCACCAAACCCCTATAATGTGGTAGCGTGTGAGAAATTCTTGCATTAAGCACAGAGGACAGTCACCCAGATTTTTACAGTAAAACAAAGGAACAATTATTCTTTGATAACTAAAGGCATGTCTATATCTCAGTCCTTGCAAACCAGCATGCTTCACTTCAAGCCTGAAAGCAGCCTTTCACCGGGTAGGGCCTTCACAAATACAGCAAATCATACATTGCTGTAAGAGTTTGCAATGCCCAAAAAATTAAGTCACAGGCCTTAAGCAGAAATGCTTTAGTTCAGTTACTATAGCCACTCCGGTGTCTGACATGGCACTGCAAAAAATCAAAGTCCCAAAATATATGGAAATTACCCCAAAGCAGAAAAAATTTCCAATCAAATTTGACGTGCACAAGCTTTAGGGTCAGTTTTGTAAAATTTGCAGACTAGTGTTTGACTTTCCATTCTTGCACGATGTACAGTTCTTTGTAGTGACCACTTACCCAAATTAGAAAATAAGCCAAAATTAGTGTCTAAGAATGACTTGCTGTACACTGATAACAAATTGCAACTTATTTAATGGTATTTCAAATATTTATTAACCACGGAAAGACTGCGCAAAGGCATATGCTATTGCAGCTTGGCCCCGGTCAATGAATCCCTGCCTGGCTGAACAGTAGTTAAAAACAGAGCAAGGATTTTGTTTCAGGTTCAGCGAGCCGTGCGTGACAGCAGGGACACAAAAGAGGAGCTGTGCTACCTGAGCCCCGAGCAAGTGCTGACAGCAACCACGGAATCCAGGGTCCCCTCCACGTATCCCTGATAATGGCAGTGATCCTACATGGGAAAACAAGGGCGTGTTACACACATATTCCACATGTATCTGCAGAGCCAGTGCGATCTCTGATCGGTAATCGCCATGCCTGCCACGGACCAGCAGCAGTTACACCTTGAGAACATAATATGCTTTATGTTAAAGTTTACCACATGCCTACAGTCTATAGCTTCAAACATGCCTCAAGCTCTACCACAGTATAACAGCGTTTCCTTCACTAACGTACATCTAAAAATTTCCTCACCTGCCTTAGTACACGAGGATTTATATACACGGAGCTGATGGAGATGCCAGGGGCACGGCCCTCCAGCTGCATCCCCACCTCCCGATTCTGTAAGGCAGATGCTCTTCACAGCTTGATGGGGCCAGCAGGTCACTACACATTTCAGCTAAAAATCCCACTCGCCCACTCAGTCGTTCTACCTGAAGCCAATTCAGAGCTGGCGCTGCCAACATGTTATAAATACCCGCAAGCAGGGCTCCAGCATTATCTAGCAACTGGATTCATTAACTTGACTGCGAGCCATCCTGCTCTTAACTTCTTTCCTCCACCCTGCCTCAAATATTTTGAGGCCAGCCCCTCCCTACCGATTTGGGCCAAAACACCATTCAGGCTTCAAGAAAACAGTCCTGCAGAACGTGTGACCCGTACAGAACCTCTGTGCAGCACGAAGCGGGCCAACACCCGCCATCCGCGCCACAGGCACTGTGCTGCCCAGCTCCTTGGTTGCATAGTACATCCCCACCAGCCCTGACGAGACAGAATACTTCCATTTTGTCCTCTGTATATACACATTTTGGAAAGTAGACAAGGTGGTAGCAGGGGCAAATACACTCCATTTTCCCTGACAAGCGCATTTTTGAATGGTATTATAGGGGTCAGGCAGATTATGTCAGCTGTTGTCTCAGCAACGAACGCAGAAGGCACTGAAGGCATGTGCTAATCCTTCAGGGCCACGGTGACTTTCATGACCCAGTGCAGAAAAAGCATTTTTCCTCTTAGTCAATCACTTTTGACCAGGAAGCAAATACACACTTGACTCAGGTGCTCTCTTTTCAAAAACAAGATCCTATGAATCATATATGACTAACACTTCCCTTCCAAAGGAACAACGCTGATACATCAGAAGAGTGAAGCCATTAGAAATACTCCCATGCTTTTTGGATCACACAGGCTGCTTTTTACTCTTACTCCACAGAAGCAATTAAATTTTCAAAGCCAACCTATCAGGCAGGCTGCTTGTACAGAAAAAGAGGGCTGCAGCTGCTTTTTCAGTGGATTAACTCCAATGCTACGCAGATAACATCCTTCTCAAAGGTCCTCCAGACTTGATCTCATTCTTCTAGTAGTTCCCAATTGATCTTCTAGTAGTTCCCAAATTTCTGGACTAAGAGATACCCTGCCAGCCCTCAAACATTCTTACAGTCACTAACAGACAGCCTCACACAACTGAAAAGATGGGTCAGCAGCTGACCGTTCATTTTGGCTTGTGGACCAATCTGGAAGAGCATTGTGTGTAAAAGTAAAAGCCATATATTCAGTCACTGACCACCCCAGTTCTGCTCCGTGTGTGCTGGTCCCCGTGAGAAGCAAGGCCTGTGTCCAGCAGCAATACTACAGCAGCACTCTCAGATAACGAGCTATCAGGCAGCTAAGAATAGCATTTCCTTTTCAGAGAAGAGTAGCTTTTAATTAGACAGCAATCACCTCCACGTAACAAAATACGGGCATATTATAAGCTCCAGGCTCGATCCTCATCCAAAAATCAAGGCTTCTCTGCAGGAAGAGCACAGCGCATGCACGGCATGAGAAAGTGGCCCAGCGAAAAATACAACGATCATTTTGTAACACGTGACTCCCTCATCCTGTAGATGCTCAGTGTTCAAGTCACCGCCAGTAAGGGTATAAAAAGAAAGAAATCCTACCTGGATATCTGGATACTCAGATTGCAACTTCCCCTCCTTATCATAGGTATAAACTGTGAAGTCTTTGGGCAGCAGTTCTCTGTAAGGAAAGGGGAGAAGGAATACCAGAGGAATTTCATGAAATGACTATGACACTATAGCAGGGCAGTAAGATGATCCTAATCAAAAGTGTCACAAATACGTAAATTCCAATTAAATAAGGAAACAATCAAAAGGAAACCCCCCCAAAATTAACACAGAAATTGTGCATTTCCACAGCAAAATCCAAGATACCAGAATGGTGGAACCGTTAATGAAATCAAATCAACCACTACACCCCAGATAAGTAGAACAAGCATCAAAACCCATTAAATTGTGCTAAAAGTTTGCTTTCATGGAGAAAAAAAAAAAATAAAAAAAAAAGTCAGAGCACTCAGTCTGCTACATATGCCTTCTCTTCCCCAGTTTGGGAAGGAAGTGCACCAGGAAGTCTCCCACGACTACGCCTGCTGACCCACACTGGTAAATCCCTTGATGCGGCGCAGCTGAATTCCCATGTTTCTGAGGGTCAGGGGCTTGGCAAGTGGCAGCCAGAGATCCCCAGGGCCTTGTACATTCAAATAGTTCTGTCTCTTTTGCCTGTTATGAGGGCACTTTTAAGAAGCAATAGCCTGATAAATGGCCACTTGCTGCTGCTGCAAGTAGCCCTTTAAAAATTAAACTCAAGACAGACAACATCTATATTGTCTGTAAGTTACGAGTATTAAGGCCTTGGATATAAAGTCAGCTTCCTCATTTATCAGTATTCTTGTGCTACTGAGACAGGAAAAAAAACCCTGAAACAATAAACAAACCCCACAAGAAACTGAAAATATTTACTTGAAATATAGTTCAGTTTGTTTATTTTTAGATGTGAATGGAGAGAGTCATGTCAACGGTTCCCCAGATCCCCTTTGAGCACACTGCTGCTTCCCTCACTGAGGGGGTCACCAGGGTGGCAGTTCAGCAACATTCTGCCTGATGGCCAAGTCCGTCTGACTCAATCCACTTTCGCCGTCTTGCTCCGTGGATTTTGCAGAGCCAGCATGTAACTGCACTTCTCAAAGAACCTCAAGAATCAGAACTTGCATGCAATCTGCCAGCTCGTTAGTTGGACACAATAGATGGAATTTAATAATCTAAAGAAATTCATCACTTACTTGTTCTTTTCTAGATGAATCGTGTATTCTTTTCCCTCGATCTCAATAGCATACGACACCTTGTCCTGAATATAAAAAAGTTGCATTTTACTCACGTTAATGAATAAAACATTCTTTGGTATCAACAAAAGTCAGCAGAAAGCAGTCTCTGTGAGCTTCATCACTGCTACGACTACTGCATTCAAGTCACTCCTGTCACCTTCCGTCACTCGGGACTAGTCTGCACTCTTAGCCTTCTCAGATACAGCTGTACCAGCAGAGACCCTGCTGGAGACGCAGCTGATTCCAGCAGAATTTCATCCTGGAGGGATGCAGAACTCTGCGGATCTGAGCTGCCCCTCCCATCTTGTTGCCGGCACCCCGACGCTGGTCGGGGGAGCGGGTGCTCCTTGGCTGAGCCCACGAGACTTTGCAATGAGAAGCCGACCACGGCCATCAGGATTTGCTTGGGTTCCCTGCAGACAAAATGACTGCCATGGCCACACATGGGACCTGCCAGGTACTGACCTAATAAACTTTCCTTCTGCAATCTTGCTAGTTGCACCAGACCAGGAATATTCACGTGTGGGTGAGCCTGAAACCTATTTTATAATTGTCCCTACCTCCGGAACCTGGCATCCCTTCCTCTGTAACTGGGGAAAAGTCACATGAAGGAAGCTATTTCAAAATAGCTTTGTGGTTTTCTTATTATTTGTTTGTAAGACTTCCACAGAAAACCTCTTAGCTACAGCTGGAAAAGGACAACACAGTTTTATTACTGAACATCCACAATGGGCCAGTATCTCCACAGCCTTGCGTTAGTCAAGTGCTACACACAGCAACTGGCTCCTTAAATATTAAGTGGATAAAACTGAATCACCTGACCACTACATTAATTATCACAGCAGGAGAACTAGTCAACGATTGCAATAAACTGCAAGGCATTTTTCTTAATATTAAATTCTGCCAATGTTTATAAGATTTGTGACTACACACAGTTTGTCTAATCCAAATACTTTGAAGCATGCAGTCTTTAGTTACGTGGCTACAGCGGAGTAATACGGGCTGGAAAGTACCACTGGAGGTCATCTAATCCGTCCCCTGCTCAACGCAGGGCCAGCCCAGGCTGCCCAGGGCCTCTTCCAGGCAGATTTTGAGCATCTCCCAGGATAATGATTCCACCACCTCTCTGAAACTCATTCCAGTGCTTAACAACTCCCATTACACAACTTTTACACCCAGATCAAAAATCCATTGTGGCAACTTGTCACCTCTGGAGCAGGGAGGCATCTACCGTAACCCAGGTAAAGGCAACGCTAGGCGTGATACCTTTTGTGAGGGTGGGTACTTGTTTGCTGCTAGAGGAGTCCGATAGCGTTTTGTGAGGATTTCAGGTGACTTTTGGGTGGACCTCAGTAGGAAGGAGATACTAAACTGAAGGCATTTTTCAGGCTGCCCAGTACCTGCACTGAGGAAACATTGGAAGCCTCTCGCCGTTCTCTTCCTAACCTCTGCGGGATTACAACTTCATAGGAAGACAACTGAGAAACCTGCTGGAAACCTAGAAAGCAGAACAGAAACACTGGCTAAAGAAACAAGGCAGTGAGAAGAATAATGCACAAGGAAGAAAACGCTATTTCAGGAGAAGCCCCTTCAGCGGGAAGGGGGCAGCCCGTGATTCCAGTTCAGGTCTCCAGTTTAACACAGCCCTGGAACTGGGCTGCTGAACGCAAGTCTGCAGCGCTGCACGGGGCAGATTCCTCTGCCACTAGGCTGACATCGCTTCTTACCACACTTACAAGCTCTACTTTTAAGAAACATCACAGCCCCACGCTGCCAAGGCACCACACACGTTTAGAGAGCGGTAACGCAAAAAGAAAAAGCCAAAGGCCCTGGTGCACACAGGAGTGCACAAAGCAAACCTCAGAGCAAAGCACACTCGGATTGTCTTGTAAAAGGCCAGAGAAAGCAACAGACGTACAGCAGAGAGGACACCAAATTTACCAGAAGGTTTCAAATTGAAAGTTTCACATTCCAATTACTGTCTTACAAGCATCTATCCCATACACCACCACCTTTCATCAGCAGGAATCAGAGCATTTAACAAAGCAGGTGAGCACAGAGAGAACTCCTTCAAGGACGCACAGAAAGATGGTGTCAAAATCAGCTGCCTGGCACTGCCAAGCTGCAGAACTGCCCCAGCTCCACCACGCAGCCTCTCCAGATCAGCTCCAGGGGCTGACGGCCCCACGCAGCCTCTCCAGATCAGCTCCAGGGGCTGACGGCCCCACGCAGCCTCTCCAGATCAGCTCCAGGGCTCTGGCTGACGACTTGGCCACACAAAGCCAGCCCGGCCGCACAAAGCCAGCCCGGCCCAGCTCAGCGTTACGTCCTGGCCTTGCACATCACACCAGACACCTGACACGAGGCCAGTGCTACTCATTGTGTTCTTAGAGAGCTCTTAAGGACCTTATAAAAAACAAGCGAGGTGAAAAAAACGCATGCAACAAAGTGGCCCTTTGCAGCTCACTTTATAAATGATTTGCGTATGCAACATCCGCCAGCTCCTCTGATTGAACAACAACCAAACAAAAGCCTACGGTCCAAGTTTCCTTTATAAGGCATTGGTTTTTGCAAGCAACTGTTCTATATTGACTGTGCAAACAATAATAAATTGCACATGTAAATCACTTTGCCTGGCTCGGGAGCTGCTCTCCCGGGACGCGGGAGGCTGGTCGCCCAGGGGGGCTGGTCGCCCAGGGCTGCAGGCAGGATTCAGAACAAGAGTTTTATAGCTCATGGGAATGGAACTGGTGAGCTCATCCGAAGAGCCTGAGCGTCCCGACCCAAAGGCAGGGGGAAGGGAACGGTTACCCTGCTTGTCACTCTTTGTCTCCAGAAATACTTGCCACACATCTGGGGGTGGTGAGGGGGTGCTTAGTTTCTGAGATCTCAAAAAACCTCTCAGAGCAGGACTGAGATACTGCATTAATTTAAAAACCAGCCACTTTGAGCGCACCAAAACTCGCACTGCAGCTCTGGAGGCGGCTGTGGCTTCTCGAGTCGCAGGAAGGCACTGGGTGCTTGAAGCCTCTGGGGAAAGCCTGCTCCATTGCTTGGGAACTGGGCAGGAGCCCCCATGCGGGCTCTAAATGCCAGGGGTTCTCCAAAAGCCTCCCCGAGCCAGCACAGCCAAGCTGCAGTGACATTCAGGCTCCTGCAGATGCTTTCACAGCCTCTTCTCCCGTCCCCCACAGACTGTCGCACAACCTCAGCACCACAAATATCACCTCGGGTCAGCACTTCAAACGGGCATCCCGGAACGTGGCTGCCCAAGTGAAAAGCACGTCCACTTTGGCACTCTTTCCACCAATATCCAAAGAGGAAGCAAAAGCAGTTAGATTGCTTTCAATTTCTCCTCTTACAGCACAGATGTATGTCCCTTTGGAGAACACAGATGCATTGCAGTGCACCTATTTGTAACAGAGCATTTTTGTCACAAGAACATAGGCAGAGCTGTGCTGTTTCTCAAGAAATAACACAGAACACATACTGCAGCAGAAGATTCATTAATTACAGTGATAGCTGGAAAAAAGGTATAAAAAAAAGCATAGATAAACTTCCTGAAAATAGCCCTTATGATCACAGGCTACAGAACGTACAGTGTCAATACCTCCTTGGCCCGAAAACAGGGGAGGGAAGGGCTGTTTCCTTCCCTGGGATCAACCACCAAAAGTACATACTCCAGCAAATCACTTCTCTACAGCTGTCATTTCCAACCACACATTTCGCTTGTATCCGGTCCCGAGCTCTCACATGTTGCTGCTCTGCACTTGTTTCTTCCCTGCTGCCATCCAAAAGTGCCTTTAGTAGCGGGGATGTGACACTGTGACGTTTGGACGGAGTTTTGAAGACTCTCTTAGGACACACGCTACAGAAACATCAGGGCATGGTTAACCTTGGCAGCGCTTGGAAAGCGGCATGCCTCCCCAAAAGCAGCTTGGAAGCAGAAGACAAAGGAGTGAATCATCGTACGAAGCTAGCGAAACTGGGAGGGATTTCTGAGAAAAGTGCAACTCTGAGAGGCGGCTTCTTCGAGGAAACGGCACTAAAGAGTACACTTTTCAGCTCTCTGAATACTCTGACAGTTCTCCCCCCACCTTCTGCTCCCCTTCCCTCCCTCCCTTCACTACCCCCGGTTCGGGAGCTCGTTTCAGGTACAATGCCTTATTCTTCCCTTCATTGTGGGTAGAGGAGGGCGTGTTTGTCTTGATTAACAAAGTGCTTCCTATTACAACAAGCTAAAATATCAGGGTAGCAAGGCATTGCCTTGCTTTCTAGTGGAACTAAAAAGAGAAAAGCAGCCTTCACATTAAAAGTTCGAACTTAATGCAAACAGATTTCCCTTTAACTTTTAGTTCTCTCTTCTCTTCTGGCAAAAACACCCTTTCTCTCCCCATGTTTCAGTACAGATCAAACTGACAACAAGCCGCTGATGTACAGAAGAGACAAGAGTTTGTTTTGTGGGATTCTCACCAAATGGCTCGGCAGTGGCTGGAAGCGCAGCAGCTCCTCCCCTGGCACTGCCCAGGACAAAGCATCCCTTCGCAGGCACCTCCATGGCATTGACCCTCACTTTTCATAAAGAACCTGCCTCCACGCTGGCTGCCCCACGCCACATTTCACGCCTCACCAGCACCCCTCAAAGAGGGCAGCAGACTAGTTAATCGGAAGTCCAATGAAAGGGACGAGTGCAATGAAGCAGGAATTAGAACACGCAAGAGACAACCCTGCCCCTAAATCTTCCCCCTACAAAGGCTGCTACTGGGGGACGGGCCTTTTTCCTTCCAAGAAACACCAATCTTGAGAGATACGTCCTTAATCCAGTAACACATTGGCCACCTCCAGTCCCACCTAGCACCCAACAGCCCTTCTAGCGACTGCCACATTCAGACCTTATCTCACCCAGGGAAGAAAACCGTACTCAGCCTGACCTAATTAGCAGAAGGCGAAATTCTAGCAAGGACAAGATGGTTTGCAGCTATCGCAGCAGTGTAGATAAACGCTAGGCTCCAGCATGGTGCGAAGGCATTATCAGATAAGTTCCTGCAACCACATGGGTACTAAGATGCCACCCACTCTCCAGTCAAGATGGTTACTACCCATGAGAACTCACCCGTACATTTCACTACAAAGTACAGGTGGTTTAATTCAGAGCAACTAAAGAAAAGGCAAAAGTGACAGCAAAAACCAAAAACTCAGATACCCAGTTGCTTTCCACATAAGATGTTTGAAGATATTTATATTCACTTTTCCTAAGAGACGCTATTTTTTTGTAGCTTTTTCTCCACCCCTTTTTGGGAAACTTCATTGCAATATAATAAGCGTGGTTCTCAAGCACAGTAGTTTGCAATAAATTTTTCAGTAACTTACAGGATTTCTTGCAGTCAGGTGCTTCCTGCCCCTGGCCAAGGCTGCTGTCTGAGCTGTACTACACATCACCACCGAGCATAGCTTCTTATCGTTCATTCTTGGGCGTAACACCAGTTGAGATTGTATTCCCAAGGAGAAAAAAAACAATTGCATCCACTATATTTATCTTGTCTCATTAAAGACTGCCTTTAATTACCAAGCATCAGAGGCAACTAGGAAGATGTGAATCATCTTCCCCTCTCCGCCCCAAATCCACAGTAGGAATTTTGTGCACGTTCCATGGCGTGCGGGAGCTTGAAAACCATCGAAACGTGTCACAGCCGTTACGGCTCTCCAGACGCCGAGATAAGCCGTTAGGGTATTCGCTCACGACAGGTAAGAGCGGCATTCAGCAAAGTCAAGCTGCGGCTCTTGTCTTCATAGACCTTGGCATGCCCCAGATCCTTGGCTCAGCTACAGCCACCCACACCCAACAGTTCACCCCAATTATCACCCGTCTTTTACCATAACTCTTTCCCAAGCCTACTCAAGTGAGGTCAAAGATATAGTCTTCAATGGAAGTGAAAAAAAAAAAAGCCAGAAACAAAAAGAAACAGGAATGTTTAGACTGTAGCCTGTTAAACCACAAAACAAACTAATTTCATAAAAACAAGCTCATCAGCATGTGAGCAGCTCAGGCTGCAGACAGATGCTAACAAGGAACTTGCAAAAAACTACCCTTCCCACACCGAGGAGGGGGACTGGATTCGTGAGGACAGGGCTCAAAACCATCCCGCCTGCAGCATCCCAGGGTCCAGCAGCGCGCTGGGACTGCCAGCAATGGCTGCGGGGCTCTATTTCTGCTCTGACCATCCCCTTTGGATGCCCCACAGCATCACAAGTGATATCAAAAAGCATTGTTCTGTACAATAAGAAAAACACTGAAATTCCTCTGATACCACCCAAATTTGTTCCCAGCTGTCTATCAGTGAATCTCAGAGAGAGGACACCCGCTATGACCATTTACTTGTATTCGCCTACTTCAATTTACTCAATCCCCAAGTGAGAGTGGAAATAGAGACAGGAGACGCAGCACCACACGGATGTAAGGCATTGCTAATGCTCTCTTCGGATTTATCCTGTGCCTGCATCCACCCCAGCAACTTTTAGCCATTTTACTATCAACGTAAAGGTTTGACCAAAACCATGTTACACCTAGAGCGTCAGTCAGCAGCAATGAGTTTTAATCTTCTATTGGCTGCGTGCATGTCTGAGTCAAAAGATGCACACTCCTAAAGCATTAAATACACAAACTCATTAAATTAACCGTTGTTATAATCGATTACAATTAATAGATGAGGTCAGCCACACCAGTCATCTGACACTTAGGCAGCAACCTGCTCACCAGAAGTGCCAACAGTTTACACGCCACCTAGTCCATCCTCGGGTCCCAGGGTAGGATCGCTTCCACCCAAGGCATCTCCAACCAGCATCCCTGATGCCCAACAGATTCCCCTCACTGCGTTTGAAGCCGTACCTCTAATCCCCAAAGGAGGTGGACAGTTTACTCCCCTTACATCCGGCTGCAAATTTTAGATTTTCAAAGTGTGCTGTCACACTCCCCTCCCTTTTCCTTCAACTAAGTAACAGCCAATATTCAATACCTCCTTCTGGACCCTATTTCTTAGATCTCTGACCGTTCATATTAGGCTCTACTCTCCGGTTAGACGGTACCTATCCTGGAAAAGGACCCAAACGAGCACACAGCAGCCCAGCGAGGCCTCACAAGTATGAAGGTTCACATACTTTGTGTGTTTATGTATCTCCACAGATCAATCTGTCTTCCCTAACAGACAGCACGGCTGATTCACTTATCGTTCCACCTACTCTAACACTCATTTCCTTTCCTGCCAACATGCTCCTGCACCCCATTTTTCACCCTCTCATACTTGTGCAGACAATTATTTCCACTTCAGCAGAACATTTTGCACTTGTCCTTCCAAAACCGCATCTTTCTGATAGATATTTCTCTCATGTGCCCACATTATGGGGGTTGCGAATCCTTTAAGGAGCCCGAATCCTGTCTGACTGGAAGGGCACCAACTGCACACTCAATACGCATTCTCTGTATCCCATTTTCAAAATCATAAAGGACTTTGCCGTACCTGTTTGTGGAGAAACTTCAGTGAACTGCCTTACAGATGTCCTTCCAGAACAACATGTAACCACTGATTACTCCTTCAGTGTATTTCTTCAATCGATTACATACCAGGAAAAGCATTTTTAGGTGCAGTCGACTGTTCCACTAAGATGACAGCTGTAGTATGATTTACTCTTTGGTTACTGGAAGCAAGAATCACTTTCACTATGTAAATATTATCCAAGTCTACTTAAAAATATTTAGAGATTTATAAAAAACACCAAGCTAACAAATCTTCTGCTAAAAGTAGGAACATTTCCTATGAAGCCGGCAATTTCAGTTCCTCCTGTACCTCAAAGGCTAAGGAGTGCCTTGTTGGGGCTCCATCTCCAAAGCACTCAGGAACATCTGCCCACCTGTTCTTCTACAGGGTGGTATTCCTTGTCACTTCTTTCCATCTCCTCCCTCCCTCGCTCTGAACCTTCAGACCAAGTGGGTCTCCTTGGTCACAGTGCCTTTTTAGAGGGTAGGAAAAGATGACCAACGATCATGGCAAGAGAAGCAAATTCATCTACTTGATTTATTGCTCACCTGGAATATTTAACGTTAAAGTTGGCAGGAACAGTTAATGCAATTTCTCTTAGTATTTTACTGGGGGCTTTGGACATTAATGAGGATATTGAGCTTTTCTACAGCAATATTTCCTAGAGAAGTCTTACCTCCCTCTTGCTGAAATCCTGACCTATGCTGTAAGTGTTTCCTGTCTAGACTCTTACTATTCCTTCTGCCTTTTCTAAAACCACACTAATTTGTCTGCAAGACAACAGATACTCCTGTTCCACAAAAACGACTGTTGCCCTGCTCCAGTACTGTCACAACATCCTCTCCACCTTGGAACCTTCTTACAAGGAGAAACTGAGCAAAGCCACACTATCCTCTGGAGCAAGACGATTCATCTCACCGGGACACGCTTCCTGCTGGGTGAATGGCGCTGGGGTCTCTGCCGCCCACCCGTGCCAGCCTTGCCCCCGGAGAGGAGCCCTCGCGCACATAGAATCATAGAATGTGTGGTGTTGAAAGGGACCTTTAAAGGTCATCTAGTCCAACCCCCACAGACCCCACTCACTTCCCCACCTCCCGCCAGCTGCGCAGACGTCAGCTCACTTCACACAGTGGAGGTTCGTGGGAACGCTTCTCTTCGGAGACGTCGCTATCTTTAAATTTGGCCACCAAAGGAAACCACGCAACACAAATTCAATCACAGAACTCGGTAGAGCTGAGCAAATAAACTTTCCTTTTTTTTAATTTTAGCTTGAAAAACAAGAATGATCGAGACATGCAAAAACTACAAAGTCATGTTTCAAGCTTCCTTTTTCCCAAAAGAAAGCACTACAAGAGGCAACATTAGCTACACTGAAATGTCTTTCATATTTTCATATGGAGGAAATAACCACAAAACCCTCTTTACTCTGCTGAATGATTGTCCCAGATTTGTTGAAATATGGGTGAGGCAGTGCTGTGTTTTTCATGAGCTGAACAAAGGAATTATCTTAATCAAACATTGCATCTCCCCAGAAAATTCAAACCAAAGTGTTTAGACACTTAAGAATTCCTTTAAAAACCGGTAAAGCATGGCTAGAACATCCCAGCACGTGCATGACACCAAGTATTGGGGGAAGAGATCAAGCAGCAAAACCTACAGTCCCGGCCTATGGCAATGCCAGGAAGTTTCTTTTTGAATTTATACAGCTAAACGCTGAGGCCTCCTACGGACACAAACAGGAGGGGAAAATCTATACTATACAAATCCCCTAAGGCTACACATCACTATATGATTATGTTCATTCAGGAATTTTCAGTTAGTAGTTTCCAGTAACACTCTGTTTCTGCCTTGTATCCCTATTTATTGGGGAGTGTCCAAAGTACGCACATTCCAACCCAAAAGTTGGAAGTGCCTGGATGAACTGAAAGAGGTGACTCGTTTCTCCCCTCTTCTTCACGATCAGACTGAGACAAAGGAGATCCATTATCTTTCATCGCAGATTTGGCATTATTAGCCAGGACAGAGACTCCAGAAGGCAGAGAGAAACACCATCATCCACCATCGGAAACTCAGGGACCTGCGTTTCCTCCCACCCACAGGCAGGAACTACAATATTACTCCTCAAAACACCGACCAGTCCATTGGAAGCACAAGCATACAATATCCTGGATATGTGTCTTTTAAGACTTCTCGGCGCTCTGGCAAGGCGGTTTCCAACACGCCATGCTACCTCCACCACAAGCCAGCAGCCACCTTTCAGACGCTTCTGTCTAGCGCAGGGCTCACAAGCGCCAGGGCCAACATGCCGAGTGAGAGGCACGAGATTCGCAGCACAGAATCCCTCAGGGAGAGATACCCACTACAAGAGCACTTTTTCTCAGCATGAAGCATCAATATTAGTTTTAGAGATGATTCCTCAATTAGACAGCCCTGACTATATGCGTTAATGATAAAATGCAGGAGTTTAACACAGCACACATATCCCTTCAGGAGGAGGAAAGCAACGACAGAGGAGACATTTCTGCCTATCACATACATATAGCACCAGAATCAGCATCATAAAAGCCCATAAACCAAATAGTCACAATTCATAAACAGCCCATAAAGAGAGCACAGTGTCAACTCGTTAAAAGCCCATAAAGAGAGCACGGTGCCGTTCCCTGCCGTTAGCCATGGCATCGTGCTGTGCCCCAGCTCCCGCCCCAGGACGCAGCCCCCGTCCTCCTTGGGGCAGAGCAGCCGCCCGGGGTCCTGCCCCACGCCCGGCCGGGCCAGCGCAGGCGCTGCCATGGCTCCTCCATGGAGACGGCCACCCAGAGCGGGGACAGACACAGGTCCCTGCACGTGTCCCTTGCAATGCCGTGTAAACGATGTGGGTGTCCTGTCACCTCCCCACAGAGATGCAACATCCTCTGGGCAGGGGAAATTACGCGGTTGTACCCAGGACCTGCTCACACAGATTTTTGGGAGACCCGTGACCAGGCTGCCCACCCCACCGCACATTTTACAGGCTTTCCGGTACGTGGGTTGCCTCCTGCCCAGTAAGAGCAGCTGGAGCGCAGACTGCCCAGCCTGGCTCAGGAGGGCCGGGGAGGAAGGTGACAGTGGTCCCCAGACGCCTGCAAACTGTGGCGGGTGCTCGGGGCCGGGCCAGCTCACCGGCCGGGCCAGCACCCTGGGGTGCAGACAAAGGCCCTGCTGTCCCGCCGGCCCCTCCGGCCACGCCAGGAGCGCTTTGGCAGAGACGGTCCTGGACCGGGCCCAGTGTCACCAGCCTCAGCACCCTCCTCCCCCGTGGTCCTGCGGACACCTGTGACCCCGGCGCGGTGACTGTGTCCTGCCAGTGCTGCCCCTTCAGGGGACACCCCCTGCCCTGGGGGACACCCCCTGCCCTCGGCCCCACGCATCGGGGGGCAGGCGGGGACAGCCCCGCTCCGGCAATGGAGAGGGGGTTCTCCCACCCCACCTGCCAGCCCC
>VYZM01006863.1:132938-145613 GCA_013398915.1 Dromas ardeola
CCCGGACCCCACACCCCAGCCCAGCACCACGTCCGCAAGCTCTGCTGCTCCGACAGGCAGGTTGGAGGAGGACAGAGCCCACCGCTGCTGTGTATTAACAGCATTCCTGCACCCAACGCCCCGACACTCGCTTTCCCTGCGCTCTCCCTCCCTAACGCAGGAATCTGAGCATCGTTTGCAGCAAGTGCTTTGCAGACGCAGCCCCGCTCGCCTGGGAAGGCGGCACAGCCTTGCTGGCAGGGCAGCCACAGAGCAGGAGCCAGACACCAAACCCAACGGCAGGGACCCCTCAGAGCCCGGCTCAAGCACCGAAAGGTCCCCAGCAGCCGTTTGCACCCCGAGGTGCAGGGACATCGAAGCGGGGTGTGGAGGGAATGCCCTCGCCCAGCTACGCGTGGGGAGAGCTGCCACCTTTTCTGCTTTTCCCCATTAGGAGCTGCTCTTAAAACACAGGGAACAGAGAGAGGAAAGCGGGGTGCTGACACGGCAGGGATTTTATCCCCAGGATCTGGGAGGCCACACGGATCCCGCCAGCTCACCTGGTTGATGGAGATGGGCGTGTGGACCACCACCCCCCCGATGATCTCAGTTTTATAGGCCACCTGGGGCTTCCTCTCCTGGGCCTGGGGCACCACCGGAGGCTTCGCAATCTCCGCGGCTGGTGGGACGCTGCCACCCTTTGGCACCTACAGGCGAAAGAAAGGGATGAAGGGCACAGGCGTGACCGTGCCAGGCAGCCCCACGCCTCCATCATCTCTGTCCTTCCAGCCTAAATGCAGTTATGTCCCTTTAAAAACACACAAATGAACAAGCCACCCCAATTAAGGAGGGTGTGGGCCCCACCGCGGCGGTTTGCAGGAGGCGCTGAGATGGGAGATGAGAGGTGGTGAATAATTAAGCATCAACTCACATGAGTCTGTGACTCGCCTCTGCAGCCCAATGCGTTTGTGGGGCACTTGCTCCTTTAATTGTCCCCGCTCTACTTACAGCTAGGCTTAATGACGAGCTTCCCTCTGCCTAACGAGGCTGAGCAGCAGCACGTCCGCAGGGGCACGGCAGGCAGCCGGGCGCTGTGTTACACGCCGAATGCCTGCGTGTCCCCACCAGCCGTGGCCGGGCAGGTTGGGTCTCCGCAGCGAGCGGCCCCACATCCCTGGGCAGAGCCTGCGCCGCGGGGACCCGGCTCCCAGCGCCGCCATCCTCCCTTCCTCCTTCCCTCTGGCACCCGGCTCTGGACAGGATGGCAGGTTTCCACATTTTCCTTCCCGATTCTGCACTTCCACTTCTCTAATGCCATTAATTGGGGTCTCTGGCTCCAGCCCACCCTCCTGCCTTCCACCCCGAAGCGCACAGGGAGCGACACGGAGTCCTCTCTGTGCAAATACACCGTGCGGCGGCCGCTGGCTGGGCAAGCAGAGCTCTCGGCTGCTCTGACGTCCCCCTGCCTCATGTTTAGGCTGAGACCTGGCTTAAGTCTTGGGGGACAGAGATCTGTGCTAGCAAACCCATGCGCAGGAGAGGAGGAAGGGCCAAGGAGGAGATCCCGGTCACCCCACGGCCACGCTGCCCGCGCAGGGCCCCGGCTGCTCTCCAACAGCCGGGCTCGGCCGTGGGGGCAGGCGGCAGCGTCCGGTTCGGGTGCCACCCCCTCCTGCTTCCGAAATGCCGCTGCCACGAGAGCGAGCGGCCGGACCACGGCAGGGTCCCCCCCACGCCTGCGCTGCGCGGTCCCGTGCGGAGCGCCAGCGGGCACCGGCCACCTGCCCCAGCAACGTGGGCGAGCACGAGGCGAGGGCGGGGAGCCGGCACGGGGGCCCGATGGAGGAAACGGTTTCACAATGCAGATGCAGAGACATTGCGTGTGTGGGCAGAGGGAAGGAGCTGCATCTCTCTGCAGGGGGAAGGTGCTGCTCAGCACCCGGCACGGGTCAGTGCGGCTCCTCCTGCAGAACTGAGCAGAGCCCCTTGTCACGGTCACGCCGGTTCGCTGCACACCTCGTGCCCTGAGCCACCGAGGCCCCGGCTGCCGAGACAGCGAGCAGGGTGAGGAAACACAGGAACCGATTTGCCAAGAGCAGAGGAGAAGTCTCCGCGAGAAGCGGAAGCTGAACCTGGATCTCTGCACCGGGAGCAATACCCAAACTGCTGCCCCGTCCTTCCCGTCCCCCTGCGGCCAGCGGCGAGGTGTGATGTGGGGTGATGCTCCCCGGGCCCAGAGCCCGGCAGAGCGGAGGCTGGTAAGGGTCCGAACCCCGCCGACAGCCAGAGCATCTCCCTGCAGCCCTTCTGTGCTTCTCCACCCACAGCAGAGCGATGAAGCCGCTGCAACCCAGAGCATCCCAAGGAAACCCAGGCACAAACGGTGACCTACGGGAAGGTGCAAAGCAGGGAGAGGGATTTCCCACGCTGGGCAGGGCGTCCGCGCCACCCGCACCCCGGCAGCCCTGCGTTTCCCAGCCAGCCCACGAGAACTCCTCCCTGCAGGGCTGGATGAGCCGGTCGCCAGCCGGGACACTGCCAGAGTTGGGAAGGGCTGGCCAACGTCGGGGTATGAAAATCACCACGGCTTTTTGCAGAAACAGAAGGTGCATCTCTTCCACCACCACCTCAGCCCGGCAGATCAGCAACACGCGGTGCCTGCAGGCAATCACCCGGGGGTACACCTGGACTGGTGTCACTGGTGGGCTCTGGTTACAACTCCTGCCTGGTTTTGGTGGGGTTTTTTGTGGCCAACATCACCTGAACTCATAAATAGAGAAGGTACAAGCCAGAGCCTGTGCCGTCAGTTTGGTGGCTTCAGGCACAGAGGCTGTCACGTTTAATGTATTTGCAGATATAAAAAGAAAATACAGGCCAGGTCTGGACTTGTAGATGAGTTTCCCACAGAGACAACACGGCACTTCAGTGATTTTTAACAAAAAATTCAAGGAAAAAAGGTTATTTGACAGGACCCGATCCTAAACTGTTCATCATGATTTTTCCATATATTTAGTTCCCAAACCATGAACAACACGCATCAGCGCGTGACCCAGTAAAACCCTGCCAGCATCAAACATTGCAACGCTGCTAATTGCAGGCGCCCAGAAGCCTGCAGTGCCCCCGACCCTTTCGTGGGGATCCCCCACATCCCGAGGCCGGGCAGAAGCCCCCAGCGCCGAACCCGGGCGCTGCCGATGGAGCACCGAACGCAGAGGGAGCACGGCACCGTCCCGCAGCGCCGGGAGCAGCGGGCAGCTGAGGAGCACAGACTCCGCCAGTTACTGGGTCAGTGACCATCAGTTTACGGTCCTATGAACGCCACAGCGGATGAGAGGAGATGGCAGACAAACTCCTTTGAATCCAGGCACAACCCGCCCCGCGATGCCCGACAGTGCAGCGCTCTGCCTCATCACAAGACCCAGTGTTCCAGGTAGAATAAAAATTGAGTAAATAGATTACTGAAGCACAAGAAAGATGCCCTTGGACAGCCACAGCGAGGAGCTGGTTATGGGCATCCCAGCCAACAGGAGGGGAATGGCCCCAGAGCAGAGGGGGATGGGGATGGGGACAGATCCCGCAGGACCTTCCCCAGGGTGCAGCCGCCGTCCCCCACAGAGCTGGGCCGGGGGGAAGGGGAGGGAAGGTGCCCGAGCAAACAGCAGCGGAGTAAATCCCAACCGGGAGCATCCCTAGGGATGGTGGAGGGAACATCCCCCGCCTGAAGCCAGAGCCTTGAGAGGGGTCACCGTGCAGCTCTGGCCTCGCAAAGGGACGGGGCGAAGCCGTCCAGCCCCGCACGCCAAAGGCTGCATCACCAGCACATCCCCCCCTGCCCAGAGCATCTCTCCCCCTGCTCGGGGGCAGAACCGCACACAGCCCCGGGGTGGCCGGGCAAGAGCCCTGCTCTCACGGGGCCATCCAGGGGACACTCCCTTGGGAACGAGGGGCTTTCGGGAGCTACAGCCCCGTGTTACAGCTGCTTCGCTCAAGAGCAAACCAAGGGACACAGCAGGCGCAGAGCAGGGTCCAGAAGGACAAGGCGATGCTGCAGCCACCACCTGGGAGCTGCGCGGCCGTCCTTCCCCGCTGCAGCCTCGGCACTAGCCCAGAAGGAAGCCTGGCAAGTTTGGCCCGGACCGGCTCTCGGGCCAGGGACAGCCTGGCCACCCCCACGGCTGCTGCTCAGGAGGGACCGGGGAGGCGACGGAGAGGGAGAGCAGGGCAAGATGGAAAAGCACAGCTCTTCCAGGCGCGCAGAGCAGCCCGCCAAGGCAGGACGCAGCAACCCCAGAGAGGAGCCCAACGCAGCCTACCGTGATCTTACTGGCCCGGTTCAGCGCCTCCACCCAGTCCTGCAGGTCCTTCTGATCGCTGGCTTGTAAGAAATAGCGCTGAGACAGAGCGTTGATAACTGTCAGAGAGGGGAACGACAAGAAGAGTCAGGGAACCCCGTTCACTGCTTAGCATTACTAAAACAAACTAAACAATAAATCAACACAACAGCATCTCTCGACTCCCCATCCCAGAGCGATTTGCAGATAGCGGTCTCGTAACCTCTCGCATGGAAAAGCGGCCGAGGGACGTGGAGGGGGGACATGGGGAGGCTCTGCGGGGACAGAGCGCAGGGAGGGCAGGGCTGAAGCCAGGCTTACACCAAGGCTGCGGCATGGCCCAAACGAGGACTTGATCTAGCGCTGAAGTTGCCCCCCCAGCACGGGGCATTTGAGGGCCCCTTGGGAACTCCTTCCCTCAGCACTTGGGCTTTAACTCCCAGATGAAACATCGCTGTGAACCCCAAGCGGGGTCCGGGGGGCTCCTCGGGGACATGCTCCCCACAGACTCCCCGGCGAGCGCTGCCTCCTGCCTGGCGGCCGGACGGGGCAGAGCAAGCTCTCGGGGGATTCCTGCACCAAAAACCTGGAGATATTTTTAACTGCACAAGGTCTTGCTGAAGCTCCCCTGAGCGCTGCCACACCGAGGTCCCCGGAGCAGCCCCGTCCCCGCGGGGACACGCGCTGTGCGCTCTGGTCTTGGGCTGCATCCCTGGTGGTAAAGCACTGCAAAGGCAGCCCCGATCCCCTGGGACAAGGACGTGCTCGTGCTCTCGTTTCTGTTCCTCTGAACCTGAGTTCACGGCTCACACACAAGGCACAGCGTGGGTCGGGCTGAGGCCATTTGGGGAGGGGGGGAATCGGATGCGAAACACCCCTTTCCCTGCACCAGCAGGAACAGACCCTTAGGCTGGCATTAAAAAGGAAAAAAAAAAACCAAACAGTATTGCACAACGGGACCCTCGGAACGGATTCAAGAGCACAGCGAAGGGGACCATCACGGAGGGGACCCATAGGGTCCTGCCTCCACCACCAGGCTCTGCCCGTGCGTCTCGCGTGGGGGGTGACAGCGACAGGGCCGCCGCGCGGGGCCGTGGCTCACGCTAGCCCTACGCTGGCCCTCTAGCGCGGTGTGCGCTGGCAGCATCCCCTTCCCTCCCGCAGGCAGGTCCCGCGGGTCTGTCCGGCAGCTCACGCAACCACAGCCTCCCATGGTGGGGTGTCCTCAGAGCCCCCCTCACTCACCAAAGCAGAATGGAGTTTTCGGCTTCTGTTTCGGGGTGGCGATGCTAACCTGCAACACAGCAAATTAGAGAAAAAAATTAAAGATAAGAGCACACACCAACAGCGTGCACTGGAGATGGAAGTTTCTACCCACGCACCCGTGACGGAGGGGGGGCGGGTGCTCCCCACGCTCACCCCAGCCCCCGTCCCGCACCGACGCGGGGCCGAGGAGCGAGCGCCCGGCCGTGGGCTGCAGCCGCTGCGGCGAGAGCGGGGGGCACCACCTGCCCTCCCGGCCCTGCACAGACCCCTCTGCAAACGGGGGGAGACCGGCCAGCTCGGGACGGGGAAAAAACGAACATGGCCGGGGCCCAACTCGCACATCCTCCCCGCCGGAGCCCTGCTGGGTGCCACCGCGGGAGCCCACCACGGGGCATCGCTCCTACCCCAGGCTCTGTCCCCCCCACCCCGGAATGGCCAGGCAGGACCCCCAGCAGCACAGCGGTGCCCGGGAGGACGAGACACGGGAGTGGCGGCGCAGCTACGTGCGCTGGGGGGCACTGGCCCGTGTCGGGCTCAGCGCAGCCCACGTACGGCCGGCAGCGAACGCGTGGTCCCTGGGGAAGGTCAGCGCGGAGACGGGGCTTTCATCTCCCGCCATGCCCCCCGGCGCTGGCTGCGCTGCAAAGCAAAGAACTCAAAGCTTTCAAAAGCCTCGAAAATGCAAGTTTCTGCCGGACTAACACAGTCGCTCTTGTCAGCAATTAAGAAAATTGAGGGAAAATAGCAGTGGTTTCCCCCTAAAGAGTAGGAATCATTTATATAAGAATAATACTCCCTGGGGCTCTGAGCACAGCATTCATGGAGTATTTATTCTGACAGGCTTCCTCCTTTGGAGCCAGTCTATAATGCTTTAAATATGTTTTCTCAAGCAAACCTCCATTTTTCTGGCATATTTACAGAGGGTAGTTAGAGCCGCTGGCATAACCCAATCCTGCAGTTTGTGACCAAATGCTGTCCTACAGCAATTTGCATTTAGACTAAAACGTATATAATTTATAAGTGAGGCTCCATCCGAAATGGGGAAGGCTCAGCCTCCCGGCGTTGCTTCATCTGCGCCTAATTTATAAATCATGATTCAGCAGGAACAGGGAGATCTGTCCAGTTCTTTATCCGGCTCCAGCACGGGGCTGAGCCCGGCGCGGTGGCCACGAGCCCCCGCTCCCCCGGCAGCGGCTGAGGGGCAGCTCATGGAACGGGACGGTGGCAGCTCCACTTTCCGCGGCCGCGCTGCAGCCACAGCTCCATGCGTCCAGTCACCAGCCCCACAACAGTTGTCATTTATTCCACTATTTTCACCTTCCCACGGAAGCCGGATAACGCCATTAAGAAGACAGAGCTTCCAGAAAGCCTCATCCTTCAGGGCGCTGCCCTCTAAGCACAGGGAAGAGCAACTGGTGCCCCTAAACCCATGGCAAGAGGGACCCTGGGACCGTCTCTACCTCCCCATCTTCATTCCTTTGCAAGAAGAAAACGTTTCACACTGACAGCAATCAGCCATGGGAAGAAACTCCCCAGGGAAGCGGTGGATTCCCCAGCATTGGGCACATTTAAGATTCAGCTGCCCACCTTGCCTAGGCTGTGCTTTTGCCAAGAAGGTTGGACCAGATGACCCTTGAGGGCCCTTCCGACCCGGGATTCATGGCAGAGCTGTTCCTCTTCCTCCCACGCCGGTCTGCGGGTGAAGGCGAACACCAGTCCCGGAGCTGGGATCCCCCCTCCACACAGACCCGCTCAGGGGGCGCAGGGAGGACGGCAGGGGCTCGGGCAGGACCTCGCCTCCTGCGCTGCTGGGCGAGCCATCGGTTCTCCCGGGAAAGCCACACAGAGAAGGGCACAACAGGGACCATTCATCTTCCTTCCGCCCCACCCCGACATTACCTTGGAGATGTAGGTCAGCTGCAGAGATCCCACAGCGCCCGCACCGATGGCCAGGTTCTGCAAAACATTTAAGGAGCAATGGGAGTTAAACGGCAGGGGGAACGCCAAAGAGGCGAGCCAGGCTGTCATTCAGTGTCACTGGGGTCAGGCAGCAAAACCAACAGCCATGCTGCCGGCCCCGGCCACTTCCCCTCTCTGGGCACCTGCTTCATCTCGTGCCCCGCGAGCAGCTGGGACCGGCCACGCTGTGCTGCACCCAGCGCCGTACCCCTCTCTCTCCCTCCGCAGCCTGTCCCGCTCACCGCCCCGTGCACACGGGTGCCCAACGGGCTCCGAGTCCCACGGGACCCAGAGAGCAGGAGTCTGGGCCAACACCGGCCGGCGGGAGCTTCCCCCTCCCCGCTGAAAAAGGCAAGGAAGGATCTGCTGCGAGATGCTCTTCCGGAAGGCAGGTGCCTCCCCAGCCCACAAGCAGCGCTCGGGCACCGCGGGCTTTCCAGGAGGGTCTTCCTAGAGCTCAGCTTCGCTCTTGCTCTTTTGAGCTTGACCGCAAGCGCTGGGGCAGCTCCCAGAGACATCGGGCACATCACAGACTCCATCTCCCCCAGCCGCCCGGCTCCTGGTCTAAGTGCTTTTGCTGCACAGCACCACTTCCAAGAGTACAAGTATTCCTAGGATAACCTCTTCTCCAGGGTATCAGTGGCTCCCAGGGGTACAAGCTGCTGCTGGGGCAGTCCTGGAAAGCCCAGGAGTGGCAGGGGGCTGCTCTGCTGGAGCTTGGTCGTGGCTGCACCCAGCCACGGGAGACCCCACCAGACAACCGATGCAGCAGACAGCATCCTCCTTCCCAGACCCAGAGCAGCCGCCTCCACCAGGGAGCCTGAGATCCAGCTAAAGACTAACAGCTTCCACGGACGTGCCCAGCCAGAAGCCGGGAGCAGCGCGGGAGCCTACCTGCGGGTTGTCCATGTACCACAGGAGGCAGTTGGCCTGGGTGTCCAGGATGAAATACCTCCGCAGAAACTTGCCGCAGGTCTCATTTTCTTCAATGTCCAGGAACCCGCAGATACGGTTCTGTCGATCCAAGTACGGCATGCCGGGCTCCTTCTCGCATCACCCTGCAGAGGGAGCGGCAGGGAGAGGTGGGTGCTCTGCTCCCGCAGCCCCGGCTCCCCGGGGAGCTCCTGCGCCTACGGCCACCTCAGCCCCTCGGTGCCAGACGTGCCGGGATGCCAGCGCAGTCCCACAGCCCCCATCCGAGCTCGCAGCACAAGGATGCCATGAGGGAAGGGACCACCTGCCAGGGCTGGTCCAAACAAGCACATCAGCTGCCTCCCCTCGCTGAAAACCGAGGCATTTTCATAAACGTGTTCCTCCCTGCAGGGGTGCACATCGCTGCCCAGCCCCGGGAGCTGCCAGCCCCGCCACAGCCATGCTACAAAGGTGCGAAAGCCCGCACGAGGCTGGGCAGAGGGGCTGGGGCTTTGCTGCTCAGCCAGCTCCCCCCTCCACATCACATCCCACCGCCGAGCATCCTGCCGGTCCAGCCTCCCAACCTGCCCAGACCTCCCGCTCCTCTCCCAGGCCGCCGCAGCCACGGCGTAACACACGAACAGCAAAGTCAAACGGCTGCCGCTGTGTGTCGGCACCGCGGGGAAGCTGCCAAACACAACTATCACCCAGCACGCCTTTGTGACAAGCGGGGTGCCAGCGTGCCGGCCCCGACTGCAGGCAGGAGCAGGCAGAGCAGACCAAAATAGCTCAGCGAGGAGCTGCAGGACTTTGGGGAGCTGCAGATGGACTCAACCACTGGGCGCGCTGCTGAACAAACACTCGCCAGCCCAGCTCGGAGACCACCAGTGGCACAGGGCAGCAGCAGGGCCACCGGGATGTCCCGGGCAGTGACAGACCGAGTGACAGCCCCAAACTGCCCCTGTCACAGCGACGGCTGCATCCCACCGAGAGGAGCTCAGCAGCGTGGGGCAGCCCCATGCCACAGCTCAGGCCACAGCGAAAGGACAAAGTCGCCACAAAGGATTTGACGCGAGACACCAGGTCGCTGGGAACCGTAAGAAAATATAATCCCGAGGCAGAGTGTGTGCTAGAGAGAGCCCGAGCACACTCCCAGGAAATGGAAAACAATCTGCAACTCCAGCAGAAAATCTGTGCAGCCAGGATGCCGAGTCAGCAGGGAAAACAATGACCCATCGCCGTGGGACCAAGCCGTGTCACCAGGTCTGCCGCGGGCACAGACCCCCCCGGCGCTGCCCCCCAGCTGGGACGAGCCACCCCCCGAGCTCCAGCCGCGAGCAGAGCCGGGCTGGCACCACGGAGCCCTCCGCAGCAGCAGGAGAAACGCCGCGCCGACCCGCCACGACAGCCCTGGGCAGCCGGACGGAGAGCACGGCAGCCGCGATGCCCGTAGGTGGGCTTTGCCTGTGCCCCCCACCATGGGCACAGGACGCGGGGGAGCCCGAGCATCGCTCCGTCACCCCGCGGGAGCAGCGGGGCTCTGAGTCAGCGGGAGTGGGTGCACGTCGCCACCGCTCCCATGCGGCAGCGGCTCCCACCCACCCTGCACAGCACCTGGCACCCCTTGGTCTCTGCGCCATCGCTTCCAGCCCCATGTGGGGAGCAAAAGCAGCACCGAGAGCCACCGGTGGGCCGGGAAGATCCCCCCGCCCAGGCAGAGCCCCCTCCCCACGGCGCAGGGGGGACGGGTGGGGACGGAGGCAGCAGATACCCAAAGGATGCGAGCTGAACCCGGTGCGGTTTGTCCGGTAGCAGAGGGGTGACTCGCGCAGGTGCCAGAAGTGGAGGCTGCACAAATAAAAGATCTCATGCAGAAAAGGAGGAAATACTATTTTTGAGCCGAATAGCGGCAGTGGAGTGGGGCCCTGAGAGGCAAGTGTTGTGCAAGAGCTGTGGTGCAGCTGCAAAGGTAGAGGTGGCAGAAAACAAGCCAACCTGTTGTCAGGATCTCGGGGTTTATCACCAGGGTTTCAGAGATGGGTATCAGGGCTCTGCTAAGAGGGAAATCGCACTGCTTCGGCAGAAGAGACTGGTTTAAAACAGCACATTTGCCCTCATGCAAGGGTTATGTGGGCAGCTCACATTTTACTGCTTTTTTGTGGGGTCATTTTCGTGGGCAGGGGGAAGCACACAGAGAGCAGATTCCCAAGTGCCTTCAACCATGCTAACATGTTCAGAGCAGGCCTCACAAATTGCCTCCTTCTCCTGCTGCTAATAAAAGTCCCGAGATTTCTGCTGCTAATAAAGGTCCAGAGATTTCTGCTTAGGAGAGGGATGAGGAAGAGCCAAGCTGTGCCGCAGGCAGCACAGGGACGAGCCCCCAGCCCCACGGGACTCCCTACATTCCCCTTCTGCCATCCTCAGTTAATTCGGGCTCAGCTGAAAGCCCACAAACCAGCTCAAGCCTTCTGTGCGAGCTGACCCCGGACTGCACTCGGACCTGCAAAAACCGCTGGGCAGAGGAGATCGCAATCGCTCTGCACTCTGCCCTCCAGACCACACTCCTCCTCAGCAGCGAGCGATGGTCTGCCCCGTCCCTTCCCCGGGGCAGGGCACACCGCTGGAGCTCGGGACCCCCAGGTCCCTGTCCCCTCACATCCCACTGCCTGCAGGACACGAACTGCCCGGCCCCTCGCAGCCACTGAGAATTCCACTTTTCCATAGGAAAAAGGTAAAAGTAGCATCTCCGGTTCCAGCAGCATGTGGGTATTTGGGCTCAGGAACTCCAGAAGGGCAAGAAAATGCTCAGTTTTCACTAAGGTTTACTATTTATACAGCACTTCGTAAACTCCAAGTCATAAATACTTCTATGCAAGAGCCAAACTTGTGTTTGCTGTAGGAAGGACACGAGACTAAACCTGAGGGGGAGAAAAAGAGGGATCTCACAGAAAATCTGCATCATTTAAAAGTGCGGATGAGTCCCTAGAGGCCTCACAGCTTCCCAGGACATCCTTTATGGAAACAGGATGGACATTGCACTGGCACTGGGCACAGGAGGCTACAATTTACGGATGATGCCCATGCCTGATTCATGGAGGCTAATCTGCCATCCAACAACTTGAACTTCCCGAGCATCGCACCGAATCAGGCCCTCAGGATCTCACTAGCAGATCCTCTTTATGAATTTATGCCGTTTCGTAGTGAAGCAAATCAGAGACTTCCAGGATTCTTCCCCACCACTGAAGCAGCTGACTTCCCAGCTCTTTCGGAGTCATAATATCCCACCAGTTAATGCGATGACAAGAGCAATTAGGCTATAGAAGAAGGTTTACAGCAAAAATACCCTCTCACCTGCCTCCTGAGATACAGGTAAGCGCTCCCCAGGGAGAGGCAGAACGGGCAGGGCACCGTCCAAGCGGCACCCGAGCCCCTCTCTGCGGTCACCGCTGGCTCAAAGGCCTCGTGTGCAGCCACGCAGCCAGACTTTCCAGGAAGCACCCGCGGGACGCCAGCGCTTCACAGCACCGTCGCGGCTGCCCGTGCCCTGCCCTGTCCTGCTCCCGGCACAGCTACAGCCATGGGAGTGCGACCCAGGGACGCCCCCCAGCAGAAAAAGCCAAGGCAACGGGAGACCTGACACTCAGAGCATCGCAGCAGCACTGGCCAGAGGCATCTCCTCGGCACCTCGCTCCGCAGCATGGCCCATTGCACCTGCGCGTAGCCACAGCATCCTCCTCCTCCTCTTCCTCTCCCACGCCTGTCTGCCCAAGCTGCCCCGGTGCTGGTTGGGGTGCAGGATGACCACCCCCGTGTCACGAAGGCTCTGCGCTGCGGTGCCCGCTGCCCCACGCAGCGCGGGCGCGCGGGGCGATGGCTGCAGCTGCAGCGGGTGCAGCACCACTTCCTTCTCCCTGCCCGTGCAAAGGAGTTTCCAGAGCTCGCCCCGCCGACGTCTATCCGGCGGCTGACACACGAGACAGACGGTGTAGGCAGAGCCCAGCAGCTAACTCCTGCTACTTCCAGACATTTGCCTTAATGAAATAATTAACCTGTTGAAAGGCAGGCTGGGAGCAGCGAGGAGACACTTCTGCACCTCACCACACAACACCGGCCAGGGGAACGCGCTCCGAGCGGCTGCAGATCCCAAATCACCCCCCGCGCATCTGCCACCGACCCCGCAGACTCAAAGCGTGCGGCGCTCCCAAATCTCCCACAGGGACCCCGCTCC
>VYZM01006863.1:156250-168080 GCA_013398915.1 Dromas ardeola
AAACACAGCCAGGCTGTGATCCCGACGCAGGGGTATGTGCGGAGATTCCCGGCGCTGGTCCCACGGCTCGGCGGCATTTGCGTGCCCTCGGCGTCGCGAGGCGTGTGTGGAACCGCTGCGCTCCCCTCCTGCTGCTGCCGAGACCCAACGGTCCTGCCCCTTTACAGCTACAAACACACGCCTTCTATTATATAGAACTATAACCAGCATATATATACTTTTATATATGTAACTATAACCATATTATAGTTAATAAATCATTCCTTAGGAATCGTCTTTGCCCAGACCGGGGGTGCATGCTGACAGGCACAGGAAGGCCACTGCGCTGGGGCGAGAGAGGCAGCGAGGCGGGACAGGGGAGGGCAGGGAGCAGGGACGGGGGGGACACGCCGCCAGCGCGGGGTATTGCCACGGAGCCGTTCTCTGCATCCCGGCCGTCGGGAGGGGGCTGCCGGGCCACAGGGGCTGCAGCGGGGCTGTGCCGAACGCAGGCTGGGTCAGTGCTGGCAGCGCTGAAATCAAAAATTCTGCAATTTTCTGCCACCTTGGGGCCAGAACAACACCCCCGAGACCAACCGACCTCGGACACGCTGCGGTGGGCTCCCAGCCAGCTCCCGCCCCGAGCCGGCCGCTGGGCTCCTTGGCTGGCCCTGGAACAGCAAACGTGGGCCAGGCAGGGCTTATCGTCCCCGACGGCCACCGAAACCGAACTCCATCCCTCTGGGCAAAGCGGGAGGTAGAGACCCCCCAGCCGGCGTGGGGCACGCACACCTCCTGCAAAGCCACCCCGCGGGGCAGCGCGTCCCCGCGCAGGGCGCCGGGCTGAGGGCACCGTCACCTCCGGTCCCTGCCCAGACCGGCCTCCAGCGCTTCGGCTCCATGGCATGGGACCTCCAGCATCGCGACCAGGACCACAGCGAACACGGGCAAAACCAGAAACGAGCCCCAAATCCACTTTTAACGAGCTTGTGCAACGCTGCTCTGGTCACCTGCTTCCATTTCTGAACAGTTGGCAAAGAGAAAAAAAAAAACCTGACTCCCTAAGAAACCCCCGGGTCTCAAGGGGTTTAATTTAACTGCACGGACCCTCAGAAGGTCCAAAGGGGCAGCACCTTCCGGGGGTCACCCTGCTGTCACCAGCACGCTGTTGTCACCAGCCCAGGAAGGGTCCCTCCGCCAGGCAGGGAAACTGCTCTGCAGCGGGATGCACTCCAGAAGAGGAGGAGGAGGAGGAGGAGGAAGAGGAGGAGAGCGGTGCAAAACCCAAAGGCTGGTGAAACAGCAGGGAGTCACGCTCCAGCGGGCTGGGACTGGCACTTTGACTCCCCCAAAAGAAACAGCCTGTGTAGAGCACCTGACAGCGGCTTTTCTACCATCTACCAGCCCAGGGATGCGTAGGGAGGACAAAGAAAGAGAAGAGGGGGAAAAAAAAAAAAAAAAAAAGAGGGAAAAAAAGTTTTTTCCTTTCTGTCAGCTGTGCAAAGGGGTGAATATTCAGCACACAGCTCCGAGCGCTGTCAGCCACCGGCTTCCCCACTGCACGGCCACCGGCCCGTTCACTGGGATAACTGGGAGCGCGGTGAACAGGCCCGGGCTCTGCGTGCCAGGGCAGGCTGCTGGCATCTTTGTCTGCTTAACCGTGTAATAAATTCTCTCTATACATAATATAACTAATAAAATATATATCAGGTGTATGGCTCTGATTTAAACAGATGTTTGCACTGCATGCTCAACACAGGGAATTAGAAAATAGAAGGAAAACAGCTCCATTCTTTTACAAAAAGGTAGCAGCAAAAAGGTTTTCGAAAGTCTTAGATAGGCTGGGTAGGAAACAGTCCAAACAGCAAGTATTTCCCTTAGGTGACGCTTTACAACTACCCCTTCAAGGCGACGGTAGAGAATCCTCCACCACTGCAGCTACTGCCCGATCCTGTCCATCTGCCTTCTGCAGGAGGGGATGGTCCTGCCTGAGGGGCAGCACCCACAGCCCCACGGCACCCCACAGCCCCACGGCACCCCCATGGCATGTCCCAGCCCCATGGCATCCCCACGGCACCCATTACTGCTCCGGACACCGAGCGCGCTGCACCCAGGGCACCGCAGCCAGGAAAACACGGCGCCGCACAGCAGCAAAAACTCACCGGGTGAAGCTGGCTCACGCAACGGCGTTACCAGGGCACGCAGGGGATCTACATGGGGATTTAAACACTCCGTACCCCCCCAGAGCCCCCCGCTTCCCCGCACAGCGCAAAGGCAACCTCAGCAATCCTGCTGGAGCTTGGCGCGTCCAGAAAAGCAAACACCTCTGAGACAGAGCAGGCAGCCTGCGTGGAGAGTTGGGGTTTGGGCTGCGTCCAGACAGATTTCAAAGTGTATTTTACTGCTGCCTGGATCTGCCTTTGCCTGTGAAGGCTGGCTTTTGTTTGGTTCTCTCAATACCCAGTGCTGTGAGGGCATTTTTGACAGCAGCACAAGACCCGGGGCAGTGCTGCACGCCGCCTTACCGTTCTGTAGGGACTGGGGAAAGGGCTGCAGTCAGCGGGATGGTGAAGCAGCTCAGGGTTTGCTTCCTTCCCCCTGCAGCACCCACGGTGGGGAACCAACCTCCCCGCGGCGTGGGGAAACAGCGCAAGAGCCTTGGCTTTGCGCATTGTAAAGCGGACTGGAAACCCCATGCTAACAAGACTCAGGAGGCGCCAGGGAAGGGACAGGGAAGACAGACGGACAGTCCCAGCTCTCCAGAACCAACATCTCCCCTGTTCCTCAAACACCTCTTGGTGCAGAAGCCTCCTGCCCTCCCCTTGGCCGGGATCTCCTTTGAGGGGACTTAAATTACTACTGGTGAAGTGGCCGTACCCGTGCTCCTGGGGGAACGAGATGTGTGGCAGGACCGTGCCCGACGGGAAGAAGTGAGCAGAGAGCCTGAGTGCTCATAAGTGCTAATAAAGTGCACGAATGCAGAGACGTGGGCTTCCTTCCTCCCAGGCTGGCATGGCCAGGGACGAGGATGCGCTGTGCTGCGTTTCACCCGTGTACCAGAGCCTGGGACCAGCCCCAAAACCCACTGATCTACTGGGAGGCTGCTTCAGCCAGGGCATCTGCGCTGGTGGCCCCAAACCACCTGCAGTGGGTGCCTGGGGTCCCCGAGCCCCTTCGCCGTGCACCCACGTGCCAGGTCCCCTTCCCCAGTGCAAGAGCCAGCGGCTCCAACCCCGGCATTGCCCGCGTCCCCCGGCAGGACCTGCCACGCGGCTGGACCTGTGCAAAGGAGCACGTGAGGACAGCAAGTGACAGAGCGTGCAGGGGCACAACTAGACCCAACCCAGCCCGGCCGAGGAGGGGACAGAGCCCGGGGTGTCACCTCCCAGCTGAGAGGTGACATCCGTGCAGAGGGACAGCGCGGCGGCCGCTCGCTGCGGACCCCAGGAGGGACACGCACGGCCAGCCTGGCCACGGGGAACCCATCCCAGAGTCCCTGGGGAGAGACGGGGGAGTGTGGGGGACCGGCTCTGCACGGGGACAGCGTGGGGACCGGCTGTGGCTCTGCACGGGGACAGCGTGGGGACCGGCAGCCAGGCGCAGCAGGCGTCCGGACGCGTGTGCTTCTCTGCCGGGGTTCCTGGGCGGTAAGGCAAGGTGCTCGGCGTTAGGAGAAAAGCGGCCAAGTGCAGGGCGCTGGGCGAGGGGCGGCGAGGCTCAGTCTGTCTTCCCCAGCTTCGCTATCAGCTCGTCGCAGATCTTGGTCAGCTCCTCAATCTCCTGGTTCTGGAAGAAAAGCAGCCCTTGAGGACCCCCGCAGCGGCACAGATGGGGGATAACGCCCGGGCCCATCTGCCACCGAGCCAGCGCGGGAAGGGGCAGCCGGCTCCTGCGTCTGTCCCTGCGAGAGCCCCTCTGGGCATCGTCCAGGCACCGTGGGGACCCCCGGGGTCACCCCTCCTTGTCCCCGGCAGACGCCGGTGCTGCACAGAGCTCAGCTGCGAGCGGGCAAGCTCTGCCCATGAGCCACAACAGCCAAACGCATGCCAGCCCTGAACCGGCCCCATCACCGCACGCGGCCGTGCCAGCGCCCGGGCAGAGCTTGCGCCTCCGCCCTTGAGAGGGGACGCAGTCATGCATTTAAACAACAGAAAACCAAACCCCCAACCACCACAAAACACAAACAAAACAAGCAAACAAAAAAATACCCCCAAAAAACCCAAAATACTTTCTGGGTCAAAAATCTGGAGGACACCTCCAGCACCAGCAGGATGCTTGGGGCAGGAAAACGGGGATGCGGAGGGAAGGCAAAGGCGGGGATGCGGAGGGAAGGCAGGGCGTTACCTTCTGCTGCAGGGCTCTCTCCAGGGACTCCACCTTCATCTGCTCCTTGCGCAGCCCGGCGTGCAGCGCCGCGCTCTCTGCTTTGGCCTTGGTACGCACTTGGGCGATCTCCTCGTTGGCTCTGCGGTGGGTTTGGGGACAAGGGGACACGGGTCACGCCTTTGGGTGCAGGCGGGAGCTCCGCGGCACAACCTCAGACCAGGCAGCGGCGGCGCCCGGGTCCTGCTTGCCTGGGTGCCTCAGAGGCGGTTTTCCCGTATGGAAAACCTGTGTGAAACTGGATTAATTCAGCTCCTCCAAAGTCCTGTTTGGAAACTCCGCTTTCTCAGAGCGAAGCCAAACCAGTTCCTCACCCACTTCTCTCGGGGCTCCCGTGTGCGGGCGAGCTGCTGCTCGGGAGCTGAGCCTCGGGAGCTGCACGACCCCTTTGCACACCACAAACACGCGCCCTCGGAAACGCGGGAACTCGTTAAGCGACTGTCAATAGACCGTGAACCTCAGTTCCTCCATTAAAAAAAAAAAAACTAAGCAGAGACCAGAGACTCCGTTCAGGGATTTGGGCTGCCTTACTTACAGCCATGTCAAGTCACTTGAGCCGGCAGTTGTAAACGGCAGCTTTTCACATCAATAAGCTCCTGCTTTCCAACCTCAGGGAAGCCAAACGCAGACACTGCCCTGCAAGGTCCCTAAGCACCCCGAAAGCCCCCCAGCACGCCCAGCCATCTCCTGCATGACCTTACTTGTCTAATTTTTCTTCTGCGTGGACTTTCAGGGCCTGATACCGCTGCTCTTCTTGCTTGACGCGGGTTAAATAATCTTGAGCGCATTTCTTCAGAGCTTCTTCATTCTGGAAAAAAAAAACAGTACAGCCATCTGCATTGGGGCTGAGCACGGAGACGGTGCTCTGACGGGGTGATATATCCTGTTCTGAGCGTAAAAGAGAAAGGCTTTAAATAGAACCAGCTTCTCCCTGATGCTGGAGTCCCTTGTGGAGCTTGGCAGCATGGAGGAATGCTGTGTCGATGGAGACAGGGGTTCTCGGGGCGCTTTGCCCCGCTACGGGCTCTTCCCAGGGCTGCAGCTCTGCCCAGGGCACGATGCCCCGCTGCCGGCAGAGAGCGCAGAGAAGAGCCAGGTCCCCGCACTGCCTTCCCGGGGCATTTGGAAGGCTCTTTGCTGGTTTATCAGAAAGCGAGCAGAGGACAGTGAGCCGCAGTCCTCCAAGCAGGGCCGGGGCATGCGAAGCAGCACCGCGTGGGACGGGAGAGCCACGGGGCTGCAGCACGGCACAACGTGGGGCAACGTCCTGGGGACTCTGCAGGGAGAAAGAGGAAACCAAGGCAAGGACCTTCTTAAAGCCTTCTAGGACGCCCTTCAGGTTTTCGTATCTCCTGAAGAGATCCGACAGGGACCTCTCCACCGAGTTTAGGTCTGCCAGAGCCTGGTCCTTTTCCATCGTGAGCTGCTGCAGGTTCTTCTGAGACGTCATGTTTGTCCTCTGCTCATCCTCTGTGATGGAGAATAAACAGTAGGGACACGGTGACTGAGCGGGGAGGGCTGTGACAGCCAGCTCCTGCCCCGCGCGCCCGGCCAGGCGACGGCACCTTACCTATCATCTGCGCAATGGTCTTCTCATACTCAGCCACGATTTTCCTAGAAAGAAAAGAGAAAAAAAGCAGGTAAGAGGCAGCCGGTTTTTGCAGACATGCACCGACAGCTCTGCTGCCCCTTCCCCAGGGCGCAAGGCAGCCGGAGCAGCAGCGGGTCTGCAGAGCAATGCCCGCGGGCGCTGCTTTACCCCAGCACCCCCCGGCCAGCGCAGCTAATGGGATTTTATTCTTGCCACAAAGAGACCGGCGGCCTCAACACAGCACCAGCACAAAGAGTACATGCCTCCCAACATGTCACTGATGATGCCGTGCCGTATCATCCCATTACAGCCCCGCGTACCCACCCCCGTGGGGGAGCACGCAGAGCCCAGCACTGCACCAGGCAGGAGAACGCGTCAGGAGAAGGCTTTTACCTCATCTCCAGGACCTCCTGGCGGCTCTCTTCATACTTCTTCTTCCACGCGTTGGCTTCGATCTCCTTTGTGATTATCTGGGTTGTGGCAAAGAGAGGACCCTTGGGACGCGCTCCGGGCAGTCTCCCTTCCTGCGACGCGCAGGGGATCAGCCCCCCGGCAGAGCAGAGCTGACCCCGCTCCCCCCACGGCGGCAGCAGCCGGGACGGGGTGCGGCAAGGGGCAGCCCCGGGGGGAGGACGGGGTCCCCGGCCGTTACCTCCTCTCTGATGAGCGTGAGCACAGCCGTCTTCTCGCATTCACTGAGGCAGATGCCGTCCAGGGGACTCTCGCTCCTGCTCACGCTGGTGACAGCCGTGGGGGGCTTGTCCATGGAGCACAGTCCGGGCTTGCCCTGGGGGGGAACCACCCAGCTGGGATGCTGCGCGGGGTTTCTTTTCACCCTGCTTCTCCTGTTTGGTGTGTTCTCCCCCATTTTATCAGCCTCAGCTCAGGCACCGAACCTCCCCACCCGCACACCCCGACAGCTCAGAGCCTGGTATCGGGCACCCGCCAGAGCCCAGACAGGGTTTTCCGTGCACTTTCTGCCTGGTCCCTGCCAGGAGCCGGAGGACACCCACGGGCTGCCCCGGGGAAGCAGCATCCCAAGGGGAGAGGGAGCAGGGGCCCATTTCAGAAGGAGGAGACCCAGCTCAGGGCAGAGACGTGCTCACTCCTGACATCCCTTCACTTTCCCCATGGCTGGTTTTACACAGCCTGGAGGGTCTTTGCCGAGCGTGAGCCACACGCCGGGGGTCTGCCAGGGCCTGGGTCGCCTGCCTCCATCACACCCCGGTCAGGTGGCGATGTCGCTGCAGCCGACGCATCCCAATTGCTGCCGGCAGCTGCAGGGACGTTTGCCGGCCCTCGCTGATGGCCCCGAACACACACGGGAGCTGGGGGGGAGCAGGCTGCACCCCCCTGCAGAGCAGGGTCCGGCCGAGCCAGCTCTGAGGCTGCTCCCGCTCCCCCCCCGCGGGACAGCCCCACTCATCCCACCGTGCCCAGCTCTCTGGGAGTGCTCCGGAATGGGAGACGCTCACGCAGGGCTCCCGGTACCCTCCCGTCTCCATTATGGGTGCTCTGGCGAGGGATGAGGTGATGGTACCCCCACGACTCACTGCCTTCTCCCCCCAGGGCCCAGCTCCTTCCCACCAGTGCTGCAAACCGGGGGAGACCAAGCCGGGGGGAGAGCTCATCCTGCCTGGATGCCGGCCCCAACCCTTCCCTCGGGGGGGTCCTGCAGCCTGAGAGGCCTCCAGAAAAGCATTCCTTCAAACTCAGGCTTACGCCACCGCCTGTTCCTCCTTCTATCATCCCAGCCCCAGTGACAGCCCCGAGCAGCCATCTCCTTGGGAACCGGCTGCCAGGCCATAAATAGAGAAGTGCTTCGGAGGAGGCATCCGCTTTTGCTGTGTTTTGGAAACGAGAGCACTAACGCACTGCTATTCCCCCCCCTTCTCCTCCCCTGCACTTTAACTGCAGCCCAGGTTTATGCACAACCGAGCCCTTCACGGGCTCTCACTGCTGCCCGTGGCAGTGGGCAAGCGATGGCCGGTGGCAGTAGCCACCCCGGGGTGCAGGGTTGGGTTCGGGCAGCCCCACACCGGGGAGGTTCGGCCCCGTGTGGTTTTGGCAGCAGCCCCCCCCCAGCATCTCCCCCGAGCAGGCGCACACCTGAACAGCTGCGCGGATCTCTGCCCACCGCCTGCCCCACGGCAAACCCCCCCGCGCCGGGGGCTTGGCATGACCCCGGCTCGTCTGCAGGAGCAGGGTCTGCCCACGCTCTCCCAGCACCAAACAAAAGGTTCACTTTGCCTAATGTCCTTGTGGGGCTTAGCGTAGTTAAATCTGTCTCAGAGAAGCTAATTTTGCTGATGTTGCTAATCTCATTGTCATCTGCTTGCCACCTCGAGCAGCTTTGGCCAGGGGTGACTAAGCTGGCACAGGGTCCCCCCTGCACAGAGGGGTCTCAGGGCCGCACTGGTGGCTCCTTGGGGCACATTGGGGGTGTCCCCATGCAGATGGGCCACTACCAGGGTGCCAGGGTCACTGGTGGCTGCAGAGCCAGGGCTGGTTTCATTAATCCCCCTGTCTCTGCTGTCAGCAGCCTTCCCGAAAGCAGCATTTGAGGCTCCCTTGTAGAAGGGACAGGCACTGACCGGCCGTCAGAGCCAGCCCTGGACTCCTCCATGTGAGACACAGCCCTGTCCTGCGGCTCCATCCCTTCCCCGTCATCTCCTCTGCCCTTCCACTGTCATTCACCCACTGCCAAATGCAGCGTTTGCTCTCACTGCCCTCCCACAGCCGCAGCCCTGGCTCCTGCAGCCCTGCTCCGTCCCCACCATCTCCCCTTCCCACCTACAAAGCGCCCACCCGGGGGGAGCCGTCCTCTGCCCGGCCCCTCATGGTCTGCTGGAAAAATACCGCGAGTTTTCGTAAGTCCCTGCGTGGGCTCAGCTCCCAAAGAAACTCCTTTCAGAGAGGTTTTGGTGGCACTTCTGGGATTAGCAGCGAGGTTTGCTGCAGCATCCCCCCAGCCCTCTGCATGGCAGGGCAGGAGGACCAGCCCTCCCGCAGCCACCCTGACGAGCCGCACACCACGCCGGCACCGCCGCCCAGCACCGCACCGCCGCCCTGCACCGCACCATCACCCAGCATCGTACCACCACCCTACACCACCACCCAGCACCACACTGCCGCCCCGAGCATCCCTGCGGGCGAGGGAGGAGGAAGAAGCAAGAGGCACTCACAGGGAAGATGCCAGGCCCATCCTTTTCCATCTGCTTGGAGATCTCCTTTTCAAAGCCTAAAGACAAGGGAATACAACCTCTTAGCTACCTGGAAACAAGACCCTGGCGGCACATGCGGATTTGCTGGGGTGCAGAGGGGGTACCCCTGAGTCTCTCCATCCCCTGAGCTTCCCCTCACAAAAGTCTTCTTTGCCCCCAGTTCTTGCCCTTGTAGGGAGGATACATCCTGCATCCCTGTCCCCTGGCTTTCGCCCTTGCAGGGAGGACGCATCCTGCATCCCTGTCCCCTGGCTTTCGCCCTTGCAGGGAGGACGCATCCTGCATCCCTGCCCCAGCTCCTGCCCTCGCAGGGAGGATGCAACCCGCATCCCTGTCCCCTGGCCTCCACCCTTGCAGGGAGGACACATCCCGCATCCCTGCCCCGGCTCCTGCCCTCGCAGGAAGGATGCATCCCGCATCCCTGCCAGCTCCCCTCCTGCACTCCCTGAGTGGAAACCAACACTCCCCTCTGGTGGCAGCTCAGCCCCGTGCTCGTGTCCCCGCGGCTGCCACCCACACCAGCCACTGCCGGGGACGGCGGGGGCCGAGGAGGAATGGAGACGCACGGGACATTCTGCGCTGTGCCAGCCGGCCCGGGCAGGACGCAGCCCCGGGGTGAAGCCCAGCTGCTTGGGCCACTCCGAACAGCAGAAGCCTCAGCCCACGCCAGCTGGGCCCAACACCCCCCAAAAAGAAGTGCCACATACCCCTGCCATTCTTAACAGCAGCGGAGAGAAGATAAAAGCCATCTCCTCCCGTCTCCATAAATCGGAGACGATTTATGGACCTCCCTCAAACGGCTGCAGACAGGACTGGCTACTCAGGTGTTAAATGGGCACAGAGAAAAAGCATTGCTAGAGCCCAGCTAGGAAAGGAAGGAGCCAACATAATGCTTGGGAGTGCGGATTTCCTAGTGTTTCCCCCCATTTATCCCTGGCCCTGGTCACAGCACCGTCCCCGCAGCCAGCGCCGAGCCTGCGCTCCCCTGCCTGGCCCTCCGAGACGGGCAGTGATAAATAAAACCTCCCAGCCTCGCCGCTGACGATCACATTTTCCCTCCCTTGAGAGACAAAGGACTGTTTTCCTCTCCCGAGAGCCTGCAGCTCTGCACAGCTTTCACGAGAGATGATTAATGGTACCCGCGCAGGGGAGAGCTGCAAACCTTCCGCGCGGTAATTTCTCCTGCTTGCACCTATAACTTTGCTATTGATTAAATGTCATGTTGCCTGGCTTTTAATTATTTTTTAATGGATTGGTCAGAGAGGCTAATTATATCGGAGACTGACAGCAAAATGCCACCGGCAGCATAGCTGGGGTCTCCTGTAGCGACACGGAGATCTCCATCAGCCGCAGCAGCCCTGCTGCTGGCAGGGGCTTTGGCCAGGGGTCCCTGCAGCCCAGGCACGCACCAGAAGCATCCCAGCTGATCGCTCAGCTCAGTTTGCTGGTGGACACTGGTTTCAGGAGGGCACTGGCTGTGGGGCAGCATGTGCCACGGGCAGGGAGCATCATGGACCCGAGCCACCTCCTCCCACGGCGCCATGGGGAGAGTGCTCTGCACTGAGAGGCTCTAAAGACAGCCTGTACCATGATTTTTCCATAATGGAAATAGTGCAGATAAGCAACTGGAGGCTTCATTATAACTTGCCCGGTCAGTGTAAATAAAGGGTGATGAAGCTGCGTTGCCTCAGCAGCACCACTTCCCTGCCAGAGGCTGTAGAGACAGCCTGGGTGCACGCACGGCACATCTCCAGAGCCAGAGACACGGGGATGCTCCTCACCTGCCTCCGTGCCCTGCTTTGCCGCCGGCACAGGAACGTTGGAGCACTCGAAGTACTCCAGGTCATCTTCTGGTTCTCCCTTCTTCTCCAGCCCGGCCGGTTTCTGTGAGGAGGTGGTGGACGCCAGCTTCTCCTCATCTGTGGCATGTCCATCCCGAGTTGCAATATCTGGGATTTCTGAGATCAACGCTCCTTCATCCTGCAGGATCAAGGCATGCGGTTAAGCAGGACTGAGCTAATCCATGGGGATCAGGCAACCCGGCTGCCTGGACAGTCCGTGGAAAGCACGGGAGGCTTAGCATGGCAGCCACCCACAAGCTGCTCCCCACCAGCGCCTCGGCAGGTTTTGGCAGAAGGAAACACACGGTGCCGGGGACAGAAGTGATTAACAAGCAAAATCCATTAACCCAACGATGGAGCTCGGCGCTTTGCCCCGGTCCATGCTGGGGAGAAGGGCTGAGACGGGGCACAGACGTGGTCCCTAATGAACCAGGTAGAAAAGAGAGGGTTTACTGGCCAGGAACCCTCCCGCCAAGGGACAGGCTCACCCCGCGGTGGGCACCAAGCACAGCTCTCCTCCCTCCCTTCCCACCTGGAACTGCCCATGGAGATGATGTTCTCCCTGCGGCCGGGAGCTGCCGCTTTCAGGGAACCATGCCCTCGGTCAGGGCTTGCTCAGGCAGGCGCCAGCCCGGAGCTTCCCACGCCGCCCTCCGAGCATCCCGCGCCCAGCCGGCGGCTCCCGGCGGGATCCCACCTACCTGAGCGCCAACGTCCAGGGCCAGGGACTGCGCCTCGTAGTGCTTCACCTTGCAGCCGCTCCTGCGGGGGAGAGAGAAGGGGGGGCTGAGGCCGGGGCCGGCGGGGGCTGC
>VYZM01006863.1:168492-181256 GCA_013398915.1 Dromas ardeola
AGCGCCCGTTGATTTTCTGCAGGAAGGAACCATTTCCAGGCCGTCTCATGCCCTGTCCCTGCAGCTGGAGGCTTGTCGGGGACATCTCCGCAGCATCCACATGTCTCCCACGTCAGTCAGACCGTTAGAGAGCTCTGCTCTGCTTGCAGGAGAGCACGAGGACGATGTGCTGTGCCTTGCGCGCTCCCTCCGCCCCACGCAACGGCTGTCCCAAGGAGAAGGGCCTCGCGGCAGGGAGGAGGTTCAGCTCAGGTTGCTCCTGCCGGTGGTCCATGGCTGGATGCCCTCCATCCAGGCAGCTCTCCCTGGGATTGTGTCCTGCGCTCCCCGAAACGCACCGCCTGCAGCGCGGCTGCAGGGCTGCCGGCACAGCCGCATCCCGACACACCGGGCAACGGCACCATCCATCAGCGCCAGGCAGCGGAGGGGCAGCGGTGGGGCAGCCCCGGCAGCGCTGGGTCCATGTCACCAAAGCTCGCGGGGGCCGAGGGAGTCAGCCATGAGATGAGACGCATCCCGGCACTCGTCCCTGGCACATGAAGGAGAGCACGAGCGCTCCTCCCGCATCTCACCACCCTCTCACTCCACATTCAGCATCTCCCTCAGCTCGCTGCCATGCCCCAACCCCCAGACGACAGATATTCACCGAGCTGGGGTGTGAAGCCCACTACGGGTACATGGGGAGGGGGCTCCACCTCTGGACTCGGCGCTCCCCGCCGCGGGGACAGCGGCAGGGCTCGAGGTTTGCCATGATCCATACCAAGGTCTAAAGAATCGCCCCCACCCGCTTCGCTCCAGCCCCCCCATCCCAGGGCACACGTGCGCCAGCACAGAGCAACGAGCAACGTGGCACGGCACATGGAAATTTTATTTGCACGCTCACATGCACACCTGGGTCAGAGTGAAAAATCGCTCTTGACTGTTTTTCTCCATCACGCCCTAATGGGAGCAGCCAAACTGCAGCTCCCCGTGTCCTCACCCCCCTCTGCTCCGCCACCTCTGGGACCGGGGTACCTGGATCGATCTCCCCCCAGGACACCAAGGGAACAGCTCTGTGACTCAAGGGGATGGGGATACAGGGAGAAGGCAGCCAAGGCGGACGGCGCCGGCTCTGCCCCACAGCCAGGACACGCAGAGGGCTCCCAGCTGATACACCCGCAGGCAGCACGGACAGACCCGCCGGCCCCGCCATGGACAGACCCCACTGTTCAACATCGCGCTGTAAAACGGCAGATCAGCTCCCGCCGAGACACAGATGCCAGGGCTGGAGCCCGGCTCTAGTTCTGCTCGTGCATACGGCGCTAAGCGGAGAAGGGAGGCATCGGGAGGGATGACATAAGATCAGGAACTAAAGCCCAGCACGTCCCTTCCTCCAACTCCCCTCGCACGAGAGCAGAGCCCAGAGGGTCTGGGGGGGCTGACAAGCTGCAAGAGACGCCCAGCATCCCTGGGACACTAAATGGGGGTAACGCTGGTCCCTCCCGCGTGCTCCCCCCGCAGGATGGAATCGCAGGGTGGTAGCAGCCCCCGGGGGGGCACAGCACGGGGCACTCGGTATTTCACTGGTGTCCGAGCGCGGGGGTGCCCGTGCCGGGGGGACCGCAGGGCCGCGCCGCAGCAGCGCAGGTCAGTGGACCAAGGCTGCTTTACTGGGGCCGTGCTCTCCAGCCCCTCCGGGACCCCGCAGACCAGCTCCACCGCCCCGGCTTCGGCACGGGGGGGATGCTTCAGGGGACAGCCACAGGCACAGCAGCACTGGCAGCCACTACAGAGCCCTGTTGGGAGCCGGCTGTGAGGGCAGAGCTCTCCTGAGACCGACACATCCTGGAGCCAGAGGAGACAGTCCCCTGATGCCTTCACCTCCCAGCTCGTGCTTCCAACCCCAGCCCTCAACAGAACCCTCATCCTCAGGGCTAAAATCTACCCATCTTTGCAGGGACCTGGATTGCACAGAAGCCTGTTCCCCCTCCATCAGCCGACGCACGGGTTTCGGGCGCCTGTGCATCATCGGGAGGCGTTGCGGGTCGGCATGCTGCGAGAGCAAGCGCAGGCGCACGCTGCACCTCTCCTATCCTCTCCCTCTCCCTTTCCTTTCCCTTTCCCTCTCCCTCTTCTTTCCCTCTCCCTCTCCTCTCCTCCCTCTCCCGGCTGAGCTGCCGCAGGGACCCGGCCCGAGAGGTGCGGGACGCAAACAAGACAGCGGAGAGCACAGAGGGCAAGAAGGAGCCTGCATGCCATGGAGAGGAGCGGGACCAGCACACACTCAGAGAGAGAGGACAAAAAAAAACCAACCAAGGAAAAGAAGAAAGAAATACAGAAGAGAGTACTTACAACAGAAAACAGAGAAATTTCACTTGTTCAGTAGTCCTGATGCACCAAAGCACGGACAGGGAGAGAGACAGACAGATGGAGAGAAGAAGAGTGTGTGAAAAGACCTGGGTATTAACTCTCATCTGGAGAAGCACAGCGAGTTGCCCAGCTCTGTCTTTTTGGAAGGAACGCACAGATCAAAGATGCCCCGATTCTGCATTTGCTGTTTGCCGTGGCAGGGTGAGATTCAACCGCGAATCCCGCTGCCGGGGCAGGAGAGCGCCCAGAGCATCCTGTGCTGCTCCGAGTGATGGGGAGGAAGCCTGGAAATCCCCCTCACCGCCAGCTCCGGCTCGCCCGCGGTCACGCACGGGAACGCCGACTCTTAAAAAAATCCGCATCAACCCTCTGCAAAGTATTCCTAAGAGAAAAACATCCAACATAAAACCTAGCAGCAAAACTAAGGTTACCTGCTCTCCCTGTGAAAACCCACTCTCTAGTTTTCCCACTGGAGCACGTCAGCAGAGTGACGGCTTGTTTCAGCTTTACTGCCAAACTGGCCACAAACTCCTAAAATTTCCCCTTTTAAGCTGATCTCCTGCTTAGCCCTGCAATGGGTTCCGATGGCCCATGTTCAATGCGATCACAAATTAGAGTGGGAGGACCCAAAATTGGCTGGGCAATGATTCCCCCGTGCAACGCCCGCTCTGCTTCCCTCGCCCCGCGGCAGCCGGGGCAGGCAGCGCCCAGCTCCCCCACCGCAGGCTGAGGCTTCGGCGCTGCCCAGGCACAGCTCGGAGGACGTTTGTGATACAACAGGTGAAACACCAAGAAAACAGCAAGGTTTAGCCATTAAACCTCTTCCCAGAGGAGGGTAACGCCGTCTGCGTTCCCAAGAGGCGCTGTGAAACGTCAGCATTTACACGGGGGTTTTAAATAGCTCGGTTCAGGAACTAAATATGCACTTAAATAGCTGAGCAAGGGACAGCAGCTCCCTACTGCCGGTGCAGATGTGACACGAGCAACAAATAATCTGCCTGTTTAACCTCTGCTCTCTTCCCCTGCTGTAAAAAAAAAGGAGATTCAGCGGCAGCTCACAAACGTCCCAGCAGCATCTGATCCACCAGCCCTGCACCCACCAGCGCCAGAACAGCCCGAACCCTGGCGTGGGCTGGGCAAGCCCTCCAAGTAACGGAGCCTCCGGTAGAGGTTTGCTCCCACTCCTCGACCCTACGAGGGGATTTCCATGGGGCGATCCTGGAACCTGGGGCACCGGCAGCACGTCGGGACACCCGTCCCTCTCCTCCCATCCTCTCCCGAGCGCCCGGGGCGCCGGCAGGGAGAGGGGAGCTCCCCCTCCGCCGGGACACGGGGCGGATAACACCGGGGAAGCAGCAGCGGAAGGTGAGGTGCACGTCGGTGCTGCTCAGAAGGCACGGGGACAGGACCACCATCACCACGGCCACCGCCGCGCACCGGCACTCACGTTATCAGGCGCGACTTGGGCTTCTGCGGGGAGTCTCTGCCTTTCGCGAGATCATCCTGCACCTCCAGCGTCTGCGACTCGAGGATTTCATTGAGGCTGTTCTCGGCGGCGGGGCAGGAGTCGGGGGCGGTGCTAGCGAGGGTCTTGGTGGGCTTGAAGGGATCCACGGAGTCAAAGTTATTGGGGTCGAACTGGTAAGAGCCCTTGGGGAGCGTCGGCGAGTTCTGCAGCGGGTTGAGCCCCGGGCTGTCCCAGAGCGCGGGACCCAGCCGGGGGGAGCCCCGGGGAGGCGGCGGCTCCGTGAGACCCCTCTCCGCATCCTCGGCTGGTTTCTTGGGGGGCTCTCGGTGTCTCTTCGGTGTCAGCTTGCTGGCCGGGATCCTGCTGCCCTTCCTGGGCGTAGCTCTCCTGGACTCGGGGCTCTCCCTCCCCTCCAAACCATCGACCTCGGATTTCGGGACCTGCCCCTTGGGCTCCAGGGCCGGGTCCCCCCCCAGGTCCCCGGGGGTGCCGCCGGGCTGGGGGAGGCGGCGCAGGGCTGCCAGGGGGGAGCTCTGCAGCTGGCAGCCCCCGGCCACGAAGGGGTTTATGCTCTCGTCGTACTGCTCGGGGTCAAACTGGTAGGATGCTCGGGGCAGCAGGGTCTCCTCTGCGGTTTCTTCTGCCTTCCTCCCCAGCGAAGGGGGTTTCTCCTTCCCGAGCTGGCCCCGGCTGGGCGAGCTCTCCCGGGCCAGACCATCAGCCCTCGGCTCCACCGGCCCCATGCCGGCGTCGGCCGCATCCTCTCCCGACATGACACGCTCCCGGGCAGCTCTGCTGGCATGGGGCACCAGGGCCGGCTCCGCAGCAGGCACGGCGGCGCAGCCAGCGCCAGCCCCGCTTCCCAGCGCGGCTGGGGGCTGGGGTCCAGCCGGCGGCTGTGTCAGGGATGCGTCTGCGGGGTCAGTTTCCCCTTTAGTATCCAAGTTGGCTTTAGGGGCTCCAGTCTCCGGTCGAGCCTCATCTTTGGGGGGCTTCCCAGGCGAGCTGTCCCGCTCGGCTTCCCCTACCAGCAGGTCACCATGGCCACCGGGCTCTGAAAAGATAAAAGGAGCCAGTTAAACCCCCGCCTGCCGTGCACCCCCCACCAGAGGGGCTCCTCTGCCCCCGTCACGGCTGCTCCAGGCTCAGATTTTATGGGGGATGCACTGACCCAAAGCTCACCCTCCCCACCTGCCAGAACCACTGCGTAACCCCGGCTTCAAGCACTGTTTGTAAGATTTGAAGTGGAGAAAATGTACATAAATTGCAAGCCGAGGGCGAGCCCGTGTGGGGAGGCATTCCCCGCACCACCCAGCAGACCCACCAATATCTCCATTTATGCCTTTCCTCTCCCCCCACTCACTGCCATCCAGGCAGCAGCCCCGGGGGGCTGCGAAGCCCTGCGAGGGTCCCGAGGGCCAGACCCCGCTGGGACCGACCGTGGGGTGGCTGCTCCCAGGGCAGAAACACTCACATCCGAGAGGGAACAGCAGTGCCAGGGAGTCACTGCTCACCTGGGCGGAGAGTTAAAGGACACCGAGAGGAATTCAGGGAACCATGACATGAGAAAACACCACGAAACGAGACTAAGCAGGTCCTGGGGCGAATGGGAACGGGATGCTGCGCTTAATGAATACGGATGCAACAGGCTGCAGAGGGGATTTGGAGCTCCGCCGGCCACAGGTGGCCGGTGCCGGGGCTGCGGAGCGGGATGTGCCCCAGGCAGAGGGAAGGTGCCCGATGCAAACTGCTCCCCATGGAGCACCCCGAGTGTGGGAGCGGGCTTGACAGCCCCCTGCTCTCCCGGACACCGCAGCCCTCGCTCTCCTGCAGACCCGCAGCAGCCCCGACAGGCGCCCGACGCAGGGATGCCATGAGGTACGGACAGTCCTCGCCCACACCAGGAGGGAAGGGGGGCACAGCAGAGCAGTGAGACCCCCAGAGAGCGGCGATCCCGTAGGGAAGGGCCTGCCGGAGCAGCCCTGCTGCTCAGCACCACGGTTTCCATCCTGCCTGCACCCTCCCTGCAGAAATCCCGCCTGTGCATTTATGCCAGGCTCGCCACGCTGCTGTCAGAGTTTCTTAATCACAAATCCTGATCCATGACTTAATCACTATTACTCCAATCCCTTCCCCGAAATCCTTTTACTGTTTAATCTTTTCTTTGCTGTCAGGGGACGGGGAAGCTCCTTATGCACCGAGGCACCCTGAAAGCTGCACCCAACGAGCGCCCAGAGCCAGGACCTCAGCACAGGGGAGCAAAGGCACAAGAGGAAAACGCCTGGTGTCACATCCACACGTCTTCCACCATGTCTCAACGAGGGATCATTGCACAGACTCCTGGGATAAGGCAGAATGGGATGCTCAGGGCGCTCAGCACCCATCAGGGAGCACACAGGACCTGCAGCTCTCGCTGGCACCTTTCTGGGGGGAGACAGCCCAGGCAGGACCGAACCAGTGCTCGCCCGAGGACTCGACTGGTTTGAAAAGCTGACTGGGAGCAGCAGCACGGGTGATGCTTATGCCTGGGAAACATGCCTGTTGCCCTCCCACTGGCACACGGGTGGCAGCCACGGAGGGGATCATCCCCCGTTGGCCAGGGGATGCCAGCAACAAGCTCCCGCAGCCCGACACGCACCCGCAGCCCTGAGAGCATCTCCCTGGAAAGGCTGCTCCTATTTGCAACCAGCTCACGTTTGCTGGTGACCGAGCGAGTCACAGGCTGGCAGGAGAAGGAAAGTGAATCAGGCAAATATCTGGTCCCTGGGCTAATCCAGGACACCCAGCCAGCAACCCTGACTCAGCTGATGGCTCGTGGTTTGCATAATTGATCTCCAGGATGCTAAAAGCCATGGAAATGAATCATGAGGGGCTGTGTGCTCCCTGAGACTGCAAAAAAAGCTCCCTCCGACTGCAAAAAAAGCTCCCTCCAAGTAGACATTGCCTTGCTGCCCCAGAAAACGCATCAGTAAACACAAATGCAGTGGATACGTACTTGGAGTGCAGCCAGCAAACACTCCGAGGCAGCGCCTGCCAGGCCCTTCCATCATTAGGAACCAGGAAAACCTCTTTAACAGACCCCAAAGAAAACTTTATTACACTTGCTGTCTTGCTCAGATGCTTTAAACCTCACCGAGACAGCCCTGAATAGAAGAACAGACTTCAAAGTCAGGGCAAAAGGCATCTTTTAAATGCATTTTACATTCCCACTGGAAGGTTTTGCAGCCGCCGTTCTCACAGACATAAGCCCATCCTGGTTTCTAACCCAAGCAATGAGTAATTACTTCTTGAATAACAAGCCGTCGGCACGCAAACCACCTCTCCTCGCGTGGATGTCTGCAGGGCGGGGAGAGGAGACAGGACGGTGCGTGTGACCATCGCTCAGAACAACCATTTCTTCACAACAATTAGAACCACCTGCCCAGGCCTTCCAATTTTGCGATTCACTCGTTTTCTGCCCCCGAGACAGCTCTGCTCCCCCCTGCCTCCAGCACAGCCAATCCGAGAGGCTGAGGAACTGGAATATACTGGGAGACAGCAGGCGTGGGTGAAGGAATGCTCAGGAGCTCGCCAGCGATTTTGGCAACCTTCTGAAGTAGGGCCATCCCTCCTGCAAGTTCTGGAGTTGTTTTTTTCCCCTTCTCTGGCTACCAGACAGGTATTAATCACTCGTGGGAGCTATCAGCCACGCTCGGCGCTGCGGCTGAGCGACAGCCCCGGGGAACCGAGGCAGGAATGAGAGCTGAGGGGGTGGCAAGGAGCCTGCCCACCTCCACCACAAGAACCCCATCCCTGCCCTGCCCGAGCGCTCCCGCAATGCCCCACAGTCCTGATTTGCAAGCCCTGCTTGGGCTGAGCTATTCACCTCCCCGGGGGACCACAGCCTCGGGGACTGAGGCCACCCCGGGACGGACTCGTGTTGGCACCGAGATCGCTCCACACAGGGGACAAAGGCAGGCAAAGCTACGAGGTCAATTAATTCTCCGGAGAGCGCTGCCAGGATGAAGAGCGCGATGGTTTGTGGGGCAGAGCCATGGCCACAGGGACCTGCTGGGACCAGGGGGGGCTCCCAGGGCATCATCCCTCGCAGGGCTGGGGAGCCAGCCCCTGCCCCTCCTGTAAAGCAGCCCCGAAGGTGACGCATCCCCGGCAAACCCAGCCCACACGGGTCCCCCTGCCCAGTAAGGGCTGGGGGTGACAGCCTGGCCCCAAGCCCCCCCGGCCCCAGCGGTTCCTCCCCCTCTGCATTTCCTCTGCCTCCAACGCAGCCTCCCATCAGCTGCCAAGCGACGGGAGCGCGTGTTCCTGCGGGAACAATTACACAGGATGCAGAAACCAGTGACCCAAAGAACCTCCGGGGGCTAGGGAAGAGCCCGGATCCGCACCCCGGCCCCCCGCCGAGCATGGCGATACCCTCGGTGCAGCCCTGCCTGTTCCCAGCCCCGCCGAGCTGCGTGCGGCTCTCCCTGTTCCTCCACAGCCCCCGCCTGCATTTACATCCCGAAACGAGCCCAGCTCCCCGCCACCCCCGTGCAGTCACGCCGGAGAGCCACCGCGCCGGCTCGGCACACGCTCCCTCTGCTCACGTCTCCTGCCAGGGGAACAGCCAGCACCTCCCCAGCCCAGCTGCCCTGGCCCTCCTTTGGGCCCAGAACCGTGCCAAACGCCCCACAGGACCCCAGGAGAAGGCAGTCCAGTAGCCACGCTGCCGCGCATGCTGGCCCACCGCGCCAGCCATCCCCCTCAGACCAGGCGCCCCCCTCGGACCCGCTCTTCTCATGGGCATCCCAGCAGCTGCCTTCAGCAGCATCCCGAAAAGGCGACCCCCAGCCCTCCCGTCTCACCTCCGGCGCTGTGCCCTGCGGGTGGGGACGTTTTAGCCCCAGCACAAAACCAGACACTGCCAGCAGCAAGTGCTCCGTGACTCCAGGATCCATCCCAAACCCAACCCCATGCACAGACACTCCGGATCCCCCAAAACAGCAGCCGTGCTGGCTGTGCACGGAGCGCGAACCTGCTTCTGGTCCGGCCAGTGTACATGGAGGGGATATTACAAAGTGAAAATGGAGATTTTTTTTTTTTATTCTCTGAAGAAAAACGTACAGAAAGGACAGTCTGGCACCGCAGTAATAGGCACTTCGTGCATGTGCATTTTAATTGTTAGGCTTGTCTTCCTTGGGCTGAAATTAAACACAAACACCGACTTACTAAACAGCTTTCCTGCGTGCCATCCCTCGCTCCCTGCAATGAATCAGTAAAACTTGGCAGCGGCAGCAGCGCTGCGATGCAAAGGCTCCCGCGCCCTTTTCATCCCACGTACAGCAACCGAGCGAAGCAGCAGCGATCCTCCGCGCCGCCCGGAATGCCAAGCGCCTGGAACAACCCCTCCGCAGCCCTCGCCGGGGCTCGGGCTCTGCGCTCAGCCCGACCCCGCGCCCTCCCTTCCCCGGCGGCAGGCGGAGCGCAGGATATCTGGCCGGTGCATTCAGCTCGGGCTCACGCAGCTGACGACTTCTTTCCTCTTTCGGCTTTCCGCTTTTGTTTAACAGACATCGATCTATTTTTAAATCTATTCTGTTAAGAATTAGCATACCGGCTAACGATGCTGCCGCTAACGGCACCGGAAAACACGTGCCCTGCATCAGGGTAACAGAAGTAAAAGCCGACAAGCCGGCTCCCATCACTGGCGGCTCCATGTTTGCTGCTTCTGCTCATTTCCTTGCAGAGAATATCTCCTTCTGGCAGACGACTGAAGACAACTTCAGCAAGACTGGGAGAGGATCACAGCCTCCACCACCCACGACAGCAAGAGGGAAACTGTTCTGAGCGACCCTGAACGCGCACAAAGCCTCACGCAGCCCCCTCCCTGGGGCGAGGGGTCCGGCTGGATTTTTGTCCCCCATAACAGGGTTTAACGCATCCAGGCCACCTCTCAGCTGGGCGCAGGGCACAGCTTCTGTCTTATGAGTTTCCTAACCCTATTTATTCCCAAGCAGCTGTGAGATGGAGAATGTCTGCTCTCGCTATCCCCCCCGAGCCTGGGGGGCTCTGCCTGCCCCCAGAGCCCGCCGGCAGGTCGGGGCTTGTCCCGCTGGCCCCCGGTGCCGGCAGCGGCGCTTCCCCCAGGACCGCAGGGCAGCGGCTTCTCCCGCACACGGCAGCGCCGGCACCGACACGCAGCCATTACGCTGCATCGCCTGCCATTGCACCACAGCCGGGAGGAAGCGCACACGCTGCTGCAAAACAGCACTGCGAAGATGGGGGCTTAATGTCTAGATTACCTCAGGCGGGGCAATTTAACACCCCAGGATGCCTGCCGTACACCCCAAACTCTCACTGCACCCAGGGAATCCCTTCCCTCCACCATTTCAGAGACTCCAAGGAGACGCAGCTGGAGCCGCGGGCAGGGCAGGGATGGAGCCGGGCACGGGCAGGGAAGGGATGGGATGGAGCCGGGCACAGCAGCGCCACGAGTTTGGCCCTGCCCTCTCCAACATCCCACTCTCCACCAGCCAGCACGGAAAAACAGCTTTTGCTGGAGATCACCCCTTCGGCGACGCTGGAACCTTTGTGCGCGGGGCAGGGGGAGCAGCCGGCTCCCCCGCTGCTGTGCCGGGCTGGCCCCGAGGAGCCGCTCGTCCCAGGACGCCGGGGCACAGGCGCATTTGGGGACGGTGACACCCCAGAGTCTGAGGCAACGCACTTCCCTGAGCAGAAGCTGTGGCAGAAGTTATCCTCATAGCTGCTAGGAAAGCCTTTATCTCCCCTCTCCCCCTCCCCAGACATTATCCCCCAAAGCAAAGATGCCTCTGTCATCCCTTCTTAAAAGGGAAGGATTATTCCAAGAGCTGTGATTATCGGAAGCCGTTGCAAGCATTCAAGAATAATAGAATAGTTTGGGTTGAAGGGACCATTAAAGGCCATCCAGTCCAACCCCCTGCCCTGGGCAGGGACATCTCCAACTAGCCCAGGTTGCTCAGAGCCCCGTCCAACCTGGCCTGGAATGTTTCCAGAGATGAGGCACCTCCCGCCATTCTGGGCAACCTGGGCCAGCGTCTTACCACCCTCACTGTAAAAAATTTCTTCCTTATATCTAGTCTAAGTGTCCCCTCTTTTAGTTTAAAGCCATTACCCCTGTCCTATCACAACAGGCCCTGCTAAAAAGTTTGTCCCCGTCTTTCCTGTAGGTGCCCTTTAAGTACCGAAAGGCAAAGAAAAGCACAACATTGCAAGTCCCATAGCGGGGGCCTGGCAGCATCGAGCTGCAGTTGGGCAAGAGGAGGCAGAGGATGCCCAGGATGGTCCTCCCAGCCCCCTGTGTGCTGCCCTCCTTCCGACAGCCCCGGTGACGCACAGACGTCCTGACACTGCCCAGTCCCCTGCTCTGCCCAGAGCACATGAAAGGGGAGGTCTCCCCGCTGCCCCTGCCCTGATAACCTCCAGCGGTTGCTGCAGAGGTGCCGGCGCTTCAAAGCCTCCTCCTGGCAGCACGAAAACAGACATAAACACTGAACTCAGCCACAGACACCGACCGCGATTCCCCCTGGAGAGAGGGGTACACCGACAGGGGGGAGCTGGTCCCCAAAAGGGCAAGGGTTAATGGGGAGCCACGCTCAGAGGAGCGGCAGCTGGTGTGAGACGCAAGGACAAACCAGCAACAGCACGGGACCCTGCCGGCAAAGGAAACCCCCTGCGTTTTCAGCAGATCCCTCGCAATTTCTCCAGAAATGGGGTTTAGCAGCATCAAGCTTTTGCATCTTTAATAACAGCTACACGGCAAAGACACCTGGCTGCTGACTCCAGGGAAAAGAGACCCTGCAATGAAACCTCCACCACCAACCGCCCCAGGAGGACACAAACCCAGCACCACGCCAGCTCCTGTGCTAGAGCCAAGGGCGAGCGGCACACGGGGCACGTGTGGGGCAGCTCCTACCAGCCACAAGCCCGGTCTCCGCAACAGGGAGCGACGGGAGGCAGCCCCGAGCCCTGCACGGTCTGCGGGGGAAGTGGCAGAGGGCAGCTGAACTGACAAAATGGTTCAACGGCATCTCGGTTCCTCTCCATCAATCCATCCATCACTGCCATCCCGGCTGCAGCCTCTGCATCCCCGGGCAGCTCCCAAACCCGCGGCCGGGCTCAGGGACAGCAGGAGGCTGCAACTGGTGGTTGCAAAACAGCCCAAGGACAATTTTGCACTTGCGTAGGCACGAGCCAAGGAAGGCAAACTGACTCTTCTGAGCCTGCAGAGCAGCCCCCTCCCTCCAAATCGCTTCAATACAGTGAGAGAACAGCCCTTAGCGCAGCGCACAGCCCTGAGTCCTGGCATTTGAACCATCCAGGCCATTAACCACAAAAAATGTGGCAGGCATTATTCAAAACAAGCGACTTCTCCTCCTTGACCCCACCCTGGTTTTCCGTATCCGGAGCAGAGAACCGAAAAGCAGAAGGTGCACGCTGGCTTTTTACCTTGGGTCCCGGCCTCAGGCTCCGGCGATCCCGGCGGTGGCTCGCAGAACTCCTTTAGCGGCGAGCGGGTTGGCGTTTCTGCTTCAGGGGTCTCAAAATTACCTTCGGAGTCCGAGCTGCCGAGGGGGGGGAAAAGAGTGAGGAATTACCACTTTCAAGGCTAGCTCTGAAATCCTCCACACTGCCCACACATCCAGCCAGACCGGCTCCCGGCCCAGCCGGACGTGGGCATCCTGCGGTGGCCGCTCGCTCCTGTCCAGCGGGACACGCTAGCAAACGGAAAAGGGAGAGCAGGTGAAACAACATCGTGAGCATCCCCCCTGCGCGCCCCCGACCCTCCTCTCGGCCGAGCCTCCGGGGATGCTTCTGCCAGGCCCTTCCCAGGCTGGCAGAGCGCCCACCACGCACCTCCAAGGACACCCCGGCCCCGCCGCCGTCTCCCCCCGCGTCTCCGGAGGGCAGCGGCGGCGCCAGCGTGGGG
>VYZM01006863.1:197104-214781 GCA_013398915.1 Dromas ardeola
CGCCGCCCCACATCCCGCAGCCCCGAGGTCATCGCAGCCCCCAGTTTGCCCAAGCCCAAACCGAGCCTGGTCCCCGAACGTCACAGCGGGCAGGTCTCAGCCCGCCACACGCGCACGGAAACGAGCTCAGGCTTTTCAATTCAGCAGACCCCCGGCCTCACCCCGAAGGGTCCCTGCCAGAGGCGCCAGCCCGAGGTTGGCTGCGGAGCCGCGGGCTGGATGCGGCCCCGCAGGCCGGCGTCCCGCTCCTGCAGAGGGAGCGCAAGGAGCGGGAATGAGCCACGGGAATGAACCACGGGCTGTGCCGCAGCCATTTCATCCTGGAGAAAGCGTGGGGCAGGGCTGTTGCTTCCCAAAGGGAGGAGAAAACTCTGCTCAGACGGGGAACTTCCCTCCGCAAACAAATTCTGCCGTCTGCTTCCGAAGCTCTGAGCTGGACTCTGCTCCCTGCCCTGTGCCCTGGCCAGAATTACCTTCCCGAACCCCCCGGGGCCTGCAGCAGCTGCGCGGAGGGAATAAACCCAGCTCCCTGCAGTCCCACTTCCTGCAAAAAGCAGGAGGACAGAGATTGGGAAGGTCATGGAGAGGGACACACCAGGGCAGGCAGGGTGGGGGTGACCAGGAGCCCCCATCACTTCTGCCTTCTCTGGGGAGCTCCCTGTCTGTGCGCCCTTGGATGCTGACACCCGTCCCGGCCACCCGTCGCTCCCTCCAGCCAGAAGGGCAGGGTGCGGGCGCCTCAGTCAAGGAGCGGAGGATCCACTCCTTCATCTTGCTTGGATGGCACCTGTACCAGAACCCACGCTCGGCCAGGCTTGGCTCTGTGAGCTGCCAGCCCCTCGGCTGTGCCATCCCCCCCGCCATGCCAGGCCCCTGCCCGTGCCAGCCCCGCAGACCCCGCCGTCACCCCATTTTTGGGACAGGAGAGCACACCCGGCTGCGGGAGCTCCCCGGAGCTCCCTTCGGCAGAGGGCAGTGGTGCTCGCCCGGCTGTCTCATCGCTGGCCCGAGTCCAGCCTCAAACTCCCATCTCCCAACTTGCTCTTTCTTTTCAGCTTGAAACTTCCTGTTAGTTATCATTTTAATTCTTTACCTCTTCAGCAGTGCAGAAAATTGGCACTTAATTCGCCCTGCGAGGCTGCGCGCTGGCAGCTTAATTGACCCTCGTTGCATCAGCCCAGCCACATCTTGGTCAGCGAGCTCAGCCCTCTGCCACATTAATTTCCTGTCCACTTTGTTTGTGTGCCATTTCCAGGGACGCGGCTTGCGTTCCGCTCCAGGCGAGAGCCCTGGGGGAAAACCTGCCATGGGGCAGGGGTCCCTGCCGCGTCTGCTTTCAGAGGAATCTGGTTTTCTGTAGCTCATCAGCCTGGTTTTCTCCCAGCAATTCGGCAGGTTGCTCCAAACCCAGGACATTTCAGCATCCCACCTTTGATACGGTGTGTTGCAGAGTGGTGTTGCAACTCTGGGATCTTCCCCAAGCCTTGAAAATCAGTCAGAAACCTGAGCCTCCACTTGCAGCTCTCACTTCCCCAGTTGTTTTCCAAGAGCTGATCCCAAGCATTTGGCCTCGCATGAGCTGGACGGATCGCAGAGTGTGTCAGGCGAAACCAGGGCAGCAAGGACCGAGTGGCACACTGACCAGAAAGCTTATAATAAAACCAGATTTACAGGAATTGCCCAAACGCAGTCTCAGTTTAGTTCCAGTTCCCCTATTGCATCATTTGGGGCAGAGATTGCTGCATGAGTACCTGAAATAATTGGTATTCAGAGCGTAATAAAACTTCACGATCCAGGCAGGACTGCATTATGGCAGATGTCTAGCAGAGGAACGAGATTTTCCAGGTGAATGAAGGAAATGCAGATAACCCTTGGTTTGGGATATTTTGAACCCTGCTGCAGAGAACCGAGCCACTCGTTACTCCTCCGCTCCAGCGAGAGCAGGAGGCGGCTGCCGCCGAGGCTGTGCCCAGCTGCCCACTGTGGCACAGAGCCCCCGGGTGCCCGCGGGACCCTCCGCACCCCGCCAGGCTTGCAGGGATGTCGGGATCACACTGCGGGAGCAGGTCCCAGCGCATCTCCCCGGGATGGGCTTGGATGCGGGTCCCAGGACAAGGCTGGAGGCAGCACCCTGGGCGCTACCGAGGAGGAGGGCGTCCTTCCTATTGAACATATCACCACTCAATTTGCGTTGGACCGTGGAGTCCTTCCAACACGCAGAATACAATGAGTTAGTATCTGCGGCTCTGGAGTTTGTATCCAGGCTGAAAACCCGGCCAGCTGGGAGCACGCTGGGATCGGGCTGGAGTACAAAGAACAATGGAAAGGACGGCGAGGGGCGGGCGGGGAGGCAGGATCCAGCCCTGGGTGACAGCGCTGCATCTGGGGCCGCTCAAAGCCCTCTGATTCTCCACCTCGAGAGGATCACAGCTTCCAGACCCTCCTTTTAACTCTGCGTCTTGTCCCCTCGCTCCCCTTCATGGCGCTTTCAGGCGGGGGGCTCTGCGTGCCAAATGGGATGCTGCTGGAGCAGGCGCTGCTGCCTGGATGGGCTCCAGATGCAACGCAGCTAATCCATTTTTATAGCTGGGAGCAGGTGTCTCGTGCATCACAAGCAGCCAGTTTAGAGACCACTCTCTTCATTTGGACACAAGCACTGGAGAAGTCTGAAGGCATCGGCCACCACTTGGTGCCCAACAGCTCCAGAAATGCCCTTTGGGTGCCCCGAGGGGCCACGGTCCAACACGCTGCGCCTCTGCACGGCTGCGTCGCCCGGTTCTCACCCGAGCAGCAGGGAGCAGAGCGGGGAGGGCTCCGGGCACAGCCGCAGCATCATCTGTCACCCCCGGCCAGGGACACGGGGCCGTAGCCGTGCCCACACCTCGCTCCTGTGCTGCAGAGCTGGTGGCCTCCGTACCCCAGCAACCAGTCCTGCAGAGCTCCCGTAGGCTTCATCGCCTGACCTGCACGAGCGTGAAATGAAGAATACAGCAGCAGGGCTGTGGGGAAACTCCTTTTTGCCTCTATTTTCCCCCAGTTTCTGTGCCCGTGCTCACCTTCACCGCACAAAGGAGGAGGTGCACAAGCGGAGACACCCCCGGCTGGGGATGTGCAGCAAGGGGGGAGAGGCAGCACCTGCGGGGAGGAAAAGAAAAACACTCTCTGCCGAGGCCGGAGATAGCAAAGGCCACAGAGTTTGTTTTCCATCCCCAGACCGCAGCAACGCGGTAAGTGGAACCCGGTCAAGAAACCCCGTCCAAACCCACAGCTCCTGAGGCTGCTCCAGGCAAACAACGCCTCGAAAGGGACCCTCTGTCCCTGCTGCCCCATCCCCAGCTCCGGCGGGGACAGGGGACCCACGGCCCAGCCGCGGCGATGCCTCCCCCAGCCCGGCCGCACCGCGGCAGGACCGACGGCAGCCGCGATGCTCGCCAAGGGTGACAACCCCATCCCCAAAGTGCCCAGAAGCGCCTGGTTCCTCACAGGAGCCGCAGCCACACGTCCTCCAGCTTTGCTGAAGGCAGCGGGTTCTGGGGGGCTCGGGGAGACCCCGGGAAAGGGCCCCCGGCAGCGGGGAGCAGCCGCGGGCAGGGAGCTCCACGCAGCCAGCCCCCAGCACGCCTGGATGCGACAGCCCCCGTGGAGACAAAGAGCCATTGCTGGATTCAGCTGCCCTGGGTATTTTTTTCCCTCTTCGATGAATCACCTGCTAAAAATATTATAAATTGAGCTGCTGGCCAGACCTTTCACTTCTCTGGAAGCAAAAATATTTATTTTACTCAGGCCCTGCCTGTGTTTTAACAGAGCTTTATGATCAATTTCTGAGGAATGTGCCATGCTGTATATTCAAATTACAAGTTTTTTTGGCTCGCAGAGTAAATTTAAAATTTCTTGTTTAAGACCCAACTGTTGTGCTGCCAGAGAAATGCGGTTTCAGCTGTTTTTTTTTCCCCAAAGCACCAGTTTTGCCCAGTGGATGGTTATTTTCACCCCAGGTGTGTGCCTGTCCCAGGGCTCAGTGGCACCAGCAGCCATCGAGGGGCAGAGGCTGGGCTTGTTTTGACCGGGAGCTTTCACTTCTGTGGGAAAAGCACCGCTTAATTAACAGCATCATCACAAAGATGGGGTACAGGGGGTCTGGAGCTGCCTGGCTGGTGGGGACAACCTTTGTCCCCATTGCACAGGGCTGCGTTTTCGGGACTCAAAGCACGACCTCCCCCTGCACAAGCTCCAGCCTGGTGCAAACGTACAATGAGAATTGTCAGCCAGGCGCCAGCACACTGAGATGCTCGAGCTGTCTGTGCAGGTGGGGTATAATCACAGGAACGCCCCGAGCCACAGGAGTTTGTCCTGGCAGCACCTTCCTCCTCCTGCCGGGGTGTGCAGACAAGTCACATCACGGTGCCGGGGGCTGGAGCCAGGGTCCGTGCCACCAGCCCGCCCGAGGTCCCCCCTGGCTCCTCCTGCCCTTGCTGCGGTGCCAGGCGCACCTTCCCCAGGAATCTCCCCCACTCCCCTTCAAATTTCGGAAGGAAATGAGGGAATTTTCTTTTTCTTGCTTCAGGGCAGAGAGAATAATGGGATCTTTATTCCCCAATAATTAAGTTGACTTTTGCGTAGGTTTAATTTACGCTCCCTTCCAGCCTTCCCTGCAAAGTGACGCCTCTTGCGGGAGCCTTTGGGTGTGTGGGCAGGGAACGGCGCGGAGCCGGGCACCGGGCGCTCACCAGGGATGGCTCGGGGGACTGCGGGGCTGTCCCGCACACAGCGGCTGCGGTGCTGCGCAGGGGCTGTAGAAAGGCTTCAGCACGCAAAGCCCAGCTGCTGCTTCTGTGGGTTTGCTGCCATCGGAACAGTAAAGAGCAGGAGCTCCCAGCCAGCCCCAGCGAGGACCAGGCAGGGTCACCCCGGCTCCCGGCGGGTCGCACCAGCATCCCTGGGCCACGCAGCACTCCAGGGAGCAGCGCTGGCATCTGCCTGGCCGCACTCCATCCTTCCCAAGAGGCGCCAGGGAGACAAACACGCCGTTGCAGTTGGACACGTTATTGGCGGTTTCTGCAGAGAGGCCAAATATGTCCCTAAAGCCGGCGTTTAGGAAGGGGTGAAGACATGGTGCAGCCGCAGGACTGCAGTTACCCGCAGGAGCCCTCTGCAGGGGGCTGCAGATGAAGCTGGGCACAGCCAGGAGATTGCGTTGGCCCACGTCTCTCCTCTTCCCAAAGAAACAGCAGCTGGCACGAGTGGGGAGAGCTCCAAAAAGCAGCTTGGTGGGAAGCACCCCCGTTTCCCAAGGGGGAGTTGGACCTGGGGGTCAGGACAGCTCTGTCGCCATGGCAGAGCCAGGCTGTTGTTTTTCCCCATGGCAGCCAAACAGCTGGAGATGCTTCACCAGAAAGTGAATTATGGGGACCGCGTGCCAGGGGTGCCGTGCTCGTTGTCTTCCCTGGCCGGGAGCCCAGCGCAGGACATGGACCCCATCACCAGCATCTGGGATCCTCTTCATGCTGGTATCCCAATCCCACGGATGGGAGCTCTCTCCCCAGCGCTGCTCCAAGGTCCATCAGCCCCCGCCGGGCACCTGCCCCATGCTGCTGCCTTCGGCGATGCTGCTGCAGTCTCAGTCCCACCGCCAAGGCTGGGGAAACACAACCCGGCTCTTCCCTGCTTGCCCTGGCAGAAGGCGTTTCAAAGCTCTGCAGCCCCCAGCACAGAGCTCTGGGGATGGGATTCTGCTCATCCCCTCGACTGGCATCTTGTCCCGCGGCGGTTTCGCCTGTGCCGGATGCCGCAGCCACGTCACAGGGCGAAGGCAGCGCATCTGGGCCAGGCTCCAGCCTACCTGGCACATCCCCGCCGGAGTGGCCGGGCTGAGCTGGAGCAGCCCCGGTTGCACCGATGCGCGAGGGATCAGGCGCTGGGGTGACATGGCAGCTCCTACCCTCCAAGGCAGGGAAGAGACGGGAGCATCCCGCAGCCCCGGGACCGCTGTGCCGTCAGCCTGCCCGCCAAAGCAAGAAGCACATATGGATCCCACACGAAATCCCCAGCAAGCAGAGAACGGGAGAAAACAGGGGTTTGATCGCCAATTTTAACAACAAAAAGGCACGCAGCCAAAAGCTGACGCTGCTGCGGAGGGTGCCCCTCAGCAAGCGCTGGGAGACACGAGGGGTCCCCTTGCCACGGGCACAATCTCCCCGGGGCAGAGGCGGGGGGAAGCAATGGGGGCACAAATGAGAAACTGCTGTGTTTGCACAGCGCTCTCGGGGGCCGCAGAGGGGGAGCGACACCCGCCGCACCCACAAACGCAGCCCTGTCACCGGGGGATGCAAAACCCACGACGGCACCCGCCGAACCCCCCCCAGCTCCGCATCCCGGCACAAGTGTTCATCGGCTGCGGCACGAGGAGCCCCGTCCCGCGGAACAGGCTCAGGAAGTTTCTGTCCTCGGCTGAAACCCCTTTGGTGTGGGAGAGCCTGGAACTTATTACAAATCGCTTAAGTAACTTTGGATCGCTTGAGCTAATTAAATTGGTTTCCCCGGCTATTCTAGAGGCTTGAAACCACCAGTCAGCTTGCGGGCTCGCTGCGCGAAATTAATTAAAGCAAATGATAACTTGGCAAGGGACAAAAAAAGAAAGTCTCTGTAGTAAGGAACGAGCCCAGCGCGGGGGGTGTTCGCTGAAGCACGTGTCTGTGTGTTGTAAGGTGTTTCAGATCCATCCTCACGCAGGGATGGACTTCAGCTCACGCGTAGCGCTGTGTTCAGCCTTAAATGCTTTGCCAAATCTGGGCATAAAAATAAACTTGGAAGTTCAGTGCAGAAACGCAGAGTAAAGGCAGGGAGCTCTCGGTTTCCATAGGAAGCAGAATTAATAGCTTGGCAGAAGGGGTGCGTTTCCATTTTTATACAAGAATTTCCTCCTCCTCCTGCTGCAGAAAAAAAGGGCTTGTAAGAATACAAATTCGGACAGTTCTCCAGAACCTGGCAGCAAGCTCCGAAGGATCCCGCGAGGCGCGCGCAGGCCAGCGGGACTTCCAGATTTCCAGCGCGAAACGAGTGGACCCGCGCACGGCTCCTCTGTTCCTCGAAAGCGCCGGCAGCGAGGGCCGTGGTCCTTCACGCCGCTCCCCGGGCGGACGGGCAGCGTCGTCCCGCTGGACGGCAGAAGGGGAGAGGTGCTGTGGGGTGTCTGCACGTCCTCGCCGGGCCCCTGCAGAGCTGCTCGTGGAGCTCCCTTGAAGCCCCCGGTGAAGGGCTGGGAGGGCTCGGAGACACGGGTGCTGTGCGTGCAGCCCTGGCAGAGCCGCGCCGGCAGGACAGAGCCCGAGCCCGACCTTCTCTCCCTTCCCCAGCGCTATCCGAAACCACAACCTCGGCTGGCTGCAGCCCTCATCCATCTGCAAAAGCACATTAAGGAGGGAGAGAAAGGTTGGCAGCTGACCATGAACCTACTCCCCGGAGAGGTCCTTACCTGACTCTAACCAGATGCTGTTTATCAGCCCGAGCACACACTACATGCCCGATGTGACGGAGACAGAAAAAATACAAGAAATGCTTGTTATGCTCAGGGCTTCGGGGGTTTTCATCCTCAGGCCGGATATACAAGTTCCAGGAGAGGAATACGCGTCCCTGGAGTCCCGGGCTGAATCTGGAATTCATATACTCTGTAAATGTACTTTATTTAATGCAGGAATCAAGAAAGGTTTTGGAATTATTGCACTGGAGAGCTTCATTGCATAGTTACAGCTTGGAATTAAGGAATAACTGCGGGTCTGTAACACAACGCGGCAGCCCCACGGAAGGGGCAGGACGGTGCATTTTGGCTGCACTGTTTTGTCTCTGTTCTGCGACCACTGAAGCCCGAGGAAAGACTCCAGTGGAGTCCAGCCCAGCCCTGCCCATGTCCCCCAGCGGATCTCCCTTCAGATTAAGCCAACAAAACCCAGTGGAGCAGGGAAGAGGCACCTGGGCAGCAGCAGAGGGTCCAGGAGCTCAGTGGAGCCAAGGGCATGCTGCGTTCAACACCAGCCATGGAATCTTCAGAGTTGGAAGGGACCTCTAGAGATCATCTAGTCCAACCCCCCTGCTAATGCAGGGTTGCCCAGAGCACATCACTCAGGACTGCATCCAGACGGGGCTTGAAAGTCTCCAGAGAAGGGGACTCCACACCCTCCCTGGGCAGCCTGTCCCAGGGCTCTGGCACCCTCACCGTGAAGAAGTTTTTCCTCGTATTTGATCGGAACTTCCCATGTTCCAGCTTGTGCCCGTTACCCCTCGTCCTGTTACTGGGAACCACTGGAAAGAGCCTGGCTCCATCCTCCTTCAACCCACCCTTTAGATACCTGTAAACATTAATCAGGTCTCCCCTCAGCCTTCTCTTCTCCAGGCTGAAGAGTCCCAGCTCTCTCAGCCTTTCCTCCTAAGGGAGATGCTCCAATCCCTCAGTCATCTTTGTTGCCCTTCACTGGACTCGCTCCAGTAGTTCCCTGTCTCTCAAACTGCGGAGCCCAGAACTGGACACAGCATTCCAGTTGTGGCCTCACCGGTGCAGAGCAGAGGGGGAGAATGACCTCCCTTGACCTGCTGGCCACACTCTTCCCTGTGCAGCCCAGATGGCGCAGTCCCTGCACGGGGGACCAGCATGAACCACTGACACCCCCCTTCGGCTCACTGCTGGCACCATGAAGTTAGAAAACCAGGAGCCGAGTTTTGTCCCATGCCACTATGCGAAGATGAAAGAGGAGCTGCCTGGTCAGGGATGTGGCGTGTCCCCGGCACACCACGGTGCTGAGCAGCCGCGCTCAGGGCACAGAGGCCAATTGCCAGGTCCGAGCGCTCGCAAAAACCGAAGAAATTGCTTAGAGCCGCGTGAGAGCCAGGGCTGGGCCGGGCAGCGGGAGAGGACATGCTGCACAAATCAGGGCAGGAGCAGTGCGGAACATGGTCGGGATCCAGCCCAAGCAAAGACAGATGTCTTCACTGCGAAAAAGATGATGGGTTTCTATCTTTAACAGATATGTATGTGTGTATATATACACAAGCACATATCTGCAGGTTTATATAAATGTCCATGTGCCTTTTATGCATTCCTACTTGTATTTTAAAGATGTAGCTAACACATTTTTGCTATGCCAACACACATTAACTGAAACCTACAAGGTCTCAGAGGAGCATCTTTGGCCCACGTGGCTCAGGGCTCCCCTGAAAGTGTCCTTGTCCCCATCTGCATGGCACCGATGGCTCCGCGGAGCGCAGTGCTGGCAGGCAGCTGTGATTGCGATGCCTCCCATGGACCTGCCACCGCAGGGAGCCCCTCGGCACGGGCCCAGGGCAGCAGGTGGGATGCAGAGTGCCTCTGGGCTTTCCAAGCCGACGTTTCCTGATGCTGCACTGGGCAGGCTCTGGCTTGCTGCTCACACGCTGGCTGCCCCCGACCACCAAACGGAGCCCTGTGCACACCTGGGCAGAGGGTCACCGCGATGGACCCCACTTCAGGAACCCACCAGGCCCTGGGAGGAAAATGCGGTCCATGTGTTGAGCGGTGCCCCGCCATGGGAGAGACTGTCCACCCCGGCTCCCCCATCTCCTCCTGGGCTTTTTCCACTCGCGCTCGCTCCCTCTGTCACCTGTGTCCAGAGACACTGCAGCAAGGAAGACAAAGGCAACCCCAGGGGCAGCGGCTGGACCACGCTGCCGGCGGCCTCGGGGGCTCGCTGGTGCCCAGATGGCATTCAAGGTTCCCCCCAGTCTGTCTGCCCCTCTTACCTGGGCAGGGCCAGCATCAGCAGCAGCGTGGGACGCTCAGGGCTGCTCCTTTCAGGGTGCTTTTGTGGCTACAGGGTATTTCCCCTGGGTCTCCTCCAGCCATGTCCTGGGGCTGGCCCCAGGCGTCACAGGGCCTCCGGCACGGCGTGGTGCTCGGCCGGCAGAGAGCTTGGTTGCTTTGGAAAGGGTCCCAGTTCCTTTGGCTGAAGGGATTTCGGCAGAGGCCACTAGAAAAAGTGATGTGCTCTCCACGCATATGTGCCCCCGGCAGCCGTGGTCCAGCAGCGTTAATCACCATGTCAGGGCGCCAACAGCTGCACAAAACAAGGACACATCTTGCTGCAGCTCCCTGACTCGTGAGGGGAGCGCCCGGCCCCTGCCAGCCCAGCTCCCGAGGGGTTCCTGCCACCCAGCGCTATGCACAGCACAAACACACTCATTTTTCTTCCCTACCTGCTAGGAAATCACCTTAGACAGCCTGCGGGTTGTGCTTTGCTGGCACAAGGTGCAGAGACAGCCAGGCACTGCTTCTGTCAATGCCTTGGAAGATGCATAAACATACACACGCGTTTGTGTGTAGAGATGCCCATCCCTATCACAGCCGTTACCTCCAGAGGTGCACGTGCCTCAGATACAGGCACGTTTCAGAGCACCAGCAGCACTAACTCACATCCCCCAGTTCCTCCATTTCACTGCAGTCACATCTCACTCTGGGACACGCAGCTCCTGCTCCTGAGCACCTCACACAAAAGGCTGAGCTAGGAGCAGCCAACCCTTGCTCCGCAGCTACCTGAGCTGTCACAGGCCACTCATGGCTCTGTTTCTCCTCCTGGGGCTGCTTCCCTCTAACTCCCCCGCTGGGAGCCGGCCGTGCTCTCCAGGAAACAATATTCTGCCTTGCCTGCAGCCAGCATCCCTAAAAACACCATGGCAACACCCCTCTTTGCCACTCACTTGTCTGGCTGCAGCTGGGATCACATGAAGTTCTTACAGTCCCTCCTCACCTTCCCACTTCCCCAACCAAGCAGGGAAAAAGACAAAGAGGAGAGGAAAAAACCCCACACAAAGCCCCACTCCCAGAGCCTTCTAGCTGGGCTTTTATATTCACTGGGGGCTTTTATAGCCTAGAGGTAACTGATTGCTAATTAACTCAGTCATTAGCACCGTTGCAAAAGCTAATCTGGTCACTCCCTAAACATGTGTTCCTAACTACGAGGTTGATTTTGCCCTGTGCCGAGGTCTGGAGAACTGCCCGTGTTCCCGTGCGCACATCTGGAGCACCTCTGGGGCTGCCCGGAGCCGGGGCGCGCATCCCGGGGGCTCTTCTCCCCCTCTCGCCCCGCAAACCCCGGGTGTTGGGCTTCCACCGACAGGGTGCTTGCGCAGAGCTGTAGGTGTTGAGGGGAGGGAGCAAGGGCATCCTGTGTGCCCCTCGCCCCTTCTGCCCCCCCCCTCCATCGCTCCTCCAAGCGGATCCACAGGGAAGGGCCGTCTGCCTGCTCAGCCCCAGCACCGCGGGGATTATGAGTAAAAGGCATTTCTTGGAAGGGCTGTGAAGTCGCCTGTGCCGTACAGGGAGAGCATCGTGTCCCGGCAAATGCCCTGGCGGGCCGATCCCAGCCGGGAAGGTGGTGAGGAAGTGGGTGAGGAATGCTTTGCTGCATGTGGGTGCCTCCCCGCTCCGCCAGCCCCTCTCTAAATTACGTTGGCTTCAAAGCCTGCTGGCAAAACACAAAGCGGTCTCCACGCTCCAGCCACCACAAGGGTATTAATCAGGCTGAAAATATAAAAACAACACGAAAAACACCATCTATGGGGTGCGCAGCATCGGACACTCGCTCCGGGAGCCGGGCCAAGTGCTCGTATCTTGACTCTCTCATAAATACACCGCTAGGAAAATGCATTATCTCTGGAGTGCTTTTAGACCATTTAGATTTCAGGGCAAAACAGTCCAAGGCACCTGCTGCATTTTAATGATTCTTCTCCATCACCTATAGGGATGCTGGGATTTGAATAACCGCCCCGCAGCCATCCTGACCTTCCCACCACAGCTCTGGGAAAGCCGGCATCGGCAGTGCCAGCACTGGTGATGGCATGGGATTTTTGCACAAACCCTCCTGTTTCGGAGTGTCAGAAGAGGAACGCAGTGGCAAGGGGCCGTGTACCTCGCTCTGCGTGGTGTCCTGCACGCCTGCCCGGGCAGGAGCTGTCGGATGCAGCAGCGTGTCCCCCAGATATTTCCCCTTCTGCGAGCTGGGTTGTTTGCACTGAGCTCCCCGAGCACCGGGGGACAGAAGGGCTTCTTTTAACTGGGGACCGTTGTCACGGAGAAAGCACCTGGGGTTGTGCAGAGGGTGAAATCCCGGCTCCCGGCTGCTTCTCCTGCGTCCTGCCCGGTGGCAGGGATCGGCACCGGCCACTGGGCTCCTGGCGGGGAGGCCACGGGAGCGTGGGCTGAGCCGGGGTGAGCGGATGCACCCTGGTAAAAGGTACAAAGACACAGTCACGCTGGAGCCCGAAGAACAGGCTTGATGAAGAAAACATGCCCTTTGCATTGCTATTCCCTCCCCATAAAGCTATAAACTCCTTTCAAATGCTTCATCTCCCTAACTTTTGGATGTCATTAAACTCTTTATTAATTTACTCCAAATGTCTTCGCTCGTATTCCAGCACAGCTAACCCCATCAAAAGGATAAGAGCACAGTGCTTAGACAGCACTTCTTCTCTTCAAAGCCCGTTACAGAGATTAATTGCTTCTCTCAAGTCCTCTGTGAAGGAGGTACATGGGGATAATTGTTATTAGTGCTGGGCGCGAGGTAAGAAGCAGGGTCCAAGGTAAAAGCGGGGACCCGGGCTGTCACCGGGCCAGCGGGAGAGGGTGGCTGGTGCGGGCTGCAGGCGCAGGAGGACGCGGGAGCTGCGGGGGAGGCCCCCGGGACCACGGCCGGGCTCCGTCTCTAACGGCTATTCCCGCAGCTCCTCGGGGGGAGGCAAAGCCCAGGCGGGCAGCGAGGTGCCAGGGCAGAGCCGCAGCCCCGGGGTGCCTGGCACCCGTCCGCCGCTCAGCCCTTTCCCTTGGCCAAGCGCTGAGCGTGTCCTCAGGCTCCCCGCCGCTTCCCCAGCCGCTGCTGCCTGCCAAGAGCCTCCTGTGCAGGCAGAGATCCCTCCTCCTGCCCGGTTTATCCCATGATGTCACCAATCCTGGTCCTTCTACTGGTGACGTCAGCATCACCGGTGACGTCACGAGTCCTTCCCCAAGTCCCTGGTGCAGCAGTGGGGCTGGGCAGGGGAGGACACCGCGGTGTCCAGCTGTACCCTGTCCTGCCGAGAAGCTCCAGGTCCTGCTCTCGGTGGCGTTAAGGAGCGGTGGGCAGAGCCAGGGCTGCGCAGCCCCCGCAAAGGCTCCGCGCCAGCCCCGGGGGCTGCCAAGCCCCCGCTCCTGCTGGTACCCACGGGATGGAGGATCCCGCGGGAAGCGCCACGAGCCCGGCTCGGCCGCGCCGAAGGAACACCAGCCGTTAGCTCCGGCGGTGCCCGCGCATTGGGGCCAGATGTGCGCGTTACTGAGGCTGCCACGGTACATCTGGTCCGGGTTTTGGTTTCCATCGCGGAGTTTACCACATCCCCCCCAGCCGGCTGGAGGCGAGGAGCCGCACATCTGGAAGCCATTGCAGCTGTCACGCTTCAAGGAGATACTGCACCGCAGAGAGGAGAACCCGATCCCTCGCCCCAGCAGCCCCCCCCGCCCGCCAGCCCCAGCAGATGAGAGGAGCACCAGCATCCCCTGCCGCGAGCCGGATCCTGCCGGGTGCTGGGCTCCTCCCAGGAAGGGCAGCGCATGGTGCCGGCACCTCATCGGGGAGAGGGATGGGGCTGAGCCCCGTGGTGGGGAGTTAGCCCAGGCTGGAGACACCCCCAGCTCTGGAGACACCCCCAGCTCCATGCCCAAGGAGGAGGGATGCTGGAGGGGGCAGCCCCGGAGTGACCCGTCCCTTTCCCCACTGCAGCCGAGCATCCCGGGGAGCCCAGCACGGCCGCACGCCCTCCCGGCGTTTGCTTTAAACACTCTGCCAACCCAGCAAAGCCCCGCGCTGCGGTGGGCTCCTCCACACTGTTCCCTTCGGTGCCCGGGCAGGGGATGCCTTTCCGTTTAATTAACTGTCCCGTGCTTTCGATGGCCCACCGGGTCTCGGGAGCGCAGTCACCACGCAGAGCTGCCGGCAGGGAAGGAGCACTTGTTTCTTTATGATGCGGAATAGTTTCAGCCTTAGTTATTTCTAAATCATTCTGGTTTATGAGCAACCTGACAATTTGGCAACAGCAGCAGGCCTGGGTCTGTACCAGGCACTAATAAAACCTGGAGAAGGGCTGTAAAGCCGAGCTGGCAGCAGGTTGCTGGGGGAAGGGGGATTATGGCGGGCATCCCTGCTCCTCCGGAGCCACGGGCAGCCACATGCCTCCCTGCGGAGGGACGAGCATCCCAGCCTGCCTTCCTGGCAGCGATGAGCTCTTGCTCCTCGCCCCATCCTCGCCTCATCCATCTCCCAAAGCACCTCTGGGTACCACCCCGGGCTGCCCGGGGTCGGGCAGGGGCTGCATCCTCACCGCAGGGAGCCGGGAGGCTGCGGAGATGGGGGGACAGGAGCCACTTTTTCTCTGCCCCGCACTTTCCGCGGTGATGATTTGTTGGAAGGGAGAATTGGAGAGGAGCAAACCCACCAGATCTGATCGATAGGAAATAAAATCTGCTGCTCCATGCTGGCTGGCATGGAGCTCTCGGCGGTGGGACACGTCACCAGCCAGCACGTTCCCGGGTGGCACCAGTCCATGCGTGGGGGCAGAGGGGCTGTGTGTGTCTCTGCAAGTGTGTGTGCACCTTCGCTTTAGGGGACAGGGAAAAGTATTTGAGGGGGTGGTCTGGCATCAGGCCTCGCTGCATTTGACCAGGCGTCAGTGGCTCTTCTGCCAGGCGACCTACCTGTCAGGCGGCGTTACTTTGTCCCCGAGAGCTGCAAACCCGCTGCTCTGCCGAGAGGCTGCGCGCTCTGGAGCCCACAGATGATGCACCGGACTCGGCTGCTGATGTGGGAGGAGGAAAAGGAGGCAAAAATGCCCAAATGGGGTTTAGTAGCCTCTAAACAGCATCTGGCCACACTGCCAGGCTCTGCCACAGGCTGGGACTTTGAGCAGGCTCTGGACCAGCGTGGGTCCAACCCGCGCTCCAGCCCAGCTCTCGCAGCTCCCGCAGCAGCATCTGCGGCAGAGACGGACCGTCCGGCCACTTTGGGCCACCGGTCTGGCAGCAGGAGGGCTTGGAAGGGGAAGATAAATGGACATGGCACATAGAAATAACAAGTGCTTTGTGGAAACCGTGAAGAAATAACAAACGGATTAAAATAGAGGATCTATTTTTGGAAGGCCTGGCACAGGATCTGACCCAGAAAAGCCACCTGCAAACCCGGCCAGCACCGCTTCCCTGTGTCTCTGCTCCCAGGACAGAGGCATCCCTGCGCCGCCGCAGGCAAAGCGCTCGGAGGGACCGGGAAGCGCCTTGGGGTGCAGCAGCTGGGGGGGTTTGCCTTGCTGCAAGACCCCAGAGGGCTCCCAGAGAGAGCAAGAGCAGTCTGGAAAGGCTTGAGGGATACCAGGGCTGCAGGAACAGGCCCTTTACTGTTTGCACGCTGGATCCAGTTACAGGCCAGGTCAATAAAAGAACTGATTTTAGACTTTTATGGCTGAAATAATTGCCACTTGCATGCCAAGGGCTTGTTAGCGGGGGGCAGCAGGCGATGCTGTGCGCTGGGGCTCAGCAGCCCCCTCGGGCTGGGCATCACTTGCTGCTGTTTCGCTCCCCCCAGTATTTCTGCAGCCACGGAGAGAGGGAGACTGGGAGTCAATGGCACAAGCACGGGTGACCCGAGGGAGCTGTGGCCACCGGTCCCTTCCCTGTGCAGCAGCCAGCCTTCCTCCCGCTCCTCCTCCTCCTCCTCTCCTCCCTGCAGCCAGGCTTTGCTCCTGAAAACCCTTCTTTGTCATGGAAAGTTCTGCAGCTGGAAGACGCCGGGGCTGGGGCCAGGCGCGGGGGCAGCCAGGTCCCCTTGGCCCAGGCCCTTGGCGCCGCGGTCGCTGTGCCGCCCGGTGCCAGCGGCGCGGAGCAGCCCGTGCCCCGCTCCCACGGGCACCCGCCTGCCTCCGCTCAGCCCTGCGCCATCCCGGTGCCACCTCCTGCCCCAGCCACCGCAAGGGTTTTCGCCTGGTCACATATGGGACGGGTTATGTTTATATAATCATCTTTATGCAACCCTTTCCTTTTTTCTTTTTTGCTTCACTCCCCATATTATTCCATATAATTCCTCCCCTCTTCCCCCCCCCGCAAGCCTGTGTAAAACCCTTTCAAATGCTGTTCTACCCCGTCCCTTTCTAGGAGGGCGGCCCATATCTGATCCTTCCACCTCTTGCAAGGACCCTCCGTTCCCTCGCTGGCTGCTGCAAACCACTTCCCACACGAGGCGGGCGGGAGCCGCTCTGTTTCTCCCACGGACACGTCCCCAGTTTTTGGCACTGCTCCTGCTGGCACCGGGATGCACCCTGAGGTCCTCTGTCGGGGACCTGGAGCCCGACCAATGCCTCCTGCTCCTTGCCATCAGCCCTGACACACTATACTTGGCTGGGTATCGCCATTTCCCTCCCCAGCCGTGCCCTTCGCCTCCTTACACGGGGGTTTCTCGGGCAGGGAGAGCCCCCCCGGCACCTCGTGCAGGGGCAGCGCGGCCGCAGGGACCTGGGGCTCTGCTGTGGCAAGCGTCGTGGTGCGGCAAACACAGGGCAGAGGTGAGCCCGGGGTTGGGGGGAAGAGGCAGTGGGAGCCAGCACCCCCCGAATACCCCCCTCCACCCTGCCTGGGCACCCCTGGGCAGCTCGTGGAGCCCGGTGGCGGGGAGCAGAAAGGCTCAGCAGCGAGCGAGGGGCTCCGGCTCCAGGCTCAGCCAGCTGCACCGGGGTTCCCCGTTCCTAAGGAAAAAAGGAGACAAGGCTTTTCCCATGTAATCGCTGCTCTGACACATCTGAACCCGCCCACGGCCCCGCTATTAAATCTCTGCGATGAGAGAACAATTTACTGCGGGATTTTTCTATTTTTTTATTCTACAGAGACACTGCTGGTGCTACCTGCAGGAGCCAGCCGCAGGTCCTGGACTTCGGGATCTGTTTGGATGTGTCTTCAGGACATTTTGCAGCCCTCTGCCTCCTGCCCTGTGAGGCTTCAGCTCAGCACCACACGGCTTTGCCCAGGCAGAGTAAGCAGGTACCTGCCCCTGACCCCACGTCGGTGACCCCCTGCAGAGCCGAAGCGGGATGCGGGACGGAGCCCGACCTGCAGGAGATGCCTCAGCATGTCTGGCTGTCGGGAGAGGCGTCATCAGCGTCCAGGGAACGCACCAATCCCGGAGATCAGAGAGGAGCAGGGGCAAGTGAACTTTATCAGGTTCTGTGCAAGTGTTTCCTACTTCAGAGAGTGCCTAATGCTTGGAAGGGAGCTAGAAAGGTGTCGCGGGGACATCTGTCCTTGCCAAAAGGGGGTAAGATAGCAATCCGTGTGCCAGCAGCCTTTAGCCCTGCCCGTGGCTTCCCCAGTCTCGACACCCCAGCCGTGTCCCACCCAGGGCAATTCACCCCAGGAGGGATGAGGAGTTCGACACAGTCCCTCACAGCATCCTCGTAGGGAAACTTAGGACGTGTGGGTTAGATGAATGGACAGTGGGGTGGATAGAAAACTGGCTGCAAGACAGAGCTCAGAGGGTCGTGGTTAGGGGCACAGAGTCCAGTTGGAGATCAGTGACGAGTGGTGTTCCCCAGGGGTCAGTACTGGGCCCAGTCCTTTTCAATATATTCATCAACGACTTGGATGAGGGGA
>VYZM01006863.1:231536-245723 GCA_013398915.1 Dromas ardeola
CTAAAACATTTCAGAAATGTGCTCCGTAGCCCAGCCCCAGATGCCTACCAGCATCTTCATCCCCGGCCCCAGACCGCTCCTCCCCACCGCTTCCCGCCGTGCCCATGTGTCCCATCTCCGGACCGGGATCGCGGTGGCTGCAGCTGGAGAGAGCAGGACACGTCCCCGGGCAGGCCCCCCCTGCCCATCCAGTATTTCCATGGTCTAGCACTGGGAGACGTGACAGGAGAGGGGGGCCAGGGGGAAGAGGGGCCGGTCCCACGCTGGGCACTCGGATTGCCCCTCCGGCACGGGCACCGCTGGTCCCCACTCTCCCCAGGCCTGGGGACACCCCCCATCTCTGCTTCTCTATACAACCTGGGGTCAGAACCCCCCCCCTGGGGAGCAGCGAGGTGTCTCCAGGCTTGTTGCACCAGCTGTAAACTTGGGCCATCGTCCCTTTAGGAGTTTTGTCACCTAAAAATACCGCCTGTGTTTTCCTGCACAGTGTTGTAGCTTGTAATTGGTGCATATAAATATGTGCACATATATATACACGCACACACACACACAGAGAAACACAGCTGAGCAGGTTGGCTATTTAAAGCCCGGCGAGGAGGAGGACCAGTGCCAAGCCCGGATTTTGGGAAGGGGCAGAGGTGCCAGGCAAGGACACAGCCCCGTCCCGGCGGCTGCGCTCCGGGGTCACGCACCCAGCGCCCGGAAAAAATAGGAGCGAACGTAGTGGTTGGAGGAAGTTTAAATCAACAGCGGAGGTGGCGCGGGGGGAGCGGCTGAGTCCGGCTCTGCGGTACCAGAGCGGTGGGTCACCCCCTGCCCCAGGTACCCGCTGCATCCTACGGGACCCCCCCGAGGGGCACGGCCACCCCGGAGCCGCAGCATCCCGCAGCCACGGGCAGACGGGGCTCACCCCGGGGACGTTCAGCGTCGGCAGATGCCGAATGCCAGGACAGGGGGTGCCCCGGCGGCACCTGCTCTGCCCTCGCACCTGGGGACAAAGGCAGCCACTGTGCCGGGAAGGGGACACCCCCGCCAGCGGAGCCCCGTCCTCCTCGGGGACTTGCGCAAGAGAAACCCCATCCCTGCCAAAGCCAACACGGGCTGCTGCCTCCGCGGGAAGAGGCAGCGCGGCGGCCAGAGCCCTCGCTCAGCCCCAGGCGCAAACCACCTCCTGCCAGCTCGGATGCCGCGGCTTTGGGGGTTTTTGCTTCCTCCCCACCACGTTTGAGTCAGCCCTTTGGGCCGCGCACTGGGAGCAGAAGCCTCCGCAAGTGCTTCCGCGCGAAGCCACCACACTTCCCTTCAGTCCCACTCCAGACCCTGCAAAGAACCGAGTGACCCTCGACGCCGCATCTGCTGTCCCTGCCCCAGGGTGGTCAGCAGGGGCCCCATCCCACCTGCCTCCCCTGGCCGGCAAACGGGGGGACAGGGAGCCGCTGGCCCCTGGCCAGCAGAGCCGCTGGGCAAATGAGGAGCAGTGCTAACGAGCCAGCGCAGCCTGGGTCCCGCATGTCTAGTGGGACACCTCCCACCAGCCCAGGTTGCTCCAAGCCCAGTCCAACCTGGCCTTGAACCCCTCCAGGGATGGGGCAGCCACAGCTTCTCTGGGCAACCTGGGCCAGGGGCTCACCCCCCTCACAGCAAAAAAATTTCTTCCCCAGATCTCAGCTAAATCTCGCCTCTTCCAGTGTAAAACCGTTCCCCCTCGTCCCATGGCTCCCCTCCCTGACCCAGAGTCCCTCCCCGTGTTTCCTGGAGCCCCTTGAGGGACTGGAAGGGGCTCCAAGGTCTCCCCGGAGCCTTCTCTTCTCCAGGCTGAACCCCCCCAGCTCTCTCAGCCTGTCCTCACAGCAGAGGGGCTCCAGCCCTCCCAGCATCTCCGGGGCCTCCTCTGGCCCCGCTTCAACAGCTCCGTGTCCTTCTGCTGTTGGGGACCCTGGAGCGGGAACTCCACAGCCGGCACCACCTGGGACGTGGCACCTGGACACACCACGCGTCCCTGCGCGATGGCACAGTGCAGGCGGATGAGACCTTGGGCCGCCCGTGTTGCAACGCCTCCAGACACCCCCCTCTCGCCGAGCTCCATGGGCTGCAGCCATAAACCCTGACCAATGCTCCCAGTGCAGCGGGGATGTACCTGCCGCGGGCGCGGACCCTCTCGTCCCCCGACAGCCACCGCCCCCTGCCCGGGGCCAGCTGGCAGGTGACGATGCCGGGGCTTTGTCTCTGGCCTATGATGTTGCCCGTGATTTATAGGTCATTTTACAGCAGCTGTAAAGAGGCTGTAAATTATAGGAGGGGCATAAATTAGCCACGGACCCCTTTACTGGCCATAAAGATCTAAGGCCCACCACAGCTGCCTTTGGCGCTGGCACCCCGGGAGCATTCCCAAGGACAGCCCGGGGTGTCTCCAGCCAGGCCAGAGGGTTCGCGCCGAGTTATTTAGCATGCCTCAAATAAATGGGCCCTTTTATTCCAGTGGGGCCGCGGAGCCGGCTGGTGACAGGTGGGGAGGGGCCGGTGCGATGGGGACAGCCCTGGGGGGGGCTCCCTATCGAGTCTGGACCTTTCCCCCTTGCTTTGTTGGGACCCTCGGTGCCGGGACCCCCAGCCCAGCCCCAGGAGGGTTTGATGGTCCAGCCCAGCGGCTGTCTGCTGGGATGCCACGGCGGGATGATGTGGAGAGCAGAGGGGCACGGCCGGAGCGTGGCGGGACCAGGGATGCAGGCAGGGGTGCGCGCAGCTCCCGCGGCCGCCCCGGCTCACAGCATGCGGGGGTCTGCAGGCAGCCCCACATCCCCCTCGGAATGACACCGGGTCAGCTCCTCCTTCACCCCCCGCCGCCCTCGGCATGCTCCCCGTGCGCTGGGTCCCCCAAATTCCTCCGCTGGCCGCCCTGCCCCGGCGGCAGTTGGTGCCCTGTTGTTTTCCGACGTGACCCCGTAGCACAAACGGCCTTGCAGCTCCTCGCCGTCCCCTTAATTACATTATGCCTAACAAGAAGGATCAGGCGGAAGGGATTAAACTTTGAATCTGCTTCCGCGGTCCCGGCGCACAGGAGAGAAAAGCAGCTTTATCCATTCAAAACGGGAGTAATTTTTCACACCAGCTCCAATCCCAGCGCTAATCTCCTTAGTTTGCCCAGGCAGGGCAGGCAGGGCAGGGAGGGCAGGCAGGATGCTCCCAGCCTTGGGGCCTTTCCTTCCTTATCCAGCTTTGTAGCCTGCAGACAGTGATGGAGGTGACGGAGCCATGACAGGGCGGGCAGGGGACTTTGCAAGCCCTGCCCCAGCGCTCGAGGGACCCTTTCAGTGGCTTCTCCCCCGTCTCCGCCTGTGCGACGGTCACCACTGGACAAAACAGCACCGGGGAATTTCTGAGAGTTGCCGGCGGCTCAGCATTCCCCCTGCCTGGGGCTGCAGCTGCTCTTTCCCCCCAGCTCCGCATGACCGGAGCACGGGAAGCGCCGGGTTGGGATGGCGCCTGTTCCCAGGTGTTTCAGGGATGAGCTTCCGAGCATTGGGGTTCACGCAGGCACAGAGCCAGCGGAGCCCCCGGTCCCCAGGGCCACCCAAAACCCCACGCTGGGCACAGGGTGAGCCCCCACGGCTGAGGAGGGACGGAGCCGGGCAGGGAGGGCTGCGGAGCTCACACGGCTCCAGCAGGACCCAGCGCACTGCGGGCGATGCTGCAGCCCCGGGCGGCTGCCCCGCCGGCTGCCATGGGAGCACGGGGACACAGGGACAGGGTCTGGCTGTCACCACCGCCCCCAGCATCTGCTCCACGTTTCGGCCCCTCTGTAGCTGTGCCAGGGCGGCTCGGGACACTGGCAGCTGGGCAGCCCCACGGCCAGCGGTGGAATGGGTGACTCTGGAGAAGAAAACCCCCCGGGCAGGACGGGCAGCCGTGGGAACCAGGCTTGGCAGCCGCCGTCCCTGTGTGCCCTGTCACCTGAGGTGGCCCGGTGTCTTGCAGAGCTGCGGCCTGGGGGCGCGTCCACAGAAGGTTTGGGCCACTTGGCATCTGCAGGTCGTTACATTACACAAACAGGGAGATGATTGTCTGGGAAGTGCCGGGCTGGAAGAGCGGGTAGGGATTGTTTTGCCCAGCGACTCCGTCAACCGAGCGAGCCCCTCACATGGGCACCCCTCCAGGCTCCTGGGCTAGTGATTTGCATGATTATTCAGCATGAATTTGCTTTTGTTATGGAACAGGCCATAGCCAGGGGTCACCATTTCCGCAGAGCCGTGGTGCTGCTGGCTGGCAGGCAGAGCTGCCGGAGACGGGGCCGCAGCGGGTCAGCGGCCGGGCAGCAGCAGGGTCACCCCTCGCACCGCGCAGGCTGCGGCGACGAGGGCGGTTTGTGTTCCGAGAGGCTGCAGCATCACCTGCCTCCCTCAGGCATCCTCTGCCGAAGCTGCCCAGGACAGCTCTGGCTGGGCAGGACCACGCAGGGCTCCCTCCCTGGCCGGGCTTGCCCCAGTCTCCCATCCACTGCGCTCACTGCACGTCGCTGCACAAGCCCATGGCTCGGCCACGGGCTCCCAGGGCCACCCAGCTCCCCGGGGAATTCAGGCATGTGCTTCCCTGCGGGTCTCCCACCACGGCCGCTCGGGATGGTTTGCTGGGGGTACGGGCTGCTCAGAAGCAGAGTTTTCCAAGCCTCAGTGTAAGACTCGAGCTGAGATTTCCCAACGCTGTGCCGGGCGCGGAGCCCTGCGGTAACTCCCTGTGGAATAAGGGAAAGCGCGGACTCGGTGGCATTTGCAGTCTGCCTGGCAGAGGCAGGTCTCTGACGGGAGCAGACGGACACCCTCGGGGCGAAGGGCCCCCCTCAATGTGCCAAATCCGACCCCACCGCCGCCCAGCACGTTCTCCCTCCAAACGCCTGACCTTGAGGTCTCTCAGGAACAACAGGGAAAACCTCTGCCCCCCGGCACGGGCTCTGCACAGAGAGACCCTTGTGCTCCATGGCGGCGGTGGTCACACTCCCAGCATGGGGACTGGGCTGCCGAGGGGACGGGCACGGGGGGATGTCCTGGGGATGCTCTGCCAAGCCGTCCCCAGGAGCCACAGCGCTGGGAGCAGTGGGCGCAGCCACTGACCCCCTGGCCCAGAGCCGGCTGCCGGCGGGTGCTCGCTGCGAGACGGCGGCAGTAAATCTGGGCTCGTTGCTGGAGACCCCAAGGAGAAGCATCTGCAGCTTGTTTTCAGCCTGAACTCCTGTAAAAAGGGCACCGTGCCTATAAATCCATCACGGGGAAGCTTCCTGGAAACCCGGTTCGGCTTCTGTTCCTCTAATTCCTCGTGCAGAGAGCCCCTGCCGCTGCCAGTGCGGAGGCAGGGGAAAATGAAGGGGTTTGATACATCTCTGCAGCCCACCTGGCCGGGTCCCCCCAGTGTCAGCCTCTGTGTGCTCAGCAGCGGGGACGGGAGCTCCCACCCTTTGGGTTTGTACCCTGGGAGCCAGCCAGAAGCCCCCGCCAGGGCCACCCTCTGGACCAGGCTGTGCTCCGCATCCTTCAGCGCCAAACAGTTAAAACAGGCTGCAAAGCCTTCTTGGAAATCACAGCCCATCAGCAAAGAGAAAGGTAAACATTTTACAGTCAAATATTGGCAGGCGGGTACACCAGAGGATGCTTCCTACCCCTGCAGATTAAGCCTGAAGGAATTAATCAATAAGAGTCTCATTTAGGAAGATTTTAGTCACCTGTGCAGCTCTTGCGCTCGCTCTCTCTAGGCACCACTTGCCTACCCCAGCACTGCAGGGGCTCTTCTGAGCTGCTGCTGAGGGTAAGGCTCTGGGGAAGAGCTGGGGAGCACTTCAGCTTGAGCTGCAGGTCCCACGCTAAGCTGGTCCCCTGCCCTCCTGGGGGGCTGGCAGGGATGCTGCAGGTGAGGATGGAGATGCTGGAGGTGAGGAGGGGGACGTGGGGGGCTGGAGCTGTGTCCCGGGGCTGCGGGAGCAGGCGTGCATTTTCTGCCATCCCTCCCAAGGGGTCAACCCTGCTCCTGAGTTTACATTCCTGTGTGATGGGAAATGTGATACGGTAGCCCCCCATCGTTACTGCCTGCAGGAAACCTGGGGATGATCCGGGGGCTGTGGGATCCGGGGGCTGTGGGATCCGGGGGCTGTGGGGCTGGTCCCTTGCTGGCTGGGGGTGGCAGGTCCCTGCTGCGGGAGAGGCGGTGGGGTTGGAGTGTCCCCTCTTGGGGCTGGTGCGGGGACATTCCTTCCCCTTGGCTGGGGGCACACGTCGGCCACACGGACGCATGTTGTAGCCCTGCCTGGTGGCTCTCCAGCGTGAGGGGGTGGGTCTGGGCAGGTCTCCCAGGCCCTGGAGAAGGCGATGGGGAGGATGGGCTGTTGCAGAGGATGGGGGGGTTGCTCAGGGCAGGGTGAGCGAGGCAGGAAGGGTTTTGAAAGCAGGTGGTGAAAGAAATGAGCTGGAAAAAACCTAAATATAATCACCAGGGGCTCCTTATAGCGTATTGCTCTTCAGAGAGCAGGGACAGGGTGTTTCTCCTTGCTGGGGGCACCCCTAGAAGAGTGCTTTTGGCCCCAGCCGTGACCCTCAGGTGTCTGGGGAGGTTTCCAGCACCCAAGACCCCAAAGGAGCGTTTCCAGCCCATGGGCTCCTGCGTGGGGCCAGGCTGCAGCTGGGGAAGCTGCTGCAGGAGCAGCGAGAGCCGGTGACCCTGGAGGTGACGGGGTCCTGGTCCTGGAGGGGTCAGCCGTTGGTGGGGGGGAGGACGGGCGTGCTCTGGTGGCGCTCGGGACAGCATGTGCATCACTCCAAAGGGAACACTGGCCCTTCTTTGGGAGCGATGCTCCTGCAGGGAGGGATGGAGAAGCCGGGCTGTTGGCAGAAGCAGGGAAAGGGCAAGAGGAGCCCGGCCGTCCTGGACGGGAGGGCGAGAGGAGCCGTTTGCAATCCGGAGGGGGTTAGAGAGTTCAGGGTCTGTCTGTGGTTTGCTTTGCCTTCCTCCTCCTCCCTTTTCCAGCGTGTGGGAGGCATCTTCGTCCGGCCTCGCCAGCAGCATGAGGCTGGTGCGGGTTTGGCAGAGCGAGCGGGCACAGCTCTCTGCCCCGCTCTATAAATACAGCGGCTGCTCCGGGGCTGTCTAGACAGGAAGCAGCCTGAGAACTGGGAGAAAACTCCCCGCGTTAAAGGGGACCGGCAGCCTGTGCTGGGAGCACAGGGAAAACCGGCTGCCGAAATATTCAAAGGTGCCCAGGAAGCTCCTCTGAAAGGGGCTGCAGACCCCGGGAGCTGGGTCGCTGCCAGGCTGGGTGCTGGGATGCCTGGATGTGGTGAGGTCCTGGCCCCAGATCAGCTGGGCAGGAGCTGCTGCTGCCGCAGGCAGTGCAGAGCTCCTCCTGCCCTCCGTGTCCACGTCTCATCCTTCAAAGACTTCCAAAAAAACCTCCTTCCCATGTCCGGGAATGGGGAGAGCCCTGCACCGAGCACCCTGCTTCCAAATTCAGGAGAGCCACGATCCTGGGTGAGGTGGAGGAGGAGGAGGAGGCAGTGTGGATGTGCTGCGGGGCAATTCCATCAGTGCAGCCACAGCCACCCCCTCCGTCCCGCTCTGGCCTTCCTCCCTCCTCTCCTCCCGCTGAGGTCTGTGAAGCCGCACGTCTGGGAGCATCTCCTGGGAGCGGATCCACTGGATCCCTCACTCATCAGAGCCTGGGAAGCGACACAGGGACCCAACTGCTGGGTCCCTCCTTCCTTCCAGGCTCTGAACCTGCTAGTTTGCTTTGCATTACTTTCATTTATACCCTTGCAGGGGAAAGTCCTCGTCCCAGTTGTTTTGTTGCTGGCTGTGGGTTTTTTTCACTATAAATATCCAAGCATTGCTTGAAAGAAAAAAAGCAGCTCTAGGTAGTGGGAGAAAAATCATAGCCCATGGGTAATGACACATAATTACAGCTTTTCTCTTGATGAAAGGAGCTGCCACTGGGCTCTGAAATGACAGCGTGCGGAAAACGCTATTATCAGATTATTTGTATGGCAGAATCTTTGCAGCAACAAGAAGGCAAAGTGTGCCCAGCCCTGGGGAGGAAGAGCAGCCGGCACCATCCTCGGCCCATCTCGCACGGGATGCGAGAGCCGGAGGGGCAAATCCTGCAGCCGAAGGGAGCTCTGCCACAGCCCAGGCTGTTTGCTGCCCCTGGAAACTTGCACTGACCCTGCCAGCTCGGGGGACCCGTCCCCGTGTCCCCAGTTGCCAACAGGGAGAGGGGCTGCAGCAGCCCCGTGGGCTGGGCTCTGCGGGCGCCGCCGCAGGGGTGCGATAAGGGGCCCGTCCTCAAGGGCCGGAGGAGATCTGCCCCAGTGATTGGGCTTCTGCTCTTTGCCTGTATCACCATAAATACTGTAAGTTGCAGTATTTGTTATCTGGAGCTTCCTTCTCTTGCTAAGGCAAGATAACGGACAGAGGAGGTTGCTGTTATGACTCTGATCGACTTCGGTACCTTTATCTGCCCCTGGAGATCTTTCGGGCCTGATGCAAAGACAGCAGGAGCCTTTCTCAGGGTGGGGAGCCGAGGGGATGGGCAGTGCCCTGTCCCTGCCCTTGAGATAAGGGCTGTCATGGGCAGCCGTCAGGATGTCCTGGTGTCATGTCCCCAGGGCAGCTTGGCAGCCACTGCCCACCGGAGCGCTGAGTCCCCCTTCCCCCTCGCAGGGAGTGGATCCAGGGTTGAACTGCTCCATTCCCATGTCTCTGAGCCTGCCTGGGCTCTTCCCCGGAGCCCGAGGAGCATCAGGATGAGTAGAGCATCAGTACAGCTAATGGGAAGTGCCGGGTGTCCCCTGGGACAGCTTATTAAACATCACAGCCCTGCGAGAGAGGCCGGCGGGAACAGTGTGACATTCATACACCAGCTCAGCTTCAGTGCAAGAGGGGCAATGTCAAACAAACGCAATTAATTTCCCTCTGCAAATCAATCGGGGGCCAGAAGTCAAGCCCGCCTGGTACAGGAGATGCACTGCAGTGAATAATCGTCCTCATGGACGTGTGATCCATGCTTCTGAGGGTCCACTGCTCGCCTCTGAGCAAATTAAAGAGCCTCCCCCATAGGCTGAAGGCAAGACCCTCTGCCATGGATTATCCACCGCGGGGACCTGCTGTGGGGCTGAACCGCCTGCCGGGACGCTTCCCCGGCGATGAGCCCAGCCTGTGTGGCCCAAACCCGGCAGGTCTCTCGGGCAACAGGTTTCTCAGATGGATGGTTCACTCCTTTACCTGGTGGCTCTGGCAGAAGAGCAGCGCGGGGAAGGATGCAGGGAAGGATGCAGCTTTGTGCCGGGAGCACCGGAGGGCATGCAGAGCCCTGAGCATCCTTCGCCCCCATCTCCCGCTTCCCCAGGGAGCCCGGGGTGGCGATGGGAGCCTGTCCTGGAGAGCCACCAGTCTGGGGATGACGTCCCTGGCTGCAAACACCACCGTGCAACTGTCTGCCCCGATTGTTGTCTGCAGACAATAAAATACCATGTGATGTCTTAATGAGCTCCTTGGTATTCGACAATTGCAGGGGAGCGGAGCTGGCTGCCCCGGCTGGAGGGGCCGGATGCTGCCCAGCTCCCAGCACTGGTTTCTCGGTGAGCAGTGCCTGCGAAGCACCTCGGTGTGGGGGACAGAAGCGGGGGGTCCATGGGGGACAGGAGGGGAGGCTCCATGGGGGACCCGGCTGCCCAGCACCCCCAGCCCTGTCTGTCCCGGCTCTGCCCTGCGTGGGCACGTGGTGGGCTGGGGCAGAGACTTTTATCAGCTGTGCTTCAAAGTGAGATACTGCGCTGACGTCGGGGAAATGGCAAAAAAAGCTGAGCCGTTTGAAGGCAAGGCAGGATGGCGTCGGTGTTGTGCTCTGCCTGGCTAAGCTTGTTTCATACAGCTCCTGCTCCGTGTCTGTGGGCAGACCCCAGTGAGACTGTGGGTGCCCTGAGCCTCTCTGCTCCTTTCCCCCGGGATTGGGACGATGCCCGGGCGCTTTGGCAGGCAGGGGCTTCTGAAGGACACATTTCCCTTCCTCGCCTTCAGAAGAGAAGCCAAGTAAGAGCCGACAGGGGATATTACAGTGCTGTTGAGATGCAACCAAGGAAGGAAAAAGCCAGTTTGGGTCGATGCTGATAGCAGAGAAACATCCGAGCAAGGAGAGCGCTGGGGAGCCAGCCTGCAGCCAGGGCTTTGCCCGTGCCAGGGCTTTACCCAGACACAGCAGCACCCCAGAGCAGGCGAGGTGTGGGCCAGGACGGGGCTGTGCGTGGCTGAGTGATGCTGCTGTGGGCACTGACCCGGCCTGGCCGGGCAGCTGAAGCCCAGCTCAGCCTGTAGCTGCAGCCAGAGCCATAACGATGCTTCACTGAGCTGGAGGGGGGCGGTGAGAGAGGGGGCTTCCTGTAAAAGGCAGCGCTTTGCTCCCAAATCACAGCCAGGAGCTGATGCTTTATCCCTGGCGCTGCTGATTTTCACATGCCACGTTTCCCTGGGAAAGTTGGTTTTTTTGCAGGCTGGAGGGCGAGCTCCCCGTGGGCTTCTGCTGGCCGGTGGCAGGGTGGCCTGGCCGGCTGCTGGCCCTTGAGAGGGGCTTGGCTTCGGGCTTGATGTAGGCAAACGCCGTCCCTGCAGCCCGGCTGCTGCCCAGGAGCCGCTGGCCTTGGGGCAGCGTGCTGAGCCGCTCGCCGTGACTCAGACATTCCGAATGACAGGAAGCAGTTTGCCAAGGTCAGACGACGCACCTGGAAGTCCCTGCAAAGCAGGAGGGGAGAGCAGGGAAAAGCCAAGGGTTGTGTCTTGGCGATGAGGAAGGAGGGTGGCACGGGCACAGCCTGCCCCCGGTGCTGGCTCCCGTCCGGACACGGGTGTCCTGCCTGCACCCCGCCGGCGCGCTCGGTAACGTCAGTGCGCTCTTGTGCACGCTCAGCGCTCATCACGGAGGGGCTGGCGCGCGTCCCGCCGTGCGCATCCCGCACACATGTGTGCTCTGCATCGCGCTCGACGCCACAAGGCAGGCGCTGCCGGCGAGGAGCCCCGCACCCTGATGTGCTCCGGCCTTTTCAGGGAGAGACGGAGCTGACAAAGTCTTTGTCAGTCGGATCTGCCAGGGAAAGCTCTTTGTTCTTCAGCATTTGCTCCTGCCTCCCCCTCTCCAAACCTAAACTAGATGCATCTGCTTTTGTTTTCTAAATGCAGAATTAGGGACTGAAAGGAGCCCCTTTGTAGTGGGGAGGAGGGGAGAGCTGCAGATCTTTAACTGGGAAGGCAAGGTCAGGGGGGAGCCGCTCTATTGTGCTGGGATTCTCCTCCTCCCGCTCAGCCCTTTCTGTGCCCCCTCTTCACACTCCGCTTCCCACTGGAACCACTCTGGAGACTGGGGGAACCCACCGGGGCGGGCGAGGGAGGACGGGCAGCCCCCCCAGCCCCGCTGCCCATCAGTGTCGCCGCTGCCGTTCCCGTGCCGGACGGCGGGGATGGCGCAGGTTCGCCCCGCGGGGGGGTTTTGCTGCTGCCGGGAGCCGGTGTGCGGAGGTGGGCGGCAGAGGAAGGGCCACGACTCGGCCTTGGCTGGCGAGCGGAGGCGGCAGCCGGGCAGTGCCGAGCCTGGGGGGACACACACACGTGGAGCCGTGAGGGTAAATACGTCTGCACACACGTGTGACCCTCCGCAGGGACGCAGATGGGCCGCTGCGTGTCCCTGTGGGCAGGGTAGGAGGGTGTCTGCATGCACCCCGCGCTCGGTCCCACGCCGTGGGAGGAAGGGGGGCTGGCAGGGGGGCTGTGAGAGCTGCAGGCTCTGGGGGCAGAGCCCCCGGGGAGCTGCTCCCCAAAGGCCTTTGTTCCTCCACAGCCAAGACAAAACCCGGCCTCGCAAGCCTCTTTCTTTCTCCGTCTCTTTTCTGTGTCAGGGCAGCTCCGCAGCGTGCCTCCCCCTCCCAGCCGCCTCCCTGCCACCCACCCAAGGACGTGGATGGCCCAGACACGGCCGCCAGCCTGGCACACCGCAAGTTGTTCAGCTGCTGTGGTAACTGGGACCTGCTTTAAATCTATCTTAATCCTGGTTTTGATTAATTGCAGTTAAACTGAAACACGCCCAGGTTAATGTGAAATGAGCGTCTGCACTGCCTCGAAATTGCATCACCGATGCCGCTGGGTGTGTGGAATTGCGCAGCACATCATCCCCCCCAGGGCCATGGGCTGGCAGGGGCTGGTGCTGCCGCTGCTGCCGAGGCACGGTGCCCCAGCCCGTCCCTGGGAGCAGGGCAGGCGCTGAGCAGCTCCGGCTTCGTCCTTGCTGCTCCTCGGTCTCTGCCATGGCCCTCGGCAGCCCCCACCCACTCTGCACGTCTCCTTGTCCACCCTGGAGGACCCGCTCATGCTCCGCTTATGCCACCAGATGGTGACAGCTCGTGGTCACTCCTGTGCTGAGCCCCATGGGATGCTGAGGCCAGGGATGCCACCGTATCCTTGAGCCTCCCAGGAGCAGGGGATGGTTTTCCCCATTTTATGCCGTTTGCAAACACCTTTCCTTATAAATGCCCAAGAACTTGTGTCCCGTTGATGCAGTGAAGCAGAAACCCACCCCCAAGGAACAGCAGCGGCGTGAGCCCATCCCCATTCCATCGCGAGGGTGCAATCCCGTAAGGTCCATTTCAGGGCCAACATTAATAAGTCTGGGACAAAAGCTCAGCGGGGGGCACGGCCGCTCTGGAGGGAGCAGGGCCAGGAGCTGCAGCACAGGGCAGGTCCCCCAGCTCCGGTGGGTGCCCACCCGGCCCCCCAGCAGCCTTGCTAACCTGGCACCTTCAGCACAGGGTGGCCTGGCTCCCGGCTGCTCGGCGATGCAGGGAGAGGATGGCAGGGCCGGGGTGAGCAGCTGCCTGGGACCCCCAAAGGTGCAGGGGGTGAGCTGTGCTTGCGAGGGGCTGGGGTCGGCTCTGCCACCCTGCTGTCAGCAAAACACTCCCCACGCTCAGCTCGCTGGGAGAACAGCATCCCAGCAGGTGTGTTACCTTCCCCCCTTCTCCCTGTCCACACATCTGTCATCCTGGAGAGAAAATACTCCGTGGGTCTTGGCATGGCAAGCTGAACAGTTGCCTGAACCAGCAAAAGGCTGCTCCTGGAGATGGATGCCCGGCATTTGGTTCAAATATAGCTCTGGTGATTGACAGGGCTAATTCGGCCTGTCCTCTTCCCTCTTATAACTTAATCACTTACACATTGCCTCGCGCAGGTCTTTCACTGCCAGCTGGAGATGTCTTCATTCTGGGATGCCCTGACTCGGAGCCCGACTCGGGGCTGCTGCCGACCTTGTGCTTCCTGCAGGGAGGCTGGATGGCCCCGCAGCCCCCGCGTCACCCCAAGCCAGCCCAGCTTTGGGGGAGCTCTCCTGAGCTGCACAACCCGGGGCTCTGTGGGGTGGGCTCCCGTGTCGGAGGGTACAGAAGACAGGCTGGGTTCACTGGCCTGGCAATATCCCACCCTTATCCCCGGCCTGGGGACCCAGCGCGGTCCCAGCTGAGACTGAGCAGACGGCGCATGTGCTGCCTGTGCACGTAGAGAGTTTTTGGGGTGCTCTGTGCCCGAGCTGCCATGTTCCTGCTCCAGACTTCGGTGAAAGGCTGCCTGGTGTACACAGCTGGGAAGGGCAGGGACTGCAGCAGCGGTGGTTCCCGGATGGCTCCCGGGAAGGATGTGGGTCTGGCAACCCTTTAAAAAGCAGCTCACAGAAAGTGGGTGCCCTGGGCCTTGCTTTGCAGAAGGGCTGTGGGCCGGGCAGGGGGAGCGGTGGGGTGCAGGCGCTCCCTTCCCCCCGGCCTGCCCCCCAGGGCCCGAGCCTTCCCCGCGGAGGCGAGCATCCCGCCGGGCGCGGCGAGCAGCCTGGGCTGCTCTCGGGGCGACAACCGCCTCCAAAACCCAGCGGGGACCCCCGGGACCCCACTGGTACGGCTGCCGGCAGCCCGGGGTCTCCGGGGGAGGCGGGCAGTCCGGCGGCGACTACAAGCCCCATCAGGCCGCTGAGGAGGAGGAGGAGGAGGAGGAGGGAGGGAGGAAGGAAGGCGGGGGAGGAGCGGGGAGGAGGCGGCGGGGCGGTGCGGGAGCGGCTCAGTCCGGCGGCGGCGGGCGCTCGGCGGGGACGCGGCGGCGTCGGGCAGCGGCAACGGCAGCGGCCGTCGGGGC
>VYZM01006863.1:297283-339055 GCA_013398915.1 Dromas ardeola
GCTCACGCAGGTAACTGGGGAGGGCGGCCGGAGGTTCGGGGGGAGCTGGTCTCTGCAAGCCCCAAATCTGATGGGGAGAACTTGGGGTCGGAGCCTGCACGGCGCTCCTCTGAAGGGTGCAGAGCCGTGACCCAACCGCGTAGTTGTCAACTGCTTTTCGGGTAGAAAAGCTTTCAGTGCATGCTCTTAAGAACTGCATATAACTGAAGGATTTGTTGTTTCTTGGATTTTTTTTTTTTTTGCAGCACTGTTGCATTGTACTCTGCTTTGTTCTGTGTCTCACTCTGCTTTCTTTTGACTGTCAAAACACTCGGCAATTTTTTATGCAGGTTTAAGATTTTTTTAATTTGTTGTTAAAAAAAATAATCTTAATGGTAACATAGTTCTGTATATATATCAGCCAGTACAAAAGACAATGTAAAGTAGCCTGTAATCATAGTTGAGGAAGAAATTGTAGCCTGTTTTGATGACTGTTTACGTCTTCCAGTGGCTTATTGTAGAGATGCGCAGGGAATGTTTTGTCAGATTTTAAAAAAGAAAAATAATTTTTGTTGAACTGCTTGAAAAGATTTTGCTCCAAAAAGTGAGCATGTGCTTTATGAAATTACAGAGTTAAGAGTAGAGGGTGATGATCAAAGACTGTATGTTTTGTTTCAGTACAACTGTGTCTTGCATTTTTCAGTTTGGCAAGTTTGCGTGAGTTTGAAGTGACTCATATGAGATACGTCGCAGTTATTACACTGGTTTTGGTATGCGAAAGCATGTCATAACTCTTAGGATATTTGGTATTGCCAAAGGTCTAACTTCTGGTTTTACGTGAATATCAATCCATGGCTCTCCCTGAAGAACAAAAGATTTTCTTCCATGTTTCCTATTTGAATCCTGAGGCTCTAAAACCAAAGGAGTACTCTAAGCTCATTTTCAAGACAAACCTCTTCTCTCTTTTTTTTTTTCCTTTTGAATGCATAGCATTTTCTTTGATTCTGCCCAAGTTGTTTCTTTCTGTGTCACTATGGGAAACTTGTTAAAAGTGGCCTTATCAAAACCATATTAGAGACATGACTATTTCTTCTGGCATTTAAAAAAAAATAATCCACATCAAGGCCCAAACCACCTTTAAAAAGGTGGACGGGGAAGTAGTCAGCCTTACCACATGCTTTAAAGTTTGTCAGGAGGCCTCTGATTCACCATCAGTGTCTGCCAGAAGAGACTGCTCAGTCCAGCTGAAGTCAGTAGAAATCCACAGGCTACAGCTTTTCTGCTAATAAATCTACGTGCTGTTGAAAACCTTGGCATTGTCTTAACATATGTAAATAAAACTTTCTGTGCATGATTTCTTAAGGACGTCCAGAACAAAATGGGACAAAGCAGACCGTAAATACTGAATGTGGAAATCCATAAGAATAATTTTTTTATTTCTGTCTATAGTTCATATAATTTGAACCCCACGGGATGCTGTTACAGTTGATAAAGGCAGCCCTCCAGGTGATTTTTGACCTGACTGTAGAAAAAGCATGGGTATGTTCAGTTCTAGTGAGGAGTTCGGTGGCAGGTATGCTGAACTTTAGCGAAAGCCGAGTTCAGTGTTTCTTGTGGTTCCAGCTGGGCAGTCATTAGGTCTTGAGAGGAGGAATGGAAACACGACAGAAGCTGATTGCATCACGTAAAAGTCCCAACCAACCTAGCCTGTTCCAGCTGTTTGTAAAACACCTATGGCAGTGAACATCTGTTGAGAATCGTTGCTGCTGGATTAGACCCTTGAGATGACTAGTAGCAGCACAGGTTAGATACAGGCATACATTGGAATGAAAAAGCACAGGAAAGGGCAGTAAACGTATGTGTGGTGACTCAGGTAATGAAGGAGTGGGAGGATATGAACAGGTCTTTGAATCTCTCTGATTTAGGTCTATGTGGACAGGAGCTGGTTTGTTGCTCATGCGTAAAGGTGGCCTAGAACTTCTGCTTTCAAGACTGTTGATAGAAAGTCCAGCTCGGGGTGACGAGGCAGTGACACCGTTCACTGAACACGTAAGACTGACTCAAATTACTGCTTTTTCAACTCGGTCAGTGGGCTGGTAGGACAGCTTCAGTTCTCACAGCAGATACTTTCCATCTGTGTGAAATGCCTTCCCTCTACCAAGCGCTAACCCAAATGCTTTAGGCAGGGCCACCCACATGGTGGTTGTCAACAGCAAAGGGTAAAATTAATTCAAAAAGGTTTTGTGGAAACTCGGTTTAAAATATGTGCATGCTACACTTTTTATCAGTAGATGTTGTGTCAGCGCATCACTGTGGTGGCCACCAGCCTCAGATGAACAGGCATCTGTGCTGGTCCGAGCAGGGTTTGTCAGCTGGTAGTGGTGGGCAGGAGGCGCGCAGAACCCCGTGGGTTTCAGTCATTCAGGGAAAGCGCTGTCGTTTTGCACTGGCTTCTGGCTGCCTCTGGGTAGGTACAGCCGCTTTCTCCAAGTTCTGCATCCAGCAGGCTTTGGAGACAGCCCTCCCTCCTCGTGCTGGGGAGTTTTTACCTCGGGCTCCTGTTCGGTGATGAGCAGTGGTGGCTACTTCTGACATTTTGGAAACTTCTCTTGCGCATTGCATAGTTACCGTATCTCTTCTCGCTTTTTTTGAGCTCCTCCTGGTTGACCAATAATACAGTGAATAGAAACATGTTTGTGTATTTAATAGGTGAGTCCTACCCTGTTGCTGTATTTTGTGCAAACGTACAAAACTCTCTCTTTGGGAGGAAAAAAGCTTTCATCAATAATAAATGGGATCAGCATTGTTTAAAATTGTTTGATAATCTGGGAGGTCAGTTATTATTTAGTCTGCTGCGGCATGAAAGCAGTATTTGATAATTTTCTAGGTATCTTGTTTTCTGAGAGTGAAGTTGCAAAATACTCGTGCTAAAAATGGCTTTAGGTAAGTGCAGTTGTTGGTGAAAAATGTGAACCCAGAGGATTTCTCTTTGAAACTTTCCCATGACTGAGCATTCACTGTTGAAGGTGTAACTGATTTTCTCGAGTTGAGCTCAGTCAAGCTGAGAAGCTCAGGGCAGGAAGTGAAACAAACTCGGTGTTAATGTAAGAAAGAGCAGTGTAAGAGTTCTACTAGGTTGGCCTAGCTTATCTTTGACTGCTTATATTTTTTATTTTATTTACTTTTGTCACTCTCCTGTGGACAACATGAAAATACTTGCTCAGACAACATCCATGTGTAGAGTCTCAGTGTCTGTAAACAGTCCCATGTACCTGCTTGCTCAGGAGATCCCTCAGCCATGGGAAAGGGTAGGTGCAGAATGCTGGCTTCCCAGTTCTAGAGATCAAATGCTTTTTCACTCATTAGGAAATTCAGTTGCAGTTTTGAAGGTATTGTTGATTTCAAGTTGTTTCCTGACTGCTATAAATTATCCATTTCCTATAAACCTTGAAATAATAAATTGTGTCTTTATCTGTTGGTTGAGTTCCAATGTCGTATCAGTGCAGTATCTGTTATGGGTCATACTTGGAAGCTAAATTCTACAGCTTGCAGGAGGCTGATACCGTAATTTAATAGAGTAATCGCTGTTGCAGTGAGAAGAATTTATTCTGAAATAGTTTTCTGCACGTATCACTGAAAATCACATTCACTTGTGGTTTCAGATAGCATTCCTCTGCTGAGGAAGGTTCGGTACGACTCTTGAGCCTGTTGATATTTCAACGACAATGGGGTATTCTTTGCATTACAGCTTGGGAGTGACTTTTACCAAGTAGTTCTTCCTTAGGTTTAAACGTTGAGATTCCTATATGTTCAGGATTCATTGTTCTGTTCTATTATTTCAGTAGCTCCTGTTTCACTGTAACACAGCCCTGATGCCGCTTCACTGGCTGGCACCTGGGGAATGAACAAACTGATGCAGAGGTTTGGAAAGGAAAAAGGTTGGGAAAATCTGGGTGTATTAACCGCAGTGGTAGCGAAAGACTCGGAAGGAAGAAGCTCTCGATGATGTCAGCTCTGTGGGAGGAGAACAACTTCTTGTGTTTTCAGACTGTTGAGAGTAGCAGTTCAGTGAAGCGATAATCCTTGCTTCTGCTGCCTGTATAGGAAAATAATGTGGCCGCTGTACAAATTGTCCCAACTCTGAAGCATAGGCTAGCATCGAGGTCTGTTTTACACAGGTGAGCTCCAGAAAGGAATTACTTAATAAACTATTTTCTTTTACTGGTAACTCCTAAATCCAATGTAAGTAGAGTGCTTTGAAGTTCACTAATCTACAACTTCTGTCACGTAACAAAACGAAGTGCACTGATGACTCCCAGTTAGTGCCTGTGGAAGTGAGTGCATCGACAGGTTTAGGAACTGTCACAGCTGGGGACTGGCTGCAGTGAAGAGTGACACGGTGAAGGCAGACTTTGACCTGGAGGGCTGTATGTGGAGGAGATAAGAGGGACCAGACACTGTCATGCAGCTTTTGAATTCTGTTAATACCGTGTCTGGATCTCTAATACCACTTTGGTGGGACAGTTGTACCCAGGTACCAGCAGAGAACTTCTGCTTCTCAGCACTAACAAAACTGCTTTTTGCTGCTATACCTTATTTCAGCCCTTCTGAGAAAAATAAGCTGTCCTGGTAAGAGAATTCTTTGTCTGTGTGCGGGTAAGGACTTTTGCTGGCTGCGTTGATCGAGTATTGCATCTCGCTGTAGACCCAGACGGACGTGACCGTGACAAGAAGCCTGTAGTGTTGTCATGGCTTAGTGCTCCAGCCTTGTGACAGGGACTTCTTCCTATTAGGAACAGGGCTGAGGCTCATAAACAGCCGTCGCTAAACCACTCAGCAGTCTGTTCTGAATGATGCTTACAGATGGAATTAGACTGGGTGAATATGAATAGCCTAATACAGTGCCTCTTAATCAGCTAGATACATGCATGTAACATCCCAGAGAATAAATAAACTTTGGTGTCCTAGTGAAACGTTGCACAAAATAGTTTGGTTTTTATCCCACCTTTAAGTGTGGAAGCTCTTTAAAGGAAAGACTGAAAGTTACCAGTGTAATAGAAAAGGATCTGTTCTTATTTCAAAGAGATGGGGTAGGGTAATGCTTTTTAGGGCAGAATCCTTTTGCTTAGGCTGTTGTACAATTTCAGTGCTTTTCAAACCGAAATGTTTTGCTGTGGGTTGTACGGACAGCTTTCTAGTGTCCTGTATGCAGCCTCACCTGATGTTGTGGCTCAGTTTTAGAGAAGTCTTTAAGGAAGATTTAAGTGCATTCAACATACCAGCCTGGCAGCAGATCAGAATTTCTGTAACGTTGTCCACAGTGACATGCCATTAAAGTGCTGCCAGAGGAATGAACTGGGTGGCCGAATCATGTAACTCACAGGTCACAGTAGTAGGAGAGAGGGTTTGTGGTTTTTTTTCCTCCCTGATGCAACAGTTGAGGAACAAGTTCTCAGTCTGTACTTGCTGAGTTGTATGACCAGAAGGTGGTTATACAGATGCACAGTTTCAAGGCAGTCTTGGGAATATGAATATCTGTTGCTGATTTGAAAATGAGGGTTGATGGCGGCCCTGACCCGGGTGGTGTTGGCTGAATGAGGATTAGTTGTTCTGGTAGTGGCAGTGAGGTTTTTTCCTCTTAGACCATGAGACACTTGCTCGTCAGAGGAGCTGTACTGTCTAGTGAAATGAGAAGTCTGCCTAGATATTTGATGTTGTAAGTAAGGCCATGGAACCTGCACCTGTGTCTTTTAAACAAATTGTTATCTTTTCCCTTTCAAGAAAGAAATTAAAACCATTAAAATTATTTTATCACATCTGATTAGCATCTTCTAGCAAGACCCAAAACTTATAAAGTTTCCACTTTTAGACTTATAAACAGAAAACTTAAGGCATAATTATTCAAATGCCATGTGACATTAGCAAAGTCATATTCTTAACCAAGTACAGAATGCTGTATAGGTTTTTGTTTTATAGAGCTTCGCTTTCTGCAATTGATTTTTTGCTTTTTATCTTTGGTGTGGCCACACCAGAAGTATTGGGTCCTGGCGTGATAGCCTTTAACAGATCCCTCATTTAACGTGCTGGTGCTTGCTTCTACTGAATTAAATGGATGGTCATCTTTCAGAGTATTTGGGTTAAAGAAAGTTATTTAATTACTGTTGAAAGAAAACAGCAGCATTATAAAACTGGGAAGTTGAGAGTAATTCTAAAATTTCTTAAACTGTTTCTGCTTTGACTCTGTCCATCCAGCAATGGATGTGCCACGATAACTGAAGTGCTGTTGCAGCTTCTCAAGATAAGTTTGGGGGTTTTTAAGTATTCAGAAGAAGAAGAAAAAAAAAAGATTGTACCTGGTTTTATTAACAAATAAAAGCAGCCTAGGGTGCAATTTCTTACTAGTGTGAGAAACCTGTTTGCTCTTCAGTTTGGCAGATGTAAAGTAACAATTAATTGGTAAATAGTACAAACAGTCCCACTTCTTCCTAGAATGGGTGGTGGTTTGGTGGTTTTGACCTTGACGGGCAGTCCTGCTGGCTCCGGGTGCTGTCCCTCATACGCTGTCCCCTCGATGGCCGCATTTTTGTGGTGGTTTTGTGGCTGATGTGCAGAGAGCTGCTGGAGAGAAGAGGTGGTTTTACAGCCACGAGATTGAAAAGTTACTGCAATTAGTGAATTTTGCTGCATAGCATTGTGCTATTAAGTTGTTTCTCCAAAGTCACTTAATTACAGTGACAAACGTGCCCCTAGTTGATAGCAGGGGCAGTAAAAGTGAATACAAACATCAATATAATCTGAGTATGAAGTCCACAAAACATAGAACAGATTCTGGTCAAGTTCTTACTTGCTACTGTTATAACTTCCATTTCTTTTTGCAGTCTCAGAGAGGGGAAGTGTTCTTAGTGCTTTGAAAACTATTAGATAAGGTATTGAGATGCGTTGCATTGGGAGGGTGAGAATTTAATGTGGGCAGGGTTACATGTAGATTCTTCTGATGAGAAGTATCTGTGGGATGTGTTAATGTCATTTAAACCCTGACCAAAAGGGCACAGCAACCCTCCTTTATGCCTACACAGAGAGAGAATAAATAATACGCAGCTATGTTTACTTTGGAAGGGCTAAATTGACCTTGCTTAGAAGCAAATTTGTATTTCTTACCTGAAGTTTAGTTCATTTATATTTCTTCTTGTTGAACACTGAGATTATTTAGGCGAATGCAAAAGCCTTCTCTGAGGCAGTAGCTGAGTTTTGGAAATTCAGCTCTGGTTTAGTCTGATTTCTGTGTTTTTAATATGCAATGGAAAATTGAAAGTGTGTATGGCAGCTTTCTCAGCTGTAATCTAATTCTGTGAATAACCTCAGGTTTTGGAGATCTTCTGACGCTGAGGCTGTTTTTCTCTCCCTCAGAACCATGTAGTGGTTAAGTGTTTAATTAAACACCCTAAGTGTTTAATATTAAAATAGGGTGGTGTGTGTGTTCAGGGAGTGAGGAGAATAACCCTCCTCACTTAGCTGCTGAGAGCCAACCAGTGGAAACTACTCTGCTTTTTGGTGAGAGAAGAGGTTGGGAAACCCTGTCTGAGGCTGTCATACCATCGGAACTGGTTTTCCCGGCAGCTGAGGTGGAATGACCTATTCCCTTCAAGTGTGAAAAGCCCGTGGCTTAGGTCTGCTGCTGGCCTGGGGGCTGCTCGTCTGTCTTGAATTCTAGCAAGGAGGCGGGGAGGAGGAGAAGAGGTTTCTCTCTTGTTTGAGTGGTCTTTCTGCAGTTTTGCTGCCTTGTTCAGTTTGCAGTGACTGTAGTGTCAAGAGAACTTGATATCTTCTGTATGCTTGAGGGTCAGAGTCTGCGCTCTTACTGCTTTGTGTTAGAGTAATGCTTCCAAGCACCAAACTAGGAGGGCTATAGAGAGTGGTTGGAATTTTAGCCCCATTTTTCTGACTTTGCAACACTCAGGCGTGTAGTTTTTAAGCGCCTTTTTTTAAGTTTTTATAACAGTTCTTTAAGTGTCTTGGAGAAGAAGAAAGTAGTCATGAAAAAAAGCTGTTCTGCAGAAATGGGTAAAGAGCATCTTTTAAAGATTCAGTAATACCAGTCCTCTCTAAATCCACGAGAGTGTGGCTAATGAATGGAGAGGGGGAAATTGGTCTTTAGATCTCTTTTTTTTTTTTCTCAAAAATTTAATTTTCTTAATTATTATCTTTTAATTTACACTGACTTCTTATTTCCCTTTCCCCGTCTTTAGGCCCTATGAGAAAAAGGGAAAGCTAAGGATGCTGGAGCAGAACAATGGATTTCTCTTTCTCTTTCATGCAAGGGATCATGGGAAACACAATTCAGCAACCACCTCAACTCATTGACTCAGCCAACATCCGCCAAGAGGATGCCTTTGATGCCAGCAGTGACATTGCTGAAGATGGTGGACAAACACCATACGAAGCTGCCCTGCAGCAAGGCTTTCAGTACCCCACGCCCACAACGGAGGACCTTCCGCCCATCACTAACGGCTACCCACCAACAATCAATATCTACGAACCTCAAGCCAAATACCAGACGTACAGTCAATATCCCAATGGTTCAGCCAATGGTTTTGGTACAGTCAGAAACTTTAGCCCCCAAGAGTATTACCAAATGGAAAACTCTAACGCAAGGCCACACGAAGTTCTGGAAAAACCTTCCCCTCCCCAGCCGCCGCCTCCACCACCACCTTCAGTTTCACAGACGGTGATTCCAAAGAAGACTGGCTCACCAGAGATCAAATTAAAAATAACCAAAACTATCCAGAACGGCAGGGAATTGTTTGAGTCCTCTCTGTGTGGGGACCTTTTAAATGAAGTACAAGCGAGTGAGTATGCTAAGGCGAAACATGAAGGGAGAAAAGAGAAAAGGAAAAAAAGTAGCAAGCATGACTCTTCCCGATCGGAAGAGCGCAAGTCGCACAAAATTCCAAAATTAGAACCAGAAGAACAAAATGTAAGTGGAATACTAGTTTCAGCCATCTGTATACCTGGTATTGTTGATGGAGTATGTGTCTCCGGCAGCGTTTCTTCCTTACTTCTAGTTGTATACATACTTAAAGTCGTCAAGTGTTATTTACTGGTCAGATACTCTATATTAGGTTGTGAGAAACTGTATTTCCAGGGCAACATAGTTTTGGTGAAAAGACTGCATATAAAAAATAAATGTTAGAAAAGGTTGTAATATTTTTTAATATTATTTAGTGTTTTAGCAAGTTCAGAGTTTGCTACACTTTGGACAGTGTTGAAGATGGAGCTTTTGGCCAAAAGCATACGCATTCCTAAAATTGCCTCTCAAAATAATGCTGGGTTATTCAGTGAAACATCTTGGTTACTTGGAGTATTCAGCTCTGCAGCTTTTAATTAACTTTTGAAAGATATTCTAAATATCATGATGATGTACAAAACCCAAGAGCTATGTAGCATATGCAGAAGCCAGTAGAAATTAATATTCTAAACCATCAAGTAAATTAGAAGTACCAGTTGACTCAGCAAACTTTGGGAAGATTCAATATTGGTGTCTATTACCGTTTCTGGCAAGATTTGTAATATGGCTGTATGCATCCAGAGGGCGTGTGTATATATATGTGTGGGGGGTTTTAACTTAGATTTCAGGAAACAGAGACACAAATTACTGGCCTTTGGTACTTTCAGACATTCTTTTTTCTTCCATTTTATAAGCCACTTAATTACTTCTGTTTCGTTTTCTCTTGCTTATTCCTGCCAGCTCTGTGCTACTGGTTTCTGTACTTCCCAGTCTGAGGGGAATGGGTAGCAGAGGGGTGGCGAGTGTCAGGAATGGGGAAGTTGCCGTGTCGGACAGAAATGGCCCAGCTCAGGCTGGGCTGTTACAGTATGTAGCTGAGTTTCTTGTAAGTTCCTCCGGAACCACTTGATACTCGCTGCTTTTGGTAGCTTTGGGAGAAGATCCTGCCCTGGAGGGATCGGACTCTGGCCTGGTATAGCAGTTTCATAGGCTTGAGGTAGTTGTGGTGTTATTTTTAACGATTTCAGGCTGATTTCACACACACCCTTACCAGGAGTATTTACAAGTTTTATGATTGTTCTGTCTCCCTTCTCGTAAGTGGACCTCTCCCAGAGTTTGGATTGGTGATGGACCAAGATTTTGAGCTTCTGCTATATTTGATTACTATAGTTGATTCTAATGAAGCTCAGTAAGATCTTAATCAGCATTGTAATCCAAACTTGAAATAGACTATCCAATTAAAATACGAGTCATCCGTGACTGCATTTGTAGGTGATTTTCTTCATCTGGGAATGCCGTGGCAGCCATGGTGTGCCGCGGGCAGCCTGTTCCTGGCAGGAGTTGCAATGGGAAGGTCGTGCCCTGGTGGCATCTCCCTCGTGCCAGCGTTATACCTGCGTATAGGGGTGGGAAGCGGGGTCTGTTCCCACAGTCAGCTCTCTGCTGCATGCTCTGCTGCTCGTATGTTGTTTATCCACCTGTCCTTCGGTTGCTGCTATGATCATACGTTTACCCCCCAAGTTTCTCTTAAATCAAATCTCGGTGAGTTTGTTTTTTTCAGAGTTCAGCTAAAGACATGGTCTTTTATCCAGGCTTTCTGGCCTCTTCTCCAGACTTTGTCACCCCCCATCAGCCTGTCAGTTTTGCATTACCATTTTGTCCTCCCTCTTACCAGGGACTCCAGTCCTACTCTTGAAGCTTCAGTGGTGCCTGTCCCTCTGTTTAACTGGTGCTACCCGGTTATCACAAGAACATAATCTTCTGTCTTTCCCAGATTGAACTAAAACCTTAACGCTCAAATTCCAAGTTCTGAGTCATACGTGTCATCCAGAATTCATCAGAAACCTTGGTCTTACTTTTGTCCTTCTTGTAGCTTCCATTTCCCTTTCAAAAGGTGTTGTTGCAATAAAATCTCTCATGTAATTCACCCTTGTTTCAGACAGCAGATCATGCTGACACAAACAGGATTTTGTGCTAGTGGTTTTCGTTATGAGTTATCCAGTGCAGTCTCAGTTTCATCCTCCCACCGTTTGGCTTTCCACCACACGATTTCATCTTCATCTACGTTCATCATGTACACTTTTGTCATCTTCAGTATTAACGGTGTGAGACTTGTAACTTGGGATCATCTTAATGTGAACAAACAAAACTTCTGGTACAACTTCAGTTATTGACACTTGTATGCTCAGCATGGCTGTTTGAACGTAAGGTGATCTGCAGTTGTTTCCTTGTTCTGACACTGTGGAAACCCACTGACTGGGGGGGGATGTTCATACATGAAAGGTCGATTTGAAATGAAAATGTTATGAAAACATTGTTGAACTTTAAGGTCTGAATACTTGTTTTAAGAATGAGTTACTCTGCTGGTGAGTTGTATTCTGTGAGGAGCTGGAAGCCTGCGATCTGTGTAATCAGCTTGGCTCTCCTGGCAGAGGTGAAGTTTCCACTAACTCATGGTAGCAAAAGCAAGGCAGGAGTCATTGCCGTGCTCTCTGCTGGGCCAGGGAGGAAAGATTTCTGCCCAGCAGGTAGTAATATGGTCTGTCTTAAGTGATTTTTTTTTTTTTCTACAGACAGCTGTATGAGGTGCTGACGTTAGTTGTTCTAGATGATGTTTACGTGTGTGTTTCCTCATTTCTCTGAGCTGAAGCACGCAGTATTGACTAACACGGGGTCATCATTTTCAAATGGACTAGGTATAATTTGGATTAACGGCATTATTAGTTTCTCGCTGTGTGTGTCTGACTCCTCTTTTGCTGCACTTTGAGTCCTTTGACTTCTCTTCTGCTATAGTAAAAGCAAGTGTCTGTCTCATGAGATAGCTCACGGCCTGCCTCTTATCTGCTCAGCTGCTGTGTCACCACACGCCCTATCGTGGCCACTCCACCGTGGTGTTGGCTTCTGTTCAGCGGTGATCCCTCCTCTGCCAAAACCTTTCCCTGGCCTCTGCCAGAACAGACTGCCTGTGTGCCTCGGCCTGCCTTAGAAATGCACCGTAGCCTTCATGTTGTTGACTTTGGATCCTCCAAATATGTTTGTCAACTATATGCAGTTTAACATCAATTTTACGATTTTCATATTGTATACTTAATATGATTTTTGTAATGTAGTTTTTGCAAATAACTGGTATACAGTGAGACTCATCACATTACTGTGGGTATCCTTCATATGTTCTTCTCTATTTCTTTGAAGTTGTATATTAATCTAGCGGAAAGTTATTTGGGTTTGCTGTCCCTGAATGTATGTTCTTCTGCCACCTGTTTTAGCAGAACATTGCTGTACGTAGGTGTGATGGTAATGTAAATAGTGTAGGGAAAAAAGGTATTTTTTGATTGTGATGTTAGTATGTTTTGAATTGGGCATAAGGAGTCATCATATTAATATTTTCTGGGTTCACGGTTGCCTTTCTGTCCGTGAATTATATTTTCTGCCTGGTTTCATTATTATGCTTTTTTTTATTTTACTGTCCCCTTACCTTGTTTGTGTTTTTGTTTTCCTTTTTTCTCTTCATTGTTACCCATTTCCTAGAGACCAAATGAGAGGCTTAGCATGCTGTCGGAAAGACCAAGAGAAGATACAGTGTTGGAGGAAACCCCGGTTAGTACATATACTAACTAACACTTTTTGAACTTCTAGCATGTTACTATTTTTGGACTAATTGTTACATGGTTTCCTTAATTTGTCAGATAAATCGGTTCCCATTTATTGGAAACTCTTATTAATCATTACTGCATCAAAACATCTCTCGTACCATACTTACTGCTTTATTTTATCCCCAAAGCAACATTCTTAATCAACTTACGAAGCAGAAGCTTCTTTGGGGTGGTGGTGGAGGTTGCTGTTGTGTGTCTTGGTGTGTTAGTGACTATGTTGTGTAAATCCTAGCTGTGTGTAACTCCTTTCTGTCCTGTTTCTAAGAAATGTTTATCTCGCGTTACATTATCACACATCAGGGATACCTGAGAGAAAAATAAGCAGTCCCTGTAGGTAGCATGTGCATCTCTAAGTGCCCTAAATTGTCTTCTGTGGCTTTAAGCTTGCATTCTCGTTGTAGGTCCAGCAGTTCTTGCCTTCTCTTTCCACACAAGTCGCCCATGACGTCAAGTTTCAGGTTGGCGATCTGGTTTGGTCCAAGGTGGGAACGTACCCGTGGTGGCCTTGCATGGTTTCATGTGATCCACAGCTTGATGTTCATACCAAAATTAATACAAGAGGTAAGGGAGGAAGATCTTTGCCAGAATGTATCAAGTGTCTGTACTTGTTCCTTTATTAAAAATATGTTATCTTTGAACTCCCTTTGCAGGATGAATTCTGCTTGTGTGTATGCTGAACAGGACTATTCTTGAAATGTTTAAAACTGGTACTTATTAAATTACCTCTACAGATGAGCCTGTGCAAACTAGGCTTGCGCACAGATGCTCCTGCTTTTCTCAAGTCAATGTATTTACGAGAAGACGCTGATAAGTGTGAGAGTGTTCAGTGTGGGCAAGGTGTACTTATCTTCCTTTCTTAAATGGTTCTAAATCTGGGCCCATCTTATTTCTAAACTTTAGCTAGGTACTTCCACCTGCAGGAATTGATTGATGTGGAGGAGGAAAGCGTAAGCTAAACCAGCAAAGTGATGTTGATAAAACTGCTGACTACAATTTTTCATTTTCAGGTGCCCGTGAATACCACGTTCAGTTTTTTAGCAACCAGCCGGAGAGGGCGTGGGTGCACGAGAAGCGGGTTCGAGAGTACAAAGGACACAAACAGTACGAGCAATTATTGGCTGAGGCTGCTAAGCAAGCCAGCAACCACTCTGAGAAACAGAAGGTATGATGAATGCTAATTGTCTAGAGGGTTATCTGCAGTTCCTGTGTAAGTGAGACTCTCGTGAGGCAGCTCTGAAACACTGTAGTGCTTTACCCTGTAAAGGGTAGTCAGCATTTCGCTGGCAGAAGTGTTTTTCATAAAGATACTGAAAATATTTCTGTACCCTTATGGCTTTCATGTGAAAAGGCTGATAGTGAACCTGCTCTGTCAGTTCCTCATGATGGTAGTCATCCTGGGTATTGGAGATAATTTTACATTAGCATTAGAATATGAAATAAAAACAGTGCCTGTGTGTTCACTATTAACCTGTTCTTTGGAAAATACAGTTTTTAAAGGACACGCTTCCAGCCCCTGATACTAGTGGATACGTTCTTTTCCTTTGTTTTATTGGAAAGGAAATGTTAGCTACAGGAATTACTTACTGTGTGGATGGACTACTTCAGTCAGTATTTATGCTGATCAAAATATTGATGTGGAAGGAAAAGTGTTTATAGAAAAATATGGAGGATTTAAAAAGATAAATTAGGATTAATTCTGTGTCTCATAACAGAGTTACGGGCTTGAATACTGCCTGTTCTTGTCTTTAGTGAAGTTGTAACTCCGGGCACACACTTTTAATTGTGATGGTCGTATGATCCAGCTCGAGTGTCTGCTTGTACCCTGGGCAGGGGATTCACTGTCCACCTTTCAAAAACACCCTCTAAATGGACAGCTTCAATCTGCTGTCTGAGAGATTTAAAGAGCGTCAGGATTGCATTTTAAGTGCTTACATGGCAACATCTTCAGTGTAATTAGCTGCTTGTCTTTGTTCCTTAAGATTCGCAAACCAAGGCCGCAAAGAGAGCGTGCTCAGTGGGATATTGGTATTGCCCATGCTGAGAAAGCATTGAAAATGACTCGGGAAGAAAGGATAGAACAATACACCTTCATTTATATAGACAAAGAGCCAGAGGAGGTTTTGTCAAAAGCCAAAAAGACTGCTGCTTCTAAATCGGAGACCAAGAAGAACCGACGACCGAAGCCAGCTTCGAACACCCAGCCAGAACATGCCAACGTGGCAGCAGCATCGCCTTCAAATGCTGAGGTGCGAAGACAAAGCCAACGGAGGCAGTCAAGTGTGGAAGAGGAGGAGCCACCTCCTGTGAAAATCGCATGGAAAACAGCTGCAGCTAGAAAATCCTTGCCAGCTTCAATAACCATGCACAACTTGGATCTTCAAAAATGTAACATGTCTCCAGTTGTTAAAATTGAACAGGTTTTTGCCCTTCAGAATGCTGCTGGGGATGGAAAACTCATCGATCAGTTTGTTTATTCCACTAAGGTATGTACTTTGTGTAGTGACTTCTCTTTTGTTCATAAATTATCGCAAGTCTGTCTTAGTGTGGAGCTTAAACTTGTGTCCACCGAGCTTTCACAATACACATTCCTTTCATTGGAGAGATTAAACCTGACAGAAGACAGATGTGACGACAGAGTCTTTTAGTGCACTGAACTTTTCATTTCAGCGCATCCAAAAGTCTCTGGCAGTAACCATTTTGACCGGTGGCAGAGGAGCTCCCTACAGATGGTCACATTTTTGTTCGTAACACATTCAAATTATTAAAGCTGTTTAGTTCCAGCTTCCTAGGTGAAATAATCCAGAAATTCTCTGTAAATCTTAAAATCAGTGGATTCGTGGGAAATAGATGAGATGACAGAACTGTTACTAATGTATTAAAAAGTAATAATGACGTTTTGTATAACAGACTTTTAAAATGAGTTCTGCCTCCTAGCTTCCTTCAGGTGCACAGCAGCTTCTCACAGTCAGTGTAAGGAAAAGGTTTAGGACTATTTCTCTGCCTCCTTCTTCTGCCTCTCTACCTGGAGGGTATTTATTTCATCCTAAGCATTATAGAGAAGGTAATGTTTAGAAAAGTCACTGGAATATTATTTTTCTGTTGTTCCTTGTGTGTAAGGGGAGATTGAGAGGGATGGAAAGTTCTGCAGGGAAGCAGCTCAGTAGCAGAGATCATCATGTGCATGTGTTGCTTTGAAGAGCATTGAATGTTTCTGTTCTGTGATTTAGGAGTAGATCAGTGTGCCTGTTGGCAACAACACTTATATGAATAGGTTGAGACAATCTTTTTCTTTTTTTTCTTTTTAAGGGAGTTGGTAACAAAACAGAAGTAAGCGTCAAAGGACAAGAGAAACTTAATTCTTCATCAAATCAGAGAAATGAAAAAGTAGCAGTGCAAAATGCGTCCTCTCCTGAAACAACTTGTGGGTCAACAGGTAGGTGAAATTGCAGAATCCTTGGCTGAACTTCAGCAATCTAGCGTTTAAATTAAAATAGCAAACCTGGCATTTTCTCATTAGTTAAAAACTATTATTAACATCTTTCTGTTTACATAATAGTAGTAACAAGCACGGCTAATATAACACATGGTGAGCCCAGATGCTTGAGAAACACAGGATGTCTTTGTGATGGGATTCGCTGGTTTGGCCTCTGAACTTTTAGAGTCTGCAACTTGCAGTATCTAAGTCAACATATGAGAAGGATGGATGCCTTGTGGAGAGCAGATGGCAAGTTGTTTTAGAAGACAACGTAGTGGATGTGTGTTAGCAGAGTATTGTAACGCCTTTTGGCACCAAATGTAAAAAGCGATCAAAGGAAGAGAATCTGGAAGTTCAGTAAGGAATGGCTCTGAATCAGGCTGGGTGCTTTCCTAGACTTTGTTGTTGAGTTCCTGCATGACCTTTGTAAAGGATAGTGACTTTTTTTTTTTTTAAACTGCTTCAACTAACTCCATCAGCAAAATGAGCTAATGCTTGCACTCCGAAAGCGTTTTAGGGGCCCCATCACAAAGCACCAAGTTTTGAAGTGTTATGTCTGAGGGAGAAGAACCACTGAAGCAAATAATGGAGCTTGAGACTGAAAAGGGGAAGCCTGGAACAAGCTATTTGAAGTTTAATTTGTATTACAGTGGTAGAAAAAAATGAGAAAGATAAACTAGATGAGCGCTTTCTAGACTTGGAACAGAAAAACATTTTTTTCATGTTTTGATTTTTGAGAAATAGCTAATGGGAATCCTTCTAAAGAGATTGAGCTTTTCCTCACCAGCAGAAATTTGTCTGCAGCACGTCCTCTCACCATCCTCAAGAGGAGACAGATACCCTTTGGTGAAAGGATGGAGGTTCCTGAAAAGAGGCAGTTTTGAGTCATCCTAAACCAAGAGCTTTTCAAGTTCCTCTAGTCCCTATAGTGACTTCTGTTTTTCAACCACAGATTTTGTACAGGCTGCGTAAAATCCATTGCATGTTTGTTACTGTGCTTTAATCATATCTTTGGTATAGTCTCAAACATACTTCGTTTTACATTGGGTATTTAAAAGTGAATTTTGGGTTGCAGCAGAACACCTTGATTGTCTCTCTCAGTCATGGTATAGAAGCCAAAAAAGATGGAAGACTTAGATACAGTAAGCATGCTAAAACCCCTCTTTTCTTCTTGAGAAAAAAATCTCGTAACGTTGACAAGCGTCACTTCTGCTTTAACTATCCGTCTGTTTGGTTATTTCTCCCTTTCCAAACGTAAAATAAATGAGATTTCAGGTCAAAAACCTCAGTGGCCAACACACATGGGATCACTGTCCTCTGCAAACACGCTTCAGTTTCTGTACTTGTTTTTAGGTAGCCTTATTTTTAGATACGTTGTTTTATGGTCTGTATTTGGGGTTTTACAATCCAGGCTGAGTACTCCGGATATGCTGGTGCGAGTGGGGTTTCCTCTGGTGTTGTCGACAGTGGTTCTTCTTTCCAGGTTCAGTTGCTGTAGCTGCTTCAGTTTTTTCAGAGAGTTGCTGCGTTAATTGCCAGCAGCAGGAGAGGTGGTCGCTGCTTTGTTTCTCTCAGCTGGGAACTAAAGGCTTCAGCTTCACAATGGCTCTTCAGACGTAGGGGGGGTGAGAATTCTGAGCCTCTCTTTTTTCATTTTCTTAGGTTTTTTGGATACGTAAAACTCCACCTGATAACACCCTATAGAGTGCATGAGCTTTACTTCAGTACACACTCCAAACAGTCACTTTCAAAGCCATTTCCAAAGTCCAGACAGTTATTGGTCCCCTCTCGTGGAACATAACTGCGAAGTCCTTTTTTCAAATTTAAGGTCACCGGAACTTCAGAATACCTTTACGGTAAAGTATTTTACAGAATGACTCTGGGAGTCCTTATTAATAACCTACAGTTAGATATACAGAATTCCATAATGCCGGGAAAATAATTCTGTACCTTGAAATCTGATAATAAGAGAACAAGAATGAGAATTCGTAGCACCTCTGGTCTCCAGATACAGCTGAAACAGGATTAACCTGACCTGACCTGGCCAGTAGTGAGGGAGATTGCTGGTCTGAAACCTCTCCTGAAACTCTGCATCCAAATATGCACGAAGACGGGATAGGAGCATTGTGGAGGTGATGCACTGGATCCTTGGAGAGCGGGAAGAGGAGAAGTGCCCGTTGTATTGATCAGTATTGCTGTCAGCCAATATTAGATGCACTGATTCTGGAGTTCTCTGACACAGGGCTTGCATCTTATTTCCCGTACTACAGTGGGCAGCACAGGAAGAAAATACATTATTGATTAAACGAATGTTTGGTCACACTTCCTCAAATTTACTTTAAACTGCTTCAGAGAATTTTGGCTGAACACAGAGGTGACTGGAGGTGGCCCCTAGCTTTAGTGCTGACATCCTCAGAGGTGTGTGTCTCTCAAAGGACAAGGCTCATTGGAACCGAAAGTTACCGTGTGCTGACATGAAGGATGTTGAGCTGAGTTACTAATTTCTGAATTATTAATAACTCATTGCTATTATTAATTAGTTAATATGCTGTAAAACCTTTTTCCCTTGAAGAAAAACAGTTACCTTTTTTCCCCTCAGAAATACAGTTGTTGAAAAAGCTGTGGTTTTACAGTAGGAAAGTTTAGTAACTGAGATATTCCTGAGCCACACAATCCTGATAAAAATGCTCATCCCATTAATCAAGATGAATCTTTCTTCTTTTCTTTTTTTTTTTTTTTTCCCCCCTGGAGCCCTTTTGAAAGGCTTTTTCTCAGTGTCTGATGAAAGCCTGCCTGTCTCTCTAGGTATTTCATCTCCTAACAAGAAGATGCAGCATTACATCTCCAACAGTATAACTATCTGGCACAATAAGCTAATCCTTGATCACAAGAGTTTGCATTTTTGCTTGGAAGAATACAAAGTATTTTACATTTGTGTTGTCTTTAGGTGAAACACGCAAATCTGAAAAACAGGAATAATGCTTCACCACAGATAACTGTAAATCTTCAGATTTCACTTTTCTGTCCGTACGGCTCCAAGCGTGCGCTTTGTTTCAGAAGTTGCACATGGTGCTCAGTGTTGTGTGCCTGTTTCTCGGTGTGCCGCTTTGGGAGGTACTGCAGCATAGAAAGCTCTTCTGGTTCTGCCAACCTTAATTGTCAAAAAACCAGTAGCTCCTACATCATCTCTTGAAATGTCATAATAACCTTCATTAATCTGAGTTTGTTTTCCATGGTAATATTTTCAAAAACTTGTTTTTCACTTTGATTAATTACAATAACACATCATGATCACTGCTTCTGTTTGTGCTGAGTTTTCCTTCACCTCTCGGAATCTGTAGTTGAGCGCTGAGATTTCCTATTGATGCTGCGTGTCACAGCGTGGTTCTTGCTTTAGGTTTTTGCGTTCGCCAGTTCTGAGAGAAGGCTGTTCCCCGCAGAGCAGGGGACAGAACTGACGTTTGGAGTGAAAACTTGGAAGCTGTGTCTTGCGTCTTAAATTTCTAGCTTGTTTTAGTTCAAGAAGTTGATTGTATATACCTTCCCATAAACACCAAAGATGGACTATTTGGTTAAAAATGAACCAAAGTGAAAACTGTGCTTGAGAGGTGTGTTACAAAAATCTGTTTGCCCTAAACTGGATTCCAGCTTTTTGTGTCGCTCTATTACTGGTGTCTTTTTCTGAAGCTGACCTCTGTCTATGGAATCGGAACGTGTTGTCTGCCATCACAGCACCAGTTGGCAAATAGCTTGGAACTGAATTTAAAAATAAAACATTCAAAAGAGGAAAAAGTCTTGGTTTCGTTAATTTAGCTGTTGATTCGGTGTTGAACGTCTTGCTGTACCTCAGAAATACAGGGAATCGTATAATGGAAACCTTTCTCCTTCTTCAGGTTCTGTAGAAAAGAAGCAACAGAGAAGATCGATTCGAACCCGCTCAGAGTCTGAGAAATCCACTGAAGTTGTGCCAAAGAAGAAGATCAAAAAGGAGCAGGTTGGCTTCCTCCATGTAGAGAGTTAAAATATATTGTATTCATAAATGTTGTGGCTTATATTGGTGCCTTTTTATTTTTCTCCATTTTTCCCCATCGGGTTTCGTTTTGGACTATCCTTCATGAAATCCCCTTGTCAATACCATTGCTGTGACTCTGCTACTGGCACCTTCACAGTATCAGTCAGGCTATGGAAATGGGAACTCAATGATGCAAGACTCCTAACGAACCTGCCATGTTTACCTTGAGATTTCTGTTATGAGCAAAATGATTTTGTTTCAGTCATTTCTATTTGATGGAATTGCCACCAGGTTCCTTCCTTTTGCTCTTGATTTAGCTGCTGGTTTGTATTGAGGTTTTGTTTTTCAAATGAAGTTAGAGTGATTAATCCGACCACTTTTGAAAATGGACTTTTAAGAATGATTTAACTTAAAGATGAATAGTCAGACTTTTATGTTGGCAGACATCAGCAAAACAGATCTTCTGGGATATACGTTTTTTTTTTCCTTAAGTAGATCTAACATGTACAGGGCATTCCTTTAATCTGGATGTCAGACAGACAAATGTTGTTGCTTTAAAAAAATTATAAAAAAAATTTTGCGTGGAAACGAGTAGGAAAGTTCAGTGGGTGGACGTTAAAAACTGAATACGCTTTTTTAACAAGTTTGTCAAAGTTGTTGGTTCTTTTCCTCCCATGATTGATTTTCCCTCTTCAAAGGCCTCTCCACTTGAAACCTGAGAATTTTATATAAAATATTTCATAGTATAGCTTTTACCAGTGAGAATTTTTTAAAAGGGACAGTCAGGCTAAAGATTTATATGGGAAGGGGAAAAACTGTTTTTATCTCTTTTATTTTAATTTATTCTTTGCCCTTTTTGCTTTGTTTTGCACTTCATTCACTTCAGAAATTGAAAGTGGACCCAGTTGCTTTTGGGGTTGGTTTTTTTTTTTTTCATATTTTTCTTTTGCTGCCATAGCATTTACATCTGTGTTCGGCAGAAGGATGCTCTAACTCTGGCAAGTTTCTTCCTGAAACTTTAAAGCAACTTAAATGTTGGGCGCAAGATACCTGACGCAGTCCCTCAGGCCTCTTGTCGTGAGGTGTTGCAGCCTCCCTGTTCTCAAATGAGTTATTTTATGTTTGTAAATGTTTCTTAATTTAACAAAGGTATAAGAACCAACAATATGAACTTCATGGATCCCAGTTAGCTTTGCTTGCTTATATTATCTAGCTAACTAAGACTATGAACATTAAAGTGCTTTTCTCAGGAAAAGTATATGACTAAAAATTAAACACAGATGCACTGTAATGCGCATAACCTTGAATGTATTAAGTTATATTTAAAAAAAAAAATTTCTTACTAACTTCTTACAATTATGCAACAATATTTGTTACCCAAAGTCAAGTTTTCTTGCAACTGATTCCCAAATTAGTCTGCAACAACTTGGTATAAAATTATAACTGGAACGAGTACAATTAATGGGAAAAACAAAATGTTAATGTTACTGTTACAGTGACTAGTGGAGAAATAAAAGTGATTGTTTAGATTTTATATTTGTATTACGAAATGTATCCTATACAAATCCTTCTATTGTATGTTTTTACCTATTGTACAACAAAATAAAATATTTTTTAAAAAAATTATAGAATAATCCTTAAATATTTACTAAATGTGTTTCTACATGTATATGTAACCACATTGTAAAGCAGTAACTTGTAATTCTTAACCTTAAAACCAGGATTTTAGGCAACAACTTTCTCCTATAATTATTATACAGTCGCCAAATTCTCACGTGTTCCATGGACATTGGCAGAACAGTTTCTAAACTTGTCCTTCCGCTAGAGGATCGAGAACTTTGAAGCGCTTTTGTGAGACTGTAGACTTGTCTGCTCCAGTGTGTCCTGACATTGAGTTTCCAGCTGGATAGAGCCCTGCGAGGCCGCGCGTCCCCTCGCCCCGTGGCGCCTCGCAGCGCTCTATCCAGAGCCAGGCTCTTCCCGGGGCTCCAGCGCCTGCCTGGGGGAAGCGCCTTCAGCAGCAACGCATTTAGTGTCACTGAACCCGAGTGTCAGCCCTCTCGAGGGGAGCTTGTGCCTACAGAGGTGTGGGGTTTTACGAGAGCGTCAGGGTTGGCTGCCCAAAGGAGCCCCGCTCCTGCCCGCTGGACACGGAGAGAGCTGTCCTGTCACCTTGGTGCCCGAGGGAGAGGTTGGGAAGGACCCTGCTAGTGTCCGTGTGGCTGCCCTTCTCCCGGCACCCCGCGTAGGCAGCTAGGACTAAACCCGCAGGACCAGAAGCTCACGCTGAGAAGGGAAGGACAGACTCCATCTGAGTTCAGAGATGCTAGTGGCTTAAACTTACATGTTTGCTTCTTAATTCTAGGGAGAAAAATTCCTCTGGTTTTAACTTTGGATTTTCCTATTCAAACAGGTTGAAATGGTTCCACTGACAGCAGTGAAGACAGGATTGCAGAAAGGTGAGTTACAGGCGAAATAAATATTTAAAGTTCGTGGCTCATCACACTTCAATGGTTTTTGTTCTGTGTAAACTGCAGAGGTCTTAACGCTTTCTGGTGATGAACATAATAGATGCTGATCTTCATTTCCCTTGTGAGGGTTTTCTGGTTTTGTCTTCTGTTGTTTGTGCATTGCTAGTTGGAAAGAGAGTGTTTGTTAATGTGTTGTAAGCATGTAATACACGTCCTTCTTCTGGACATTTCTTAATTAAAAAAAAAAAAAAAAGTCTTTGCTTAGCCATATTTTAAAGGTGAATGCTGAAGAGGTAATCTCCTAAGGGTTTATCCTCTGTTATAGACAATTTAGTTGCTTCCTCCACTGTGTCAGCACATTCAGAAGTTTGTCCAAAGGCCTTCCTAAAGTCGTTTTCAGTTAATTAGCTTTCCAGGCTGAGTTAAAGTAGTATCAAAGTTCCAAACTTAAAATTGAGGCTAGCAAATAAAATACAGTTCTAGGCTGCCTCTCATCTTTCATTTTCCTTTATTAATTTTAAGCAAAAGGTTGAGAACATATATTAAAACTAATTTTAGTGTGTTGTGTTAAGGTGCCAGCGAGATTTCAGATTCTTGCAAACCTTTAAAGAAAAGGAGCCGTGCCTCGACTGATGTAGAACTGACGAGCTCAGCTTACAGAGACACATCGGACTCGGATTCAAGAGGACTTAACGATTTACAGGTAAAGGCACATTGTTTCTCACAGGGACTTGGATGTTTAATTCTGTCTGTATAATAGGCCTTGCAGTTGCATATTGCTAAATACGTGAGCACTGTATTTTCTAGAAAATCCGTGTCTTTTATTGTCTAAAAAGTAAAGCCTAGTCTTTTTCTTTCTAATCCCCTCCATTTTATAGATTTTAAAAAAAGATACAATCAATCTTTATAAGTTTTACGACTTCTTTGTCTGGTGAAACATTGGTTTAGATCACTGTCAGTTCAGTTTTTTGGAAGGTTATTAGATTATTTTGGGAATTGGGAGATGCCGCTGTATTTTGGTGTAAGATTGAGAGGTGTCTGGAAAAAGTAAAATCAATATCTTTATGGTTTTTCGCTTGTACAGGTAAAAGGTATGTCAAGAAGGCAGCGTTCCTTGTTTCATTCTCATGAAGTTCAGCAACTTTCAAGGACCCTCTTGACATACTGAGTGATCTTTTAATCAGTGGTGACTTACCAATTTTTTTCCAGAATGTGGTTGTCCTTTGCAAGTGTCTTGTTTGAGTGCCTTGGATTTTTCTTCTTTGTAGGGTAGTTTTGGAAAACGCTCAGACAGCCCGTCAGCTACGGCCGATGCTGATGCCTCTGATGTGCAGTCGGTGGACTCCAGCTTATCCAGGAGAGGAACTGGAACAAATAAAAAAGACACTGTTTGTCAGGTAAATGTGGTGCTGTGAAGAAGTGAATACTAAAGGGGTGTTGTCTGTTTCCGTTAGTTTCAGCTGACAGACTTTTCAAATTACACTACGCTACTTTGTTTTAACCATGTCTTGTGATTCAACATCTCAGATAAAATACCAAGGCTTTCAGGAGTTTTTATGTTCTTGAAATGAAGCCCTCCTGCATGCTAGAAAGCTCAAAAGCGGTATCTAATCCCTACCTGCTAGCGCAAGTAGGAAAAGTAGATGCTATTTTCTACTTCATTCAAAGATTTCAGGCAGTCTTTCAGAATAGGGCAGAATGAGAATTTTCCTGTATTTTCGAGAGAAAATCCTGGAATCTTGTGGCCAGTTTCCTGGTCCATAGTAAGGGAACAGGCTGCTCTTGCTCTTCGGGTGCATGAGGAAACGAGGAGTCCGGATGGATCCTGTAGTGCCTCTCCTGTCTCTGTCCGGGTTCGTGCTGTGAGGAGAGAGAGATGCAGAAGGTGCTGGAACTGTTGTCAGCCCAGGGTCTGCCGTGGGATGTAGGCCAGATCTCCTGCCTTACCTTAGCTCTGAAGAGGTTTCAATTAGTTTCTAGTCTTCATTAACATCTGGTAGTTATTTGCATTTGAGTGTGTCAGGTACCCTTTGCTCTCTGACGAGCTGTCTCTTTGTTCAAGATCTGCGAGAGCTCTGGCGAGTCTCTGGTGTCCTGCGAGGGCGAGTGTTGCAGCGTCTTTCATCTGGAGTGTCTCGGCCTGAAGGCGATGCCTGAGGAGAAGTTCATCTGCACCGAGTGTAAAAACGGTGAGTGTGTTCCTGTGTCTGAAAAACAGGGAGAGATTTCCCACTCCGCTGCGGAGCCGTGTTCTGGTCAGAGCAAACGGAGGTGGTGGGTTCCCAGGTTGTGGGAGTGCATTTGAGTTATTTTGTTACTTTTTTAACCTCTGAGGCCAGATTCTCATTTTCCACCTAGCAAGTACCTGGTAAGAAAAAAAAGTAATAAACTGTATAGGGTTTTACTCAGAATAAGGGATGCTTATGTTAATGGCAATTATAGAATTATTATGGATTATAGTAACCAACTTACCTGTTAGAAGGGAAGAAGCCTGTGTTGCTCAAACCGGTGCAACTGTTCGCTTCAGAATTTTTTTTAACATCATCCATGTCTCAGAGAATTGGCTGTTACAGTTGGGCTTCCTTATTCCTTCTTTTACAAGGAGAACATACGTGCTTTTCGTGCAAACTTCCCGGCAAAGATGTGAAGCGCTGTTCAGTCAACACATGCGGTAAATTTTATCACGAGGCCTGTGTTCGCAAGTTTGCCACTGCTCTCTTCGAGTCGCGAGGATTCCGTTGCCCGCAGCATTGCTGTACCGCCTGCTCCATGGATAAGGATATTCATAAAGCAAGCAAAGGTGAGAGTAGAGCTGGCTTTGGAGAGCGGGAGGAAGCTCAACTGCGTCATCAGAATAACAATGAGTAGAACTCTGCCCTCTGTAATGCAGCGTGCAGCAAGCAAGGAGGGTTTCCTTCTTATCGAGGTCATTAACTTAAATTTCTGGTGGGTGGGAGAACAGCTATGGGCCTGAGACCGCTGTCTGAGGATACCTGGATACACAACGCTTGAGTCATCTTTTGTGCTGGGTTTAATGGGAGCCGAGGGTTAGTAGTGCAAGGCCAAGGAAAGGGTCTTCTTAAAAGACAGTTGGTAGTGGCCTTTAGAACAATTATTTTTCAAGGAAAGCAAGAATCCTTTTAGAAATTAACTGAATTATTTAAACAAAACAAGCAGAGTCTAGAATGATTTAAACCGTGTATTTTTTCTTAACAGAGTTTTAAAGTGAAAGTTAAGAGTTAACTTTTGTGATGATTTTTTTTTTTTAAGATGTAAATGTTTCTTTTAAATCTAGTACTCTGATTGGAGTAAAAACCAGCCTTGCATCTGTCTGTGGTGTCTTCTACCATATCCTGACTGCAGGGTGACATGGTGCATTTTTCTGCATTTATATTGAACAGGTCGCATGGTGAGATGTTTCAGATGCCCCATTGCCTATCACTCAGGAGATGGCTGTATTGCTGCAGGAAGCTTGTTTGTGTCATCCCACATTCTCATCTGTAGTAACCATTCCAAAAGGAATCACTCCTCATCAGCTGTAAATGTAGGCTTTTGTTTCGTTTGTGCAAGAGGTGAGCACACTTGTTTTTTCCCCTGTTTTATAGTTCTTCTGTGGTCACTTGTGCAGTTTAGTGCTAAAAATAATGTATTTCATAAAGAAAAACTCCCTTAGGGCTCTCTGGGGTTTAAATGCTGCCTGTGATTGATTTGATTTTTTTTTTTGGTCAACAGTTCTCATGAGAATTCCACTTGCTATTTTGGTCCATAATATTTGATACTCAGAAACAGCCACAGGTACTTGTGTTGCCAGTAGGACAAAGTGGATGCCGAGCCCCCAGTCCCAGCCATTGCAAGCTGAGAATGGAGGCTCTGGTATTACTCACTGTCTATTAAGCAGAAGGGGATTCTCTCCCACTCACAAATGTAAAACTGTTTAAATCTTTAAGGGTAAAAAGTAGGATTTACTCATGAACTAGAAAAATTCATTTTAATTTAAAACTACCATCACATCTGAGAACTTTGATACAAAAACATTTACAATACCATATAAGGGAGTTTCATGCTGGGGTTTTCCATATGCTGAAGTTCTTTTTTGTGGTAGGTAGAGCAGTTCCATCATATTTTCAGCACTTTGGTGTTATGTTTTTTATAGTTGTCCGGAGTCAGGCTGGACCCAGGACCAGATACAGGGTTACGACAGAAGAGTTTCTGTGATCTCCCCTGGTTTGAGTGTCAGATTAGAAATGTCTCTGGGCAAGGCCCAATGGTGGCTTTGGTCTGGCCCTGTGAGCGTTAATGTGACGAGTTCTGTATGGCAGGATATGTCTTGTCCTGCTGCTCTGCTCCTACGTGAGGTAGGTCGTAGGATCTTAGTAGCCATTAGAGAACCGCGCTGATGGGCATGTCGCTGATCTCAGTCAGGAAAGCTGTGTGTGTACTAAGATGTGAACGGAAAGCAACGGCAGGCTTCTGCTATTGGGTTTATCCTAAACATTTTGTTTTCTACCAGTCTCAAAACACTATTAAGCTGTAATATCAAAATACATGGCATGATCCAAACCAGCTAAATGAATTTCTTTGAAGTTGTACTTTATTAACCCTGTGACCAGCTACTACAGATGCTTGAAGCTGACCTAAGATCCAAATATCATAGAAGAGCCTACTCTGGATTATAAATCTGCAGTAGTTTGTTACACATACACAGGAAGGTGAATCTCCTTGGGAACTTTTTCTCCAAGTTTTGGCTACTTTATGATGCAGAGGTGTAAAATAGAGGCCTCCAACTTCTCTTGGGTAGAACATCTGTAAAAGCTTTATGAAGAGGAATACCTGCTCTTTGGCATCCATCTTACCTATATGGCACAGAAACCAGAATTTAGGAGTAGGATTCCAGAACTGAATGCCAGGAAGGGAGTCTTGTTCAGTAATTCTTTTTATACCTGAATCTGGCTTCATCAGAGATGAAACCACAGAAGTCTGTATTTTCTTCTGGCAATATAAGTGACCTCTGAAGCCCAGCGGGTGAGATTTCCCGTCCTGTACATTCACTGAGCCTTAGTTTTGAGAACTTGAAAAGTTACAAACCGCTACCACTGACTGAATCCTCTGTACAACCGTGTACTTGTTCTTCTAGAAAATTCTGTGGGGTTTGTTTCTACTGGGCGTAGCTGGAATCAGGAGACGGTGTGCTTCACCCAAGAGAGACTGTGCGAGGTTTACATTTAGCAAACTGCCGCGGCTGGGTTGAATTGAGTCCTTCTAGTCATATGTGGCAGCGGGAGGGACATGAGGCCAGGACAGCATCTGTGGCAGGAGCACTCAAGAGTTCTGCTCAGAGAGAACCAGGGAGCCGAACGCTGTAGGAATCCTTGGGCATCTGTAAGTGAGAACAGTTACTTCATTAGCTTTAGTTGGTATCAGAAGAAGAAACTTTGTATTTAGATGCAAAACATGACTGAAGTGAGAAAATGTAGCTTTGAAACAAGCTATAAAACATACAAACTTGCTTATAACGAGGTTCTTGAAATACAGTATATTTTAAGACTTCTTATTCACCTTCCTGAAATGTCCTTTGTTAGGCACGTTATAGTTCACATAATTGCACGCGTAAGTCATGCTTGTGTTGTGAATCCCCCTGAGGACGTGCTTCCCAGGTAGGCTGACTCCCTTCTCCTCACAGCAGGGTTTTAGACTCCCCAGTTCGAGAGCTTCTCCCCAGCACTCGGCTCTGCCTGTCCCACAGGGGACAGAGCTGGTGGCTGTCTGGGCAGCTCACCTCTCCTGCTGCTCTGGGTCGCAGTTGCCCTGCTTGTCCTGTGACTCACTGGCCAAGTGCTTCTGGTCCGTAGCGATGGGGCACTCCCTGGGGCTGCCTGTGTGTCTGCAGCAATGGGAAAAACTCTTCTTGGTGGAGAAAGATCCAGAAATGCAAACGCGTCATTTGAAATAAATGCGTATAGGAGACATGAGTGCGTGACTGCTCCAAGGAGTTGAATTTGGAAGCTGTGGGAGGGCAGGGCTGGTGGAGCTTTACTTAAAAACAAATGGCGCAGGACAGAGCTTTCGTCCGTTCTTCGGTGCCTTGCAGAATCACGGACCCCCCCTTGTTGTTGTTTCCAACACACTAAACACTTTCATAGATAAGATCTTAGAGACAGATTTGTAGTGAAGTGAGATGGTGAGTTCTTGTATCCAACATCTGCTTTTTCAGTTTGTATCCCCAACTAACAGCCTGACCTTTGATTTGATGCGGTGACTGTCGCCCCCTGCTCTTCGACTTAGCTTGCCTTTGTCATTTGGGAGGGAGGGTGGTTCATACAGATATAAAATCGGTAGCTTTTCTTGTGCTTTTCTGTAAATGCACAAATTAAGGGTAAAAGCACGACTGAAATTCCACTTAGAAGCAGCTTATTCATCACAGGTTTTTCCAGTTCCATTTTAATTTAGTCTCTCAAACACATAACCTCTTTCTTAGCGAAGAAACTTTCTGTCAGACTTTTCTTTTTCCTTCATTTTATCTTTTTTCATTCACACATAAATGCATTAGAGGTGTTCATTTGGTTTATTTTATTTTCTCCTTTATGGAATCATGGGTAGTTTCATTGCAACTCATCTCTTTCTGTTTGTTTCGTATAGGGCTGGTAGTGCAGGATCATTCAGACCCCCTGTTCAGTTCATATGCCTATAAGTCCCACTACCTTCTGAATGAATCAAATCGTGCTGAGTTGATGAAATTACCTATGATTCCTCCTCCTTCGTCAGCTTCCAAAAAGAAATGTGAGAAAGGTAACCAAAATAGTTTCTTTCTCTTTAATTTACTTTCGCTTTTTCTATTATTTCTCTCTCTTTAAATCAAACGAGAAATGTCTGCTTGTCAAGCACCACCTACTGCTTTTCAGTGAACTTCACTCATTGATTATTGTGAGCGTGTGTTCATGTTGTTGGCAATTTTTTTTTTTTTTATTACAAAAGGGCTTAAAATAATTACTGTCACTAAATTCTCCTTGAAAGAGGTTAAATCACTTTGTATCTGGCCTAGGCTAGTCCAGCTTCAGGGCAGCTGTTTGCACAGGGATGTGGAGAGGAGGCGAGTAGAGCTTGATATTGTTGCAGTTCAGCATCACCAGCTTCTTAAATTGATTTTATACATGGAAGCAGAGGGGGGGTGTTCTGCTTCAGATCTTCTAGGTAGCTTACGCAGAGCCTGAGAGAAGAAAGGATGTTTCAGGTTGACCGCAGGTGGGTCCTGTGTCCATCCGAGGGGGAAGGCAGCGAGGTTTTGCCTGCGTTTGTGTGCCTTTGTCCCCGGGGCTGTGTCCCCCCGCCAGCCTGAGCAGCTGCGCTCCCTGCGGGACGTGCTGCGCGCGGGAGCCGCCAGAGCTGCCCTCTGTCCCCTGCAGGAACACCCGCACCTCCGGGCAGAGCGAGAGAGCGTTTTCTTCTGGCGTGGGTGGTGCTGCAGCATCTCACTGTACCTTACGGGGAGATAACCGTTGTCTGCATAAAATACTCAGATGTAACATTTTATTCCCCACAGAAATTTGATTTCCCGAGAGTGTTCAGAACCGGTGCCCAATTAACCGTTCTAAAGTTAGGTTATTTTGAACGTTGCTAGATTGATGGCTTTCAGTAGTTCCTGTAATTCCTGAAAACAAAAATTATTTTGAGCCCTCCGCTTAGCTTGAGCAATATCTTACTAATGCATCCTGAGAGCAAAGTCTTGGTTTGTTTTCTTGCTTAGCACTGAAAGTTTTGTGTTTGATTTTGGTTGATTTTTTTTTGTTTTTTGCGTTTCTTGGCATTTTACCATGTTGGATAATGTTTCAGTAATTTACACTGGGTCTGTATTTCCTCTGAAGTAACATTTGCAAAAAAATATTTTAAAAGTGAAAATTTTATTATGGGTTTGGGGAGCTCTGGAAAATCCATATGGTTGGATTTTATGGTTTTTAGCAGAGGAAATACAGTATTGGTCATGCAACCGATTTGTTTAAGGAATGCTTATTGTGACATGCAACAATCAATTAATGCAGTGACATTTTTGAAAGTCTATAGGTGGACAAGATTTTCTGATAAATGTTTAAAAGTTACTATTCACACTTCTTTTGATACTGTGTACTTGAAAATTGCTTTAAATACTCTTCAAGTCTCTATCAGATTATCCATCTGGGACACAAAAACTTGTTATTTTTAAAAAAAATTATCTATAAAGATGTGTATTTATATTTCATATACTTACATATATAAAATTTTACAATGTGTATAGTGCATCAAGTCTTATTTTATGAGCTGCTTTGTTCGCTGAGGGTGGCTTAGAGATGTGCTGTGGCTCTCCACATTCAATACATCTGCCAAAATACAAGCCAGCCAAAACAACTTTTGTCCAAATAAGTGTAAACTTCAGAAATGAACGACAACCACTGCGCTAAGACTTCCTTTGTGCGCAGAAGGAGCTTTTGGGCTGGGGACAACTTGTGTGGTGTCTCATTCTGCATTATGGCTTGTGCTCATACTGGTAAACTACTTCTTTGTGGAATAAACAGACTTACTACAATTCTTTTATAACATTGTTGGCACAGAAAAGCATTGATCAACCTATAGGCTGTGGGGGTTTTTAATGCACACTAACTGATTGCTGAGGGATTCAGTCATAACAATGTGGATTGAAAAAGTGTTTCTTAAAAATTTGGTTATTTGTCATTGTTTTGGCCATGCCCAAAGAAATAACCCAAGGGTTTGGCCGTGCCCAAAGAAGTAAGTGCTAACAGCACCGCTTCCAGACGCAGTGCTTCCTTTGGGAATGTTCCTTCTCCTGCCAACGTCTCTCATGTTTAAAAATCACTCAGCTGCTTGTTTGTGTATCTTTGGTGCAGTTACGAGTCACAACTTGTACATCAGGTGACTGGTTGCACTGCACGGTCTTTTTTAACCAACATTGTTAAGTTTGACTCAATCCCTCTCCCTTGCCATTTTCTTCTGTGAGGCAAATGAGAATGTAGAATGGATGAGTAAAATGAGTGTCAGTTGTGATGCACAGGGGGAAGCAAGTCCTTACTTCTATAAACCAAGCAGGGTTTCTTTGTTTAAAGGTGGAAAACTGTTATGCTGTGAATCCTGCCCAGCTTCCTTTCACCCCGAGTGTCTCAACATAGAAATGCCTGAAGGATGCTGGAATTGCAATGACTGTAAAGCTGGCAAGAAGCTACGTTACAAGCAGATCGTTTGGGTCAAGCTTGGAAATTACAGGCAAGTTCACTATCTTTGGGTTTTAATGCTTTGGGTGTTTTTAATGTACTATAGAACTACAGGAAGATAACTCAAAGCAGCTCAGTCTTCGTAAACAAGAACTAGAAATACAATAATACATCTACTTTGTGTCAGACATCAATGTCGCCCTTTAAATTAAATTCTCCTGCTTTTTCCAGGCTATGATGGACACTTGATTGTGTTTACATTTGCGCTGTAGAGCGTGGTAGGGATATGGAAAACCAGGGGCTGTCTTATAGAACCGAGATGTCCTAGCTTGTGTTTGCTGTTAGTCACCTGCAGGAATACAAGCATTTATAGGTGATCTTACAAGTCCACTCTTGTGCAACGTATGTTCTTACAACGTATGTTCTTTCTTTTCTGAAATCTGGAATAGGAACTTTTCCTGTGTTTTGCACGGTGCTTCCCAGGTATCGCTAAAGGGAGTCTTGATTGTATAAAGGAGGAGTTAATTTCTTTAAGAAAGGAAAACTGCCTTTCGTTTCTCAATCCGGTTAGGCAGACTCAGAAGCTAAGGCTATAGTTCAAGGAACTTACATTCTTCTTTTGCTTTTTTTTTCCTACTTTTCAGGTGGTGGCCAGCAGAGATCTGCAATCCCAGGTCTGTGCCTCTCAACATACAGGGCCTCAAACATGATATCGGGGACTTCCCAGTATTTTTCTTTGGTTCACATGACTACTATTGGGTACACCAGGGCAGAGTTTTCCCTTATGTTGAAGGAGATAAAAGCTTTGCTGAGGGGCAAACTAGTATTAACAAGACCTTCAAGAAAGGTAAAATCAAACAAAGTTTACAGTGGTTTATGAAAAAGTTCCACGTGTTTGTGTCTCCATCACCACTTAACCTGCATGGGAATATTATGTGACTAGTGTTCTGTGTTCATGTCAAATTGCAAACATTATATAGATTCCTTGACTGCAGATAAAAATATGTTTCTTTAAGTGCCTACTCATTGTGTATCGTTGTGGGCAAGTTCAGTTCTTCCGCAAACTGGGAAATGTTATGATGGAGCCTGGGCTCTGCTGCATGGGATCATTGTTCAGTATCTCCGTACCTACTGAAACGTACCTGATGACAGATTCATGATATACTGCAATAACTCATTTTTAGCTCGTGTTTTTGTTTACAGAGTTCTATTGCTAGCCTTTAAAAAAAAATCAATTTAATACATACATGTATGTATTTGATTAACAGCAGCTTGGTGCTAATGGATTTCTATTTTGAACTCCCTTGCACAGCACTTGAAGAAGCAGCAAAACGCTTCCAGGAGCTGAAAGCACAAAGAGAAAGCAAAGAGGCATTAGAAATTGAAAGGAATTCAAGGAAACCTCCACCTTATAAACACATTAAAGTGAGTTGGCTTCTTTATTTTCCTGTTTTTACTCTGTGCGTGAGTAAGCTATGTATTTAAACCAATATTTGCAACAATTCAAGTTTAAGGAAATTCAAATAAATCGTTTTGCTGCTCTTTTCAAGAGCCTTTTGTTCTGTCTTATAGTACCATAACACAGTCTTTTAGCAGAGTGTTTGTGAAAGAGAGTTCACACTTGAACGGTTTTACCTAAGGTAGAATTTTGCTGGCTCCTGTCATGTGTCTTAGATCCATGCTGGCTATTACAACTTGCTGAACTCCCCATCAGTGGGAATACCGACTGCTCATCCTCCCGCAGTCGAGCTCTTGCCAGCAATTTTGGTGTTCCTTTAATGTTTTTTGGTTTATTGGAAGAAATGCCAGTGATGAACTTGATAAACTTTGTGTGCTTTGAGTTCCTGAACCAGTAACTTTACTGGGGAGGGACTCATGCTGTAGTGTCTGGAGTCATGAGTTTTACTGTTCTTCACTTAAATTGCTTACTAGTGGCTTCTCTGAAGAGGGTACGTCCCCAGTGAGGCTGGCAGCTGAGTGGGGACAGATGCCATCTGTAAAAGTGCATGTGTCTGCTTCTGAATTGCAGGAAGCGTATTCATTGTGACACACTAACCTTCAAAAGGGTCTAGAAGAAAAATAATGACATAATCATTATTGTCTTGCCTTCTTGTGTCAGTTGATGATTGGCCTCCAATAAAGCCGTTGCATTTGTGTCCTTTGTGCATTGTCATCTTCACTTACTCTTTTTTTTCCTTTGTTCCGCAGTCCAACAAGGTGATAGGGAAGGTTCAGATTCAGGTGGCTGATCTGTCAGAAATCCCTCGCTGTAACTGCAAGCCGTCGGACGAGAACCCCTGCGGGCTGGAGTCAGAGTGTCTGAACAGGATGCTGCAGTACGAGTGCCACCCCCAGGTGTGCCCGGCGGGAGAGCGCTGTCAGAACCAGTGCTTCACCAAAAGACTCTACCCCGACGCTGAAATCATAAAAACTGATCGACGTGGATGGGGTCTCAGGACAAAAAGGAGCATTAAAAAGGTAGAATTACAAAGGACAGAGGTCGTGATAGCCATCAGCGTGGTTTTACGTGAAATGTGAATACTGAAAGAGTGCTTGGCTCTGCTGCCTTTTATTTTGAGTGGGCTTATTGCTTAGACAACAAATCCCCGGTGCACATAAGCACGTCTTGCCTACTCGATGGTTAAAATGTAATGCGTTTCGTGATGATTAGAGCATATTTTTATAGGAAATGCTCTTTTTCTGTGCTGCCTCCCGTTATCATCATAAGAAGTAGTAAGCATGGATTTCTTCTTTCTGTTTGCCTTTACTTTGCAGGGTGAATTCGTGAATGAGTATGTTGGCGAGCTAATTGATGAAGAAGAGTGCAGGTTGCGGATCAAACGTGCACATGAAAACAGCGTAACCAATTTTTATATGTTAACTGTAACCAAGGTAAATATTATGACTTGTTCAATATAAACTGTTTATGGTTGAAAGTAGGGGCAAAATGCTGGCAGAAGCATCCTTCCACGTTTGGTGTACACTCAGGGGAAGGGTCTGTGTTTCTCTTCAGTGGAATGGTGAAGAGCTGAAAGAGAAAGGCTGTGTCTCGGGTTGTGCACGCTCTGCCTGTTTCACTTCTGCAAACACAAATGTTCACACACTTCTTCATAAAATTAACTCTGCAGGGAAAACTTATCACCTAACTAATTTAAAATGAACATATTTTTTGCTGCTTTAGCCATTAGTAGTCACTTGTCAGCAGAAAACCATTTTTTGTTTGTAAGTACTAAATATGTCTTTGTGTTTTTATTTGAAGGACCGGATAATAGATGCTGGCCCAAAGGGGAATTATTCTCGTTTTATGAACCATAGTTGTAATCCAAACTGTGAAACGCAGAAATGGACAGTGAATGGCGACATTAGAGTCGGACTGTTTGCTCTTTGTGATATTCCTGCAGGTAGGAAGATGGTACTGTTTTGCATGTGTACTTTTGTCTTGAAATGGCTAAGCTCCTAACTTGGCCGTGTTTTGGGTTGGTTTTTTTTTTCATTTACTTAATACCAGTGAGGAACTTTTGTCTTTCATTGGAGTGGAGACAAATGTCTGAGTTCCAGTTTCAGCAGGGATTTTACAGTTAGAAATAGTTTGAAACTGAAAGCTCCTGTTAGAGCTAACTACGGGGTTTGCTGCACAGTGCAATGTTAACTCTGTCATGTAAACGCTTACCATATGCTTCCACCAGTGTTTATTTGGTGTGGTGTTACCTTTCCCTGTCAAGTGTTTCACCTGATCCGTCATTTTACCTGGCTCTGTGTGATAGTACAGCTGCTGCTTTCAAAGTCTGTGAAATCAATGCCCCATTTCAAGCTTGCCCTTTTAAAAGCTACTGCTGCTGGGTCTCACAGAGTGCGAAGAGATAAATGCTGTTGAAGTGTCATTGTCACGACCCTGTCTGTCCCCGGTGTCTGTGTGGGTCAACTGTTTCTCTTTAAATTTTAGGAATGGAGTTAACGTTTAATTATAACTTGGATTGCCTGGGCAATGGTAGGACCGAATGTCATTGTGGAGCAGAAAACTGCAGTGGTTTCCTAGGAGTGCGTCCAAAGGTACATGGATGAAAATTGAAGCTTCTCTTCCCAAATGCAGAGATCTAGTGAGAGTAGGGCAAAGAGAGGTGTTTCTTTTGTTGAACTCTTTACTTTAGTCTATGTAATACTTTGCACCCTTGAAAGTCTCTAAGGATTTTACAGTTCTGCACTGTAGTGCTGTTGTGTCCAGGGTGAAGTTAATTTACCAGCTGTGTTAATTCAGATACATGGGAATGAGTATTTCTGGCTTTTATAGCTTAAAAACTTTTCGAGTGGATTTAATTTGAGCATAGTTCATGCAAATAGTAGCCCAAAGTTGATTAGATTAATTTTAATGCAAGGGTTTTATAAAGTGACTGTTTGCTATGATCTTTGTAATTGCTAGACAGCATTTGCAACGGCAAATGAAGAGAAGGTGAAGAATGCAAAACTAAAGCAGAAGAAACGGAAAATAAAAACAGAACAGAAGCAGATGCATGAAGACAACTGTTTCCAGTGTGGAGATGGGGGAGAACTAGTCATGTGTGATAAAAAGGACTGTCCCAAAGCGTACCACCTCCTATGCCTTAACCTGACTCAACCACCTTTTGGTAAGAGCAGTCGTGTGGCTGCCTGTTCATCTTTTCTTCCTGCAGCAAGACAGTGTTTGAGCTGAAATGCAGTGTATTCATTTACATTAAGTACAGCACGTTTGCTTTTGCAACACCACTCACTTCTAGCAATACATCAGGTGGCAGTGTTCCTCAATGAGAACCGACGGACAGAGAGGCACTGTAATACTTTTTACTGTTGTTCTTGTTGCATCTCTTTCTTTCCTCTTATTTTGATTGAAATATAAGCAGCATCTTGATGTCCCAAGGTCACCAACCGCAAATCAAATGACAGTTCAGACACTGACATAGCAAGCATGATGTGCAGGGCTTGGTTAATCAGTAAATGTGTTTTAAGTTATCTACCGAATCCTGATGGCATGTATCTTCCATTTGACTTTTTTCATGTTAAGCTTTTTGTCACCAGGGCTCAAATTATTCAGCAATACGACATCTTAATCCGATTGCAGGATTTTGTAAAAGTCCGTATCTCTCTAATCTTCCTGATTCCAAAGACTTCGGTGAAAATAATTGGAAGTCCAGATTAGTCTATGATTAAATTAACCAAAAGGCTGCCATGAATGCAGTTGGATCTGTCACGTGTCTTTTCAGCATATTAGAAACATGGAAGTTATCCTCAAAATAGCTTATTTGCTGGCACCAGCAGCATTTTGGGTTAGGTAACTGACTTGGTTAGTAACCCAGCCAAAAGGGACTTCAGCGAGGCTCGGGCACAGGAGCGAGCAGTGCTTGATTTTCCCTGTTGGCGATGTTCAGTGTGCCTTTGCAGCCTGAGGGCTCAGCACATGCTCGCACAAGTACGTGTCTGAATGGTTTGTGGGATCTGGGGCTTTTTATGCTCAAACATTTTGTTTCAAACAACTTGTTGTTCTCTGAGCCGTTTTCTCGCTTATTTTTCAAAACGAATGCATTCAGTCTTCTACGTCAAAGTACACTGCATTTGAACTAAATCTTAATTTGGAGATACCCGTCTGAGCGAGTACTGTGTCCAGATCAATAAGAGATGCTCACAAATCAGAAAAACGTACAAAACAAACTGCATCTTGCAAGGGCATTTGATGCCTTGGTACCAAAGGAGGTTGATCTAACTATTTTAAGCTCTGGTTATGCAGACAGCAATGTTTTGAGCCAAGTGAGGCTAAAAAATGCAAAATGACTAAGAACTGTTTCCAGTCAGATTCTTGTAAATGAGAAGCAGAAGTAGCGACTATGGTACTACAGTAAGAGCTGATTTTTCTGAACTTTCTTTGCAGTCATCTGAACAATTGCAACACAGAGTAAGGGTTAAAGGCCAGTGCTGTCCCCAAAATGCACTAATTTCAGCCTCCTGTCTCTCTCTCCTCCCTTCCCTTCCCATCCCCAGGAAAGTGGGAATGTCCGTGGCATCAGTGTGACATCTGTAGCAATCCTGCAGTTTCCTTCTGTGAGTTTTGCCCTCATTCCTTCTGTAAAGATCACGAGAAGGGAGCCCTGGTGGCATCGGCGTTGGATGGCCGTCTCTGCTGCTCCACACATGACCCCAAATCTCCCGTGGCACCTGAGTACTGGAGCAAGATAAAGTGCAAATTGGAACCACAGAATCCTGTAGAAGAAGCAAAGGAGTGAATTTGGTTAAAAACAAACAAGGGAGGGGCGAAGAGGGGCAAACAGGCAATGAACCTGAAGAGACTGCTACGACACATTCAGTCTTTGTCATCGGAGCCATCGTGTACGAACTGGGAACGGGACCATTTAATCTTAGCAAGCAGAAGCAGGCAGTGGTGTTTGTTTTTTATTGTTTGGTCTTTCTTTTACCCTTGAATGTGCTACAGCAGCTCTTACTGTCGGAAACCAGAAACGTCTTGGCCTTCAAAGAAAAACGTAGACCTTTTGACAGTGAAAAGAATATTCTGTTTAAAATATGTTCTTTGAGTGTAGAAAGCAAAGCATAGCAACATATTTATTTATTTAATTTTTAAAGGGTGTTGAAGATCTGTTTCTGATCAGTCAACGTGTCTTTAAAAACAAAATAGCAAAGCCAACCTAACTTTTATGTCTAGTTTATGAAAAGAATAAAGCCTCCCCACTCTGTGTAACACTGAGATGCCATAAGGACAGATGGGGGTTTCGGACCAGGTGACCCTGCAGTGCCTCCATTCCAGTACTTAATTTTAAAGGCATTTTGAGAAGGTAGGTTATGTATCATGTTAACTTATGAATATTACTGTAAGGCATTTCCAATGAGAAATCAGGTGTATGACTTCTTGGAAGTGCTTGTAACACGAGATCTGGCATTGTTTAAGGAGGGGAGAAATCATGGTTCCTTGCTCGAGAGCTATAATTGATGTTTGCAGAGAGGTGGAAATTCAGAAGGAGCTTAATTGCACAGTGGTCATTCCTTTATCCCACCTCATTTGGAAAACCTTTGTAGTTCGAAGAGCTTCCCGGCTTGGTCACGTACTGCAGCTCACTCAGATGGCAGCGGGAGCTCTGCCATTGAGTTCTTTAGATGGAGGATTGTTCTGTGCCTGTGTATTTGTCACCTGCCAAGTCTGCGCTTGTTTTATGGCAATTGTATTACTGTGATTCTTTATTGCCGCCTTCTCAGACTCCCATTAGCTTCAAAAGAAATCTGAGCGCTGAAGGAATCTGACCCATGTGCATGTTTGTTTTGATTGAATGTTTAGATTTTTTTGCTGAGAGAGATCTTCTAACTTTAATCTTCATTGTTAATGGGGCTAAGAAAAATCTCAGCACTTCTTCAGTGAACAGGGTATTTTCTGTGTCTGGGGAATGGGGCCGTGTCTGGGGAATCCACAGCAGCCAACTTCAGCCTCATGAGACGGTTCTCTCTTGGATTTCTTCTGTTCATCAGCAGAGAGAGATGGGCTCCTTCAGTGAGGCTTTTGAAGTGGCTTAGGCAGGCTCCTGCTCCAGACTTTCTTTCGAAAACCTGTCCTCCTCCATTCCTGTGCAAGGAGCCTGGGGCTTCCAGTTTCCGCAGGCTGAAGTTAGGCTGTGCTGAGCCTCCTCCCCTGGCCCCGTGTCTTACACAGCACTCTGTGTCTCCCCCTGCCCTGGTGCAGTTCGAGTGTATTTTTGACTTGTACGCTGATATTAGCTGACTTCCTGCTGGCTTTTTGCTAATGGGTATTGAAAACAGTCACGAATGAAAAGAATTAATAATCGAGTGTTACTGGCATCTGGCTAAATTAAGCCTTTGAATTAAGAATTAAGAACCTTGTCTCTGGAAAACTGCTTACATAAACCTACGGGAACGTGGTGACATCTCAGTTCAAGAAAATAGTAGGCTGGAAAAGTACACGTGGGATTTTAGAAGGCGTCTTGTCTCTGGCTGGTGTCCTCAAATTTATGTACGGGGGGGAATTTTTTTGCGTGCAATTGTACAATTACAAAATACACTACAATCTCTTTAAGCAGCTGCTGTGCCATGGAACTGATGTGGCAGTTCCCCTTGTGAACGCGTGCAGACACCGCTCCTGCAGACTCGGGGTGTCTGGGGTGGGACGGCCGTGCGGGTCTCCTGGCTCGCTTCATGGTACAGAGGGCTCCTGGGATCTCTAAAGCACTTCATCTCGTGGTCTGTACTGCAGTGAATGTCTGAAACACTACTCTTGCTTGAAAGCAGTGCTATATTTTTGGTATTTTTTACAAAAAAAAAATTTACAAAAAGGATTTTATTTTTCTTAACATTTTATGTGATAAATGTCTCTTTTTAAGCTCTTACTGGGGGTGTTGAACCCTCTCAGAAATTCCAAACATAGCTCTTGCTACCGTGTCTGTAAGGCCCGATGTGTTTACTTTATATTATTTATTAGGCTTGGTGATGTTCAAGTGATTTTCTCTGCGAGCAGTCTGAATTTTGCAGAACTGCTGCGGTGCGAGTGCACCTCCCTGCTTTTCCACGCGGTGTCCGCGGGACGCGCTGACGGGAGGGGATGTGTGGCAGCACCGGGACCCTCACCAGGGAGCAGGCGACAGCCACCACCCTCGGTCACCACCCGGGACCTGCCGCTGGGCCGTGCCGGGGCGCCGAGTGTCACAGAACATGCGAAGGTTCACAGAAGGCTTAAAAACTTGTAAAATGCTGTGAATTGAGGCCTGCTGCTACTCCTGTGCCATGCCGCTCGATGTCTCGGTTAACTTTGTTTTCAAACTTCTTACAGGTGCTCCTTTTTTCCACCAAAAAAAAAAAAAGATTAATAATAGCCAACAGCTGGGCTTGGATTTCAAAGGGAAAATAGGAGATGGGTTTATAAGCTTGTACAACTTATGAACAGAGAGTCCGAACTGGATTTCACGCTATTGGAGAGAAGGTGAATCTTTCAAAAAACATTAACATTCTTAGATAAGAAAATACCTAATTCAAAGTGTCGTGGTAACTGTAGGGGGTTTGTTCTTTATGCCAAACACAAAATGTTAAAATACGCATTTTAACTATTTCTTTGCAAACTGAATAACAATAATGCAATTCCTTTGGGAGGCAAAGATTGAACAGCTGCTTTGATTAATTGGCATCAGCAGAGGGCGAGTCAGCCGCTGAATTAAATTTGTGCGGTCTCTGTAACGAGATAATTAATATTGGGTAGTTTGGTGGTTTCATGCTGAGGCCTGGAAGAAATCCACAGAGCTGCTGGTGATTTCGGTTGAGAAATTCTGCAGTTTAAGACTCTCAGTTGTTCCTTACCGGAACGCACCCTCACGCCTTTCCCTTACTTTTGCTTTAATTTTTTGCCGTAGCGCCGTGCTCCTGGCGAAGGCCTGGCTCCAGCGCTGTCGGCCGGGTGCTCTCGCGTCGGGGCTGCGCTGCAAAGTTACCGGATTTTGTTGTTTACTGGAGCTTTTCCTCTCCGGTCGCACCTTAGCACAGCGCAGAGGCTCTGCAGGCCACGGCCAACGGTGCAAGGGCTGGTCACTGCCCGTCTCTACAGACATGGTGCGAGCGTTGGTTATTGTAGCTTTCGGACCAGTGGTATAGGCTTGTCCTGTCGACAGACTGTTGAAGGCGTTTGCAGCTCAGGAAGGATAATGTTCAAGGCAATTTTGTGGGCAAATTACCTTCTCTGGTCACCACCATGGTCTTAGAGAATCTGTTAAAATGGAGTAATAGGGCTGGAATGTTTAATTTTGGCCTTCCTTCTACAAAACTTCTTGTATCTTAATTTCAGGATAGTATGGGAAAGACACAATTACTAGACGTAATTAACAATGAGCATAAAATCTGTATATATGGAAACTTTACAGAAATATGTGGGTGGGGCGGGGGAGGAGGGTGGGAGGGGGGATGTCCAACGCTGGTACGAAGTAGTCACTTTAACATTGAAACCTCTGCCTCATTGAA
>VYZM01006863.1:341944-358302 GCA_013398915.1 Dromas ardeola
TTTTTTTTATTATTTTTCTTTTTTCCTTCTCCAGGATCATGGAGTTTGTGCCTCCCTTTCAGCGCGTGGTGCAGCCTGAGGAGATGTGGCTTTATAAAAACCCGTACGTAGAGGTGGATCACGTACCCACGGTGCCCATGTTTGTAAGTTCCGCCGCTCCCTGCCTTTACTTAGGTTTTTCTCTAATTATAATCTCTCCTCTTAAAGCGAAGCCGCTAGCTAAACGACTTGGGTTGCAAATAGCTGTAGTTCTTAATGCACGTTACTGAGGGTGCAGTATATTACTGCAAACAAGACAACATCTGCAGTCAATTTTCGCCATCTTTTTAGGCTCTACTGTCCAGGGTTGCCTGTGGGATTTTAACTAAGTTTGTTAAAACCAGTGAGGACCTTTCACTGTTGTCGATAATCAATTTCAAGTCCATTTCAAGATGGCTATAATCACGGACTATAGCGTGTATTTCACTATCAGGGAATGTTTTGCTTGAAAGCAGTTCTTTTCAGCAAAACTTTATTACAATTTGATTATGAAGGTGTTTTCTCTAGGCTCTGTTAAAAGGGTTTAATTTAAAACGGTAAGTGCCGGGTTTCACATGGGCGATACCCTGCTAAAGGGGGTCCCTGACTCTGAAGCAGGGCTCTTTGGGTGAGGTCGGTGGCTCCTGGCTTGAGCAAGCACCCTCTTTCTTGGCACATCGCACTGGTGATTTTCTGCAAGAGGTGGGCACTAGACATTAAAGGACAAATCCCTGGTGTAGCGTTTGGATTTGGCGGCGGAAGGCAGGACGGTGTGCCAGACTTGCAGGGGATGGCATCCTCCTCGGGAGCCTGTCAGACCCACCGTGGATGTCCCCAGGGTGAAATCCCACAGCTGAAATCACCGCTGAGATGTTGTGAGTGATGACTGGTTTTCTCTGCATCAGCGGCTCCTGTGGTTTTGCTGACAAGCGGCGTGGGTGCCACTGACAAATTGCAAATCCTTGTGCTTGCTGGGTTGGGGGCAGCGAGGTGCCGCGGCTGGTGCTGTGGAGGGAAACCCTCAGGAGGGACACGGAGCCAGCCCAAGCAGCGCTCTTGTGCCAGAGGTGCTATTTGAGAGCTGAGGATGTGCTGGGCTTCCCTCGGAGGAGGGGAGGCTCCACTGCGCTGCTGAGCCTGTGAAGCATGGGGAGGAGTGGGATGCAGAGAGGGGCTTTTTAGTGCGCTGCGTTATTTATGTTGCCTGGGCGTTTTTTTTCTTTTGCTTCAGTACAGGCAATATCCAGCCCATGGGGTTTTCTGCATGAGACGCTGCCGTTGGGTGGCAAACAGGAGGAATAGCCATGCTCTGGGGAGCACAGGGTTAGTCAGGGTTTGTTGCAAACACAGCTGGGGTCATTTTTGCTTTCTGGTAAAAGCATAGTGTTTGGAGAGCACAGGTTGCTTCTTGGCTTTGGAGAAGGATAGTGTATAGTCTCTGTGAGCAATTGCTGTTGTGTTCTGACAAGAGCGCATACATCTGCTTTGCTAACAGACGCCTAACAGCCTTCTCGTTTCATGGCAGTTCGTCGCATTTCTGTCTCCCTTATTGCTCATTGTCCTGGCGAGGGTGTTCATGAATGCCGACCGAGAAGACACGCGGGAAGCCTGCCTCGGTGAGCTCCTCCTTACCCCAGAGAGCTACAGCCCCCTGCGGGGTCTGCCCCGGTGCCACGGTTGTGGGCCGGGGGTCTCACACATGAGTCCTTTGTTCTTTCTGGGGCACAAGTCTTGTGTTGGGGGTGTCAAAGCTGAGCTGTGTGGCTCCAGCTGAAGTTTGAGCGCTGCCTGTGCCTGAACGTGCCTCCAAGCTGCACGTTCAGGTGGGGACAACGCTGACGTGACCTCTCTGCTCTCTCCTAGCTGCCAGCCTTGCTCTCGCCCTGAACGGGGTTTTCACGAATGCCCTGAAGCTCATTGTGGGCAGGTGAGAAACTGGCTTGCTCCAAGCTGCGCCGTGCAGGGAGGGGAGGCAGGTCTGCGCTGTGGTAGAGCTGCAATAGCAGGAGCAAGGGCCAGGAGCTGAAGTTGTACGTACTCAGCCTGGAAGGAACGTGTTTTTTCTAGCTGTAAAGACAATTAAATACTGGAGCAAGCACTGGCGGGGACCTGCTGTCTCAGGGCATCATTTAAATGGGCTCGCTCAGGCCTGCACCAGGGAGGAGAGCTTTGGCACACGTACAAGGAGCGGATGGGATGGTTTCATCTCTCCAGGCCACGTGGTTGGGGTGGCAAGAAGTTCCCTGTGCCAAGCTGCAGCTGGAGAGGTTTGCTCTGGCGAGCCCGCAGGATGCTCAGATTTGCGTTTCTTGCAGCCTGGGTCGCGCCGCTGTCCCTTTGCAGGACGGAGGGAGCTGTGCGAGGTGGCTGGGGACTTCATTTGGACATGGGTGCTCTGTAGGAGGACTGGGGACTCGGATGGCTCCTGAGCACTGTGCTGGGAGCGCTGCATGCCTGAGGGCTACGTGCCTTGTTCTCTGCCCTAGGCCACGGCCAGACTTCTTCTATCGATGCTTCCCCGACGGACGAGCAAACGTGGAGCTGGTGTGCACAGGTGACCCTGGCTTAGTGACTGAGGGACGCAAAAGCTTCCCCAGCGGACACGCTTCATGTAAGTTTTCCATGTCCCCTACCCACTGCAGCCCCAGACAGCGAACCATGGGGAGCAGAAGCCCTTGGGTTTGCTTTCATGCACCCTGCGGCTTTGGCTACATGTATCGGCCTGTTTGGGGGCCTCAACTTTCCCTCTGCAAAGCAATGGGGTGACAAATGTAATGTGAAGCTTCTGTAGCTCCCGGGAGCAGGGATGCTTGACAAGTACCAGCTTCTATGGCTCCTCCATCACTCATGAGCTGGTGCTTCCCTTTGCTCACGTGGGCAGGACGGATGTCCTCTTGCAGCCCTTCTACAGCAGCAGGGGAGAGGGAGAAGGGAGAGAGCCTAAAGCCATTTCTGAAGTGACATGCTTCTCTTTCAGTTGCTTTCACTGGTCTCGCATTCTCTGCCTTCTATATTGCCGGGAAGCTGCACTGCTTTGCTCCTGGCCGGGGAAGCAGGGCTCTGCGGCTCTGTGCCTTCCTCCTCCCGCTGTTCCTTGCCACCCTCATCGCCGTGTCCCGCACCTGCGACTACAAACACCACTGGCAAGGTGGGTTGGGATTGGTGTCTGCCTGCAGACCTGGATGGGGGGCACGGCCGGGTGCCCTGAGCGAGGGCGGGGGGGTCTGTGCTGCTGCAGAGGTGCTCAGAACCCACGATGGCAACTTAGGTTTTTGGATTACTCCTCCTTGCTGCCTGCAAGGTGATGATGCCTTTCTTCTTGTTTTTGAAATATATGCCAAGCTTAGTTTTACGGCCAAGAGCTCAGCTCTGAGCAGGCTGAAAAGCTGCCTGATGGAGAATTCAATCGTGAAGCTTGGGAGGGTAAAGGGAAGTTAACTCTCCTCTGGTCTTGCCCACAGATGTGTTGGTTGGCTCAGCAATCGGCTTCGTGCTTGCGTACCTCTGCTACAGGCAGTATTACCCTCCTCTGGTGGACTCCATGTGCCACAAACCATTTCTGTACAAATCCAAACAACTGCCAGCGCACCAAGAGAAGCCTGACGCTTCCAGCTTTCACCTGGATATATAGTGATGGGCTCTGTCCTGCCGGCACCTTTCCTGCTGCTCCCTGGGGGCTCAGGCAGGGGAAGACTTTGGGGAGGTTGGTCTGCGAGAAGTGGCTCAAATGAGGACGAACCCAAAACCCAAGCAGGCGTTCTCTGCAGTGCTGGTAAGTTTTCCTGCTTAGGGGCCCGGGTTGCTTCATTTAACTGAATTTTGTAGGCGTCCCTCCTTTTGGGCCCGCTATGAAGCAAAGGAGGCACTTGGCGTGCAAGCCGGCAGGAGGACAGCCCGGGTACAAAAGGTCCTGAAGCAAGAACTGGAAAAATGTGACAATCTGGTGTGCCCTGTCCGGTGGGTCATCTTGTGTCCAGGCCAGAAAGCACCATCGGTCACCTCCCTTCATTCCAGCCGAGCTGTCCTGTCCCTTCTCATGGGAAGCGTATGTCGAAATGAAGGACCTGCTCCTGGCGCCGGGCTTAAGTCCGTCTTTTCAATCACAGCTGAGCTAATTCGGAGTAATGAGTGCAAGGTTGCAGTCTTTAACCATGGATTAAATGGGGGAGAGGGAAGATGAAACTAGCGTGATCGTTATTTGTATTATTGTGCTAGCCTTGATTTTTTCTAACTTGCCAAATAAAGGAGTTTAATTTTTTTTAATGAGCTGTGGCTCTAAAAACTTTACTTCAAGGGCTGGGTTTATGCTGTACAAGTCATTTCCTTTGGTGTGTCTGCAGGGGTTTCTGGGTGTGTGTTTATTTTGTGTCTCTCTCCTTGCAGCTTTAATATGGTTGTAAGGAGATGACAGAAAATGCAGTGGTGTCTGAAAGCATCCCTTCGCAGGTGCTTGTTTCCCTACACTGCGGTTTGTTTTCTCAGACAATGGAAGGGTAGGGCGCTGCTGAGAAATCCAAGGGACAGCTGTATGGCAGGACTGGTGTAAGTAATTATTTGTCACTCGTCTCCTCCACAGACAATGTGTATTTTTGATCAAGTGTACATACGTGCAAAGGTGAGGCTGTAGCGGAGTGAGGCACGTGTGCCTCTGCCAAGCTCAGGACACGACCGTAATGAAAATACGACCCCATCATGTTCAGTATGCGCCATATAAGCCCTCTATGACCCTGCAACTTCAATAGAAGTTACAGAAATAGCTTTAATTTCCCCTAAAATAGTGCACATGTGAATTCTTCAACCCCCCCCTCCCTCCCTCTCCCCCCAAACAGGCACATACCACAGTCATCTACTTATTTATTTTGGCTTTTACTGGAAAAGACATTAAATAACATTTAAAATGTATTTAACTTCTTTCTTTTTCGTTTTTTTTTAACAAAGTGCATAACTTAAAAAGCTGATCATTAGAGTGTCCCGTGTTAAGACTGTTCCTTTTCCTACTCTTGTAGGAGACGCTTTAGCAATCAGTAGTTCAGGCGCCGACTGAGCAGCGTGTCTGTTCCTGCAGTCAGGTAAAAGAACAGCTTCTGTTCCTTTGGGATGGGAGGAGGGATGTAGGCTGCAAACAAAACCTTTCAGATAGTGCAAATAATGCAGTACAACGGAGGACAAACAAACAAACAGGCTGTGGAAAAAAAGGCTCCTTACCCCATGCAGGGCAAAAGTCAGCGGGAGGGAAAGTGGTTTGGCTCTTCCCAGGGCCGTCACAGCAACGACCTTACACACCATGAAGCCTCTGCCTTGCCCCCAGGCTCCAGCCGACTGCGGAGCTGAGCTCATTTCTTCAGTGGGGTCACTGGGACACAGTGTCCCAACCCTACGGATCTGGGCTCCGGCTGCATTTTGTGTATTTAAAACCAAAAACGACTGGAGTCTGGCTGGCCTGAGATCCCTGGAACCACCCTGAAAGCCACACTGCAGCCGGACGGCAGCGCTGCTCCGTGCCCCTGCAGAGCAGAGGAGGGCTGTCCCTCCAGAACTCCAAATTGCCTGGACGCTGCTGAGGAGCAGCTGCTTTCCCCCAGCAGGGCTGTAGCTTGACCTGGAGGTGAATTTCCTCCTGTTTAGTCACACCTGGGCACTATCTTGGTCCTACGCAAGACGCGGGCAGTGCCTCAGGGATGCCCGTGGTTTACGGCCGCCGTGGGCTGGGTGAGGATGCTGAGAAGTCGCTACCAGCCTACTGCAGCAGGGAGGCACGAGCGCCCGGGTCAAGTGCGCACAAACATGCCGCTCTCACCAGCTGTTTTACGGGGCAGTCCTGCCTGGCACAGCCCATGGGTGCACACAGCAACCATGCAGCAGCAATCCAAGGGGATGAGAGTGGCTGGTAGACACGTTCCTGCTCGCTTCGCAGCAGATGCCAGTGCCCTGGGCTTCCCCTCTCAAAGACCGCAGTCCTCGCGCCTGGTGCTCTGTTACAGCAGGGAGAAGTCAGCAATCTCCTTTGCTTGCCAAGGCTGCTATAGCTCTCTCCACGCTGCGTGTTTAAGGCTTTTATTCCTCAAGGTCCCAAGCTGGGAGTTTCCTCACTGTGCCAGGAGCAGGGTCAGGCCCTCGGTGGCGGTTCCTAGCCCAGACAGCTACTCTGCATCGGTGCTAGAGGAGCCAGTGTGATCACTTACAAGGTGGAGGGTTAAAAGTACACGTTGCCACAGGGAGTCATAGTGCAAGTGCTGTGTGTGTGCGAGCAGAAGTGTTTTCCTTTGATACATTTCCCCCACGCCCCTACCCAAAATGGAGGAAAATCATCCTTATTTCCAGGTAGCAGCAAGTACTTGGGAAACAGCATGCGGGGGACACGGCAGCAGAGGAGAGAGGAAGGCAGAGAAGAAATCTGGACTTTCCTGGTGAGTGCTTGGTTGAATTGGATCTAAGAAAGCAAAAGGAGAACATAGGAATAGCTGCACTAGGACAGACCAGAATCCACCCAGCCCAGCCTCCCATACCCAGCGTAAGGCTTCAAGGGCGAGAAAACACAAGGATGCGCCTCACCCCTAGTCTCCCCTCAGCCAGCAATGAGCAGCAGAGGGTGAAAACACCCCTGCAAGACCCGCAGGGTCCACATTCTGGTTTGCTACCTGTCCATAAGAAACGTTTAGCCTGGGAGGCTTGGAGTATGGGCTACACATCTGGTCGTTCCCTTGGTGGATTGAACAGATCATAACCGTGCACGGTTGCTGCAGCCCTTAGCAGCAGCAGCAGCGGTTTATTAGCTCTCCCGTGTCCGATAGTGCTTGTGTGCAGGATGAGAGGAAAGAAGCCAGACATGCTGACAGGCCAAAGAAAAAACCCAACACAAACTCCTGCCTTAGACACAGCGCCGTAAATAAGGGATATTATTCCCTTAGACAGACCAGATATCCTCTGAAGTGTCCTAGGAAATTCAGAAGGAAGGTGTAGGCAGGATGACTTACATCAAGCGGCCAGAACAGCACAGGTTGGTCACTGGCTTCCTGGCAAAGGTTGATCCAGTGTAATGCCTTGTGTCTGGTAGATCTCCTTCAGAACCAGCAGAACGGTGTCTTCTGACTCCCTGGAGGAGGAGAACAAGGGAATTAGAGGGAGACACTTCCCTCCATGCTGTCAGGACATCTGTGATGGTTATGGGGTAGACACAGTGCAAATGCAGGCAGTACCAGGCAAGGAGAACTACAACGGTCTCCTATCCCGACCCACCCGCTATGCCTGCGTTAGAGGCAGGAGAATATCTTGTTTACTGGGTTAAGGCTTTTCTTATTATGTTGGCTTTAAAAATGTTGGCACTCTGCTTACATCAGACATGAATTTGAAGCTTTGACAGTTGTGCAGAAGCTTACCAATAGCAGAGATGCCCTTGTAGTGCAAATAAATACTCGTTAAAGCTCTCTATTGGCTTCTCCTGCAGCACGTAGTCTATGCGATTCCCTCCGTTCAGCCTCCCCACGTTAATGAGGGAGGTCTCTTCCTTCACTGCTGCGGGGGGCTCTTCTGCCTTTGTCTCTGAAGGAATAAAGAAGATCATCATGGCTCAGCCAAGGGGCACCAGCAGCCATGAAAATGCAACAGCATCACCGTGCCCTCCCTTCGCCCCACTGCGGGCTCTTGCAGAGGAGAGGCAGCTTAAGTGCTTGGTCCTTCCTCCCCAGGGTTTTCCGACTCTCGGAAAACAGCATTACAAGCGACAGCTAGAGAAGGGGGACAGGCTTGGCAGGCTTACAACACAGTGTGGGTGTGCCGAGACCCCCAGGAGGCCATCACTGACCAGGCAGGTTGCCTCTTCTCCCCCTTCATCAGGCAATGACAGGGGAAGGCCACAGCATTTGGAGAGCCAAGTGCATCCGCAGCATGCTGCCGCATCCCGGCTCCTCACCGCCCCACACGCACCACCGACCTGGCTGCTTCTCTGCTCCGGCCTCTGCCTCCCCTTCGGCCTCGGTACTCGCCCCCTCCACGGCTGGCAGCGGGGCTCGCGTGAAGGACTGCCAGGCTACCCGTAGGGACCCCAGCAAGTTGTTCTTCAGGTCCACGCTCATGCGTGTTAGCCCTTCTTTCAGCTCTGAAAGGCAGGAGGGGTCGGCATGGGGCTGGGGGCCGCAGCCGCTGCCCCGCGCTGGGGGAGAGGGGCTGCCCTTCCCTTACCGAGGTGCATTCTCTTCCTGCCCTTGTGGTGAGGCAGCAGCATGGGCTCAAACTCCAGGTCTGGGACGATCATGGGCTCAATCCTGTAGGCCACCGGGTCGAACTGTACAGAGGAGGGGGACAGTGAGCCAGGGCTCGTGATCCACGTGTTTCACACAGGAAGGCTCCGGGCCTTATACCTACAGGGTGGAAGATGTTGAAGAAGCCTTTGCAGGTGGGCAGGCTGTAGTTTGGGTTGATCCGCTTCACCCCTCGCACCGTGAGAAACATCCCAATAGGAGACCCGAAAGCAAAGAAGATGGTGGGCTTGTAGTTTAGCTGAGGATAGTTTGCCGAGACCTAGGAGAGAGGGAGATTTGGATTTGTTTCATGAGACAAACTCTGTGCTGGTGTTACGAGCGCCTCGTTGTTGCAATTAGAGCACAGTACCGAGCTCGGTAGTTACCTGTCCTAAGCCAACATCCCGGTACTGGCAATTCCCATCATCGTCTGTGCTGTCCGGGTCGTGCTGCAATGGGGACCCAGGCTCCGCTCGGCGCTCCCGGCTGTGCCCGGGACCTGCTGTGCTCTGGTCCTTCAGGAACACAACGGGAAACCCCGCTATCGCGGCTGCTGCAGCGAGCCCACGCCACGGCCCGTCCTCCCGCCCGTGAGCAAGAACACGAGGCAGTGAACTGCCTGGCATCCCGTGGTCTCGGCAGCATCATCCTACTAACAGCCACCTCTCTAGCTGCCATCACTAACTTCAGTCTCTACCACCCTTAACTAGTCCTCCTGCTCTGTGATCTGCCTTACAGGCCATGGGGTAAAGTGATCCTGCAGCAGGGTGACACTGGCTTAACACGGGAGCAGCACGCAGCTGTCACCACAGCAAACACAAGCGCGTGAGAGCCGCCCGAGCGAGGATGGCTGGGAATGAGGAGGTCGGGATGCGCCGGGACTGATCGTACATGGTGAGGGCGGGTCCTTGTCTGGGAGCAACAGGATGTGACTTGGCTGAATACAAGCTGTGCAGAAGACAAACCTGCATCTCCGTCTTGGAGCTGATGTAATGAAGTATCTTCATTCTTGGTCCTAAGGGAATTCCCATTTCTTTAAGGTTGTTCTCTGTGCACAAGAACTGGAAAATAAGCAACCCAGATATGAGCCCAGAGGTGTGTGCAGTGAGGTATTTCTGTTCTCTGTAATTCTGTTCCTGCCGCACTCCTCAGAGACGTTTCATGTGCAGGTGACTCAGTACCAGGAAGATGTGCACAAGGTGGGAGGACTGGGAAGAAAAGCAAAGAGGAGACAAACGAGACAGCAAAAAAGGAGAGCTCCTTACCAGTGCCTGCCTGTCCATTTTCTCCTTCTCAAAAACATCACAATATTCGGACAGATCCAGCTTCTTCAGGATTTCTTTTACTTCCTCGATACCCCTGTTGCTTGAGGTTGCCCTGGACCCCTGTGAAAAGACCCATCAGGGATCGTGCTTTTTGCTCACTTATTTTCTCCCGTGCGTTTTGGAGTCTCTGCCCCTTCCCCAGGCAGCAGCAGAAGCAGGAGGTCGGTGCGACGCTGCAGGAAGCACCCGGGGGGTCCAGATGCCACCAGAGAGCGCGTACCTCCTCGCTGTGCTCGTCCTCGGGAGCAGCCTTCTGGTTCGTCAGGAGATCAAACAAAATCAGCGACCCTAAAAACCAGGCACAGGCAGACAGAGCATCAGCATCTCATCGGGGAAAAGCCCCACGCCATCTCCTTTCTGGGACGAAAGGAGTACCCTCCCTGCTCCCATGGCACGGTGACATTGAGGGGACCCGTGGGTGAGACCCCCTTACCCAAGCTGTGCCCTGCAATGGAGACCCCCCCTTTGAAGAGGGGGTTCCTCTGCAGGAAGAGCTGGTAGAGACGGTTCATTTCGGACGCCACCGTGTCCACGATGGTCTGGCAATAGGTGGAGCTGTTGTAGAAGAAAACGTCCAGGATGGTGTCGTTGATGAAGTGACGCAGGCGATTGATGCTCGGCAAAGTGATTCGCTCCAGGTCACTATGGGGGGAAAAGAGGAGAGAGGGAGTTGCAGTTAGAGGTGCCAGTGAACCCCACCACGTTTCTAAAGCAAAACGTAAGTTCAGAGAAGGATTGCCACCGTCCCAAAGGACATAACGTTGTAATCCAGACCCTCGGCTCATGCTGAGACCGAAGGCAGAGCACGGCTCTTACACTCCAGGCAGGAATAAGGAGCCTGGCCTTCCTTTCCCAGGAGCCCAACCTGCTCTCTGCCCTTCCTAGGGCACTGCGGAGCAGTGCCTGAATGCAGAAATGGGATACTCCACTTCCAGAGGCCTTTAGCAAGGTGTGGATGCCCACGGTCCCCCCTCTGTCCAGCTCACCCGTGCATGCTCACAGCCCTGAACGCTCACAGCTTTCCCTTTGCCCGCCAGGAAACGCGGAGTTTATGCCGGAGGAGGCTGGCTGTGCACTGTGCCATCCCCACGGACACCGGCACAGGAGGAGATGGCTGTCGGGGACACTTACACGTCCACCCCGGTGGAGTGGAGGGAGCTGTGCCAGTTCACAGGGAGGAACTCCACCCGGCCGATCTGCTGCTGCTCCTGGGCTTTCTTGAAGTGCGCTTGCAGCATGCTCAGGGAAACGTTCCTGAAGTCGTTCACTGGAAAAGAGCATGAACTCTTACCAAGATCCACCAGGCTACAGGGCAGCCTGCTGCATCAACAACGCTTAATAAGATAAAAGAAAAGATCATTACCAAGGGAAATCCCACCAGGGTCTTTAATCTGCTGCTGCTGCTGCTACCCTAAGACCTTCAATCTTTAACTACAAGATCAGGGGAAGGCTCCATGTCCTTACACGTGTGTTTACGGGATTTCGCTGTCCCAGCGGTAACAAGCCTCCTTTCCACATGGGCAGGGCTTTAACACAGCAGTCAGGATAAGAAAGGTGCTTTGGGGAATTTAAAAAAAAATATAAATCTCTTGCGAAGATGCACGTGTTAGAAAGGGAATCCTAAGGGAGGAGATGAACTTGAAATTACTTAGTTCTGAGGGAGAGAGGCTGACTCCCTTCATTTCAGATGCTCAGCAGCCTGGAAAATAGTTTCATCAGATGAACATATAGAAGAACAGAGTGCATTAAAGCAGAGGTATATTTTATAGGAACTAAAGACAGTCTGCTGTGAAAAATCCCTGCTCCCTTGATCTACAAGGTAAATCATGTCGGGCTTCCAGGCAGTTGCAGTGATCACATCTCTGGCCGAACTGAAGCACTCTGAGCAATAACGAACAGGTCAGACCAGAGTCACTCGGTTTAGCATCCTGTCACCGATACTGATCGACAGTGGGTGCTTAGAGGAGTGTGTAAGACCAGCGATTCCTCCTCGCCCACTCTCCTAACCTCCAGGCATTCGAGCTTGGGGATTTCCTCAGCCAGAAGCAGCGTCCCTGCTTTTGGTCCAAAATCGCACCCGAGGCCGCTGGATGGGGTGCTGGCGGTTAGGCTTCACCCAGTGAGATTAACCCGTAGCTACAGACTGAGCAGGTTACTAATTAGTTTAGCAGGTTTAGACAGTTAACTTGGAAAATCTGTATCCAATTTGGGAAACTCACTATTTTGAGCAGCAGCAAAACACAGTGATGGAAAGTATCTGCCCAAACCTCTTCAGATGGTAGGATTTAATGGGTTAGTGAGCCTTGCACTCGCGCTGCCCACTGCAGTCAGCAAATTCGACTGTGCGGCATGCCAGTGCGAGTGTCGGGGTGGTGTGAATGCTCTCTGACAGCGTTTCACATTCTCCACGCAGACGAGAGTTTACGAGCTCCACTAAAAGCGGCGTATGGGAAGTGGACCCTGGCCGGGTTCCACACCTACCGCACTGGACGATGCTCCGGAACCGAATGTCGCACGCTGGGCCGATCCCGTGCACCACGAAAACCAGGTGATCGATTTGCAGAGGCTCCCCTAAGGAGGAAAGAAGACTTCAGAGCACAGGCCCTGCGGGGGCCATCACTTAACGGGGAACTGACCCGCTGAAACTGCATGCTCCGCAGGAGAGTGGAGCCTCCCATCCTCACCTCAGCCAGGTAAAAACCCTTGCGTTAGTGCCCGGGTTTGTGCCTAAAAGGCAGTGGGATTTCTTACATTTCTGTGTTTGTCCTGCTAAATTCAGCTGCCCACCCCGGGATGGATCCGGATCAAAGGGACGGTAGAGGAAGGCGAAACAGCTCATCCCCCCTTCTGTCACCATCCTCACTTCAGCGGGGGCGGATGGCCCTCGCAGTGACACCCACCCGGCCGTGGAGCATGTTCAGCACGGGAGAGGGCAGGAGCAGAGGGCTCGGTGCCCAGCCTGCTCTGCTGAGCCACCCGGCCCCCGCGTCCCTGCGGCTCTCAGGTAGGCGCCAGGTGACGTTATGTCGTCTTCTCTGCTTCCTACACACTTTAGTTTGCATACGCACTTTCCGGAAGGCATGCAGGCATGGAAAATGAAGGGGTTAGACGGGAGTAACTGCCTGTCCTCACCACGGGGACAAGTCCTGAGGCCTGGCCAGGAGCCTGGGGACAGCTGGGAGGGGACAGAGCTGACACATCTTCAGGGACGGGGAGGGCACGTGCACCAGAAAGTCACCTGCATGTAAGTGATAAACCCCTGTGTCCCTACCACGGAAGCAAACTTCTCTTTTACAAATGTAGACGCCAAGACCTCAGGGTTTATTCCAGGCACTGCAGAGCTTTCCACAGCGCTGGTCTCAGTGCAGGGGCTGGAAGGGACGTGCCATCCCCCATGTGTCTGCTGCCTCTGCACATTCATTTACGCTGCGGGCTCTCTGGTGCTAGGAAGGTTTCTGAAAACCATTCAGTTCCTTTTGGCATGAAACTTTTAGATATGCCCCTCATTTAAAGGAGCATGGAAGCTTCTGTCAGTCCTTTTGAGAAAACAGGCTGGAAAAGAGTCTGTAGCTTTGGCAGGGTGGGAGGGAGGGAGAAGCGAGCTCACCATTGGGGATCTCGGCAGCGATGTTTTCTACTCCTCTCTTCACAGTCCGAGGTCGACCTTGTTCCGTAGGAGTTGAGCCCCAGTCATCGGAGGTGGCAACCGGATGGTAGTGCACCATCAGCTTGTAAACAAGAAGAGCCTGTCATTAAGCTGCGCTGCATACCAGGGCCAAGCGGGGGAGAAATTCTGCTACAAGAGCTGGTAGGTGGTACGGGGTGGTACCAGACCACGATGTTTAACTGTGCTGGTACGAGCCCTTTGCACAAAGAGAGTGAAAGATGTGTTTGAAAAGAAACATTAAGGTGTGAAGCAGACTCTGCTGGCATCGCCCTCGACTCGAGCGCAGGCAGGCGAGGGGAATGCCGTTTGGACGGAATTGATTTCTCAGCAGACATGGTTAAAAAAAACAGCATAAAGCCAGAGCATAAAGACAGGCCCTCAAGAGAACTGAAGGGATGTCCTTGCTGGTGAACACAAAGGTCACCAGGCCCTCCTCACCTTCGGGTTGTGCAAGATAATGATTTCCCGGCTAGGGGACTCCAGTTTCTTCTTCCACTCGTCCAGGGTCACAGCAATCATGTAAGCTTCCTGAGGAAAAGAAACCACCCTCTGTAAGTCAGCTGAAGGTATTCCCGTGAATATTCAACCACCTGGGATATTCCCCACCCATGTTACAGTATCTCTTATCAACACGTTTTGCGGAAGAGGCAGAGAAATCAGCCAGGTCACGCTGGGGGAACAGCAGGGTCATCTGAGTATCAGCCGCTAGAGAGCTTCCGGGAAAGCCCCCGTTTTAATAGCAGCAGCAGATTTCCCCATCAATTCAGAAGGGTATTTTTTGGTACATCAGAATACAGATTATTGTAAAGATGTATATTTAAAAAAAAAAAAAAAAATCTTTCCAAAGAAAGTCTCCAGTTATTAACAGTACAGACCACTGAAGTCTACATTCAGTGGGTCCCCGTGGCAATGATTCCTCTTTCCCGCATTCACAGCTCCCTTGGGTTTGGTGAAACTGTGAGCCCAGCGCGGCCAATTTTCACAAGGAGAGTCGCACTGAAGTCTGAGCAGACAGGGCCAGGAAAAAACAGCGCAAAGCTGCTAGAGCCAGGCTGTGAGCAAGGCCAGAGCCCCCCAGCGCAGCGACAGCACCCGGGCACTTCAATGCGTAGCAGAAGGATGGCAACGGGGCTGGACGGGGGCGGGAGGAAGGGGAGGCCGCCCAGCTCCAGCGGGCCAGCGGGGAGGCAGTGGCAGTGTTAAAGTTCTGTTAATCAGCTGCGAAAACCCCATGCCAAAGCCTCTTTCGAGTTCGTGTCCTCAGGCGTGACCGTGGTGCCAGTTTGCCCCCTGTGGAGTTGGGGACATCGGGGCCAGTATTTGACAGTGAGAAGCCAAGATGCTTCTCGGCAAGATGGAAGCTACCAGGAAAGGTGTGTTTACCTCCAGTTCTTCGCTGAAGGTCTCAGAGTAGGGAATATACTTGTTGTCTTTGTCTCCCTTGTAAAACCAGGTGCAGCGACGCACTTCAGATACCTCCTCCTCCCAGTACACTGCGACGCGCTGCCTCTTCTTCAGGTGCACGTCATACCTACCCCCCGATGTTGGGACAACCAGATCTTCTTTGTCTCTCCCTGCAGGAACCAAGGCCTGAAATTAATCGTGAGAGGACCAGCAAGGAACGCTACCAGAAAGCTGTGTACCACGCCAGATCGCGGGCATGAGACTGGAGCATCTCCTGTGGGCAGCACACACAAGCAACAGCAGCAGACACCAATGTTCTCCGTACCCAAGCACGGAGAACAGCGTTGGCAGGCATCCTAGGAGAGATGCCCCGAGTCAAACTTCCCCCAGAGGCAGAAGGTAAGATGAAGGCATTAAGCTACAACTGTCTTCCTCTCTAGTTCAGGCACAGGCTTACACGGACTCTTCCTGCCTCACTTAGATGGTAAAACGTGAATTGGTGGCCCTGGGAAGTGCATTGCTTAATGGTGGAGGTGCGTGTCTCCAGGTCTCTAAGCCATTCCCCTCTAAACCGCACAGATCCCAATATGGGCTTCAAATTCTGTTAATTCTGCTGCCTTTTGGGTCTGCCCACTGGCCAGGCTGCCAGGGGAGTGCCCGGTGCCAGGCTGTGCTGGGCTCGGCTGTGGTCCTGGCACTGAGGACTGGCGGGATGGCCTCTAATCCAGAGCTTCCCAGGAGAGGGAGGATGGAGCGACCCTTGGGCAATGGGAGCCCTGCCTGCCGCTGTCGGCAGCAGTGGTGCTTCGAGCACGGTCCTGGCAGTGGGTCGCGCTGACGCATGATATTCGGCAGCATAGGGGGTCTCATCGCCAGCGGTGCCGCTCAGAACAGGCAGAGCACCGCACATCCGCACGGGAGGAATCTCCCCAGTGGAATTTTTGACATCCTGCTGGCACTCTCCCATCCACACCAGAAGGGATGCTGTGCAGTACGGTGATACGTAATTTAGAGCATCTATCAAATGAATGAGGTCAGACCATTCGATGCACCCAAACAGCTTAGTTATTCATGCGTTTACAGCGCTGGGAGTAGGCACGTTGCCAAAAAAAGTCCCAATTTAAAATTCCCGAGGGAAGATTTGGCATCCCAGGCGGAAGCGGTGGATGTGCCTAGGGAATTTCCCTCGGATACCCGGACAGTGCTTCCCCTGGGCACACACCTGATGCTCCCCCGTTGACCTTACAGGCCGGTTCCTTACAGCGATTTTAAGAGCGGTGACTGGGTATTTAAAATCAAAGGGCAATTTAAAAATAGCAATGATGGGAGCTGCAGGCGGGCAGCGCTGTGAAATCCCCCAGGCCCGGGAGGGGGATGGAGTCCAATCTGCCGTCCCCGACGCCCCAGCCCCTGCCCACGGGTGTTTTCCCCCTACCTGAGCCCTGCGCCTCTTCCAGCCGCTCCGAGTCCTGGGCGCTGAAGGGGACCCACCGCTCCCTGCCGTCCGTCACCTTGCAGTAGAACCAGTGCGGGGCCACCGGCTCGTACCCGTGTGCGGGGTCCGGCTCCCCGGGCTCCGGGGGCGGCTGCGCCTGTTGCTGCTCGGGGGCGGACATGATGCTCCCGCACCGCGGGAGACGCGGGTGGCCGATTCCGAGCGCCTCGGAAATCCTTATTCCGTCTCAAATGGAAGGCGCTCCCCGAAAA